>CM047581.1:2056773-2090780 GCA_026184515.1 Peronosclerospora sorghi | reverse complement strand
TACTAAAATCGGTGACAAACCACTGACGTTAGAAAAAAATACGATCGATGGTATGTGGCTGGCCGAAGAAAAGTTCCAAGGAAGATGGGGTTTATTTCGATTGGATCAAGATGATATGTTGGGTGGAAAAGATTTGCGTGTAAAGCCACCACCGATCAGGTCGGCGATGACAAATCAGCCGAAGAAGGCCCCTCACCTTGGACGTAAATACCGGATTACGCAACGCCCAAGATATACCGAAGGTTATCAGCGCAGTTACCCGATACAGTGGGCTCACAGTCAGATGCTCCGAGAGTCGTCAATGCAGTTGTATCTCAAGGTCGGGTGACAGTGGAACCGATGGTAGATGGGGACGGTCGCAGTATTGTCGAAGACGAATGTAATGGCGTTACCACCCAAGATGATATCACAGAAGGACAGCCCGTTGATAGGGAACATCATTGCCTGTTTGACAGGGGCGGACTGAGCGAAGTCACCTGAGTGGATGACCAGGTGTGTATACACAGTGGCGGAGAGGAGTGCGTTGAAAGATCAAGGAGTCAGATTGGAGCTCCATCCGAAGTGTCAACCGATCCGCTTGAAGTGACCCTAGGTAATCCGCTAGCAGGTGACCAAGTTGACGACACCCCTGAACGGACCGATCAGCTTAAGGAAATGACGTGGAAGAAGAAAAATTTGTTGATCGGGAAGGGTACTGGTGATATCGGCAGGAGTAATGTCAAGCCAACTGCCCATATTTACAAGCTGAAGGTGGTAAAAAAAGTCAGCCAGATTCGACTCCTATTTCCCGAAGATCGATTCTACCGGAATCTTTATCAATGAAAACTCACGAAGTGGAAAATCAAGACTTACGATAGCGTCGGTTGGCATGTATACCGATTTACGTGAATATTTTTAATGTTTTTTATGATTACGACTACGAGTGTGTGACGATCTGTGATGAACTGGAACGGTATATCGATGGTAACAAAGTGACTTAAGAATATGGATTTTTTTCGATGGCAATGGTAACGATTCTCATGGTGTGTATACAGTTGGATGTGGTAAGGTTGGATCATGACTGATGTGGATAAAGTATACGACAGATGGGATAATCGGGAAATCGGGAAATGAAGTTTATTATTGATGAATATGTGAACGATTACCCGATCGGTGCCTACGACGTCAAAGTTCGCGATCTCCCCATAACTGACTAAAAATCATGGCTGGGTGATCTGCGATCTTGTGGCGAAACTGGTTGCCCCAAGGATGTTCCTTGTCAAGCTGAGTCAGGGTGTCCAGCAAGTTGTCGACTACTGTGTCGCAGTGGTATCCGGGATACCAAGCTCCGTCTTCGGTTAATTTTTCCGGCTTTCTCCACGCGACGCTTGTCCATATGGAGGACAACTGGGTATAGGAAGATGTCGATGTCGCATCTCTTTGCCCGCATTCCCTACAATATAAATTGACAGATGTACAGCCAGGATTCACCAGACCGACTCCGACGCTGCTTTCGCTGTTTATGAAAAGCTTCTAGATCCTTGTCCAGTATTACTCGACCGGTGGGTAGCGCTAGATAGTGCCTGGACTCCCAAATCGCTCGGCTGTAAGTACTGTAAAACTGCCCAAGGCGATTCAAGAACAAGCGTATCCACGGAGTCGGCGTAAAAATGGTGTACAAGTCGGGTGGAGTAAACCTTTCCACGGGTTGGTGTCGTACAGACGGGCGATCTGTGGTCCCGTGACAAGATCAGGTCTCCACTCAGCTGAATTGGAATGACCCAACGCCAGTGGGAAAAGCCAGAAGTCTGGACGTGAAAAAGCGCGGATCAGATGCTTCTTAGTCGGAACAGACTGGAGTAAGAGTTCGATCTGCCCCGGAGACCAAGGGTCGGTGTCAGCCAGACCTGAAGGAGGAAGAGGCACATCGACGTTCAACACTCCCAACGACGCATGACGGTGTAGACCATAAGTTCCAGGCAGAAGAGAGGTTCCAGGTGCCTTGCCAGACAGTGCTGATGTCTCTTCAACGTTGTCGTCCTTTTTGTGCGCCACTTGGTCGTCATCTAACGCTGGCGTTTCAACTGCAGCAGTAGAATGAAGACACTGGGTGTATCGTGATTGAGAGAGAGCGAGAAGTAGCTCATCCGAAGCCATCCATCCACCCTCCAATTCTTTTTCACGCGATGATGATGCTAGCTTGAGCCGGAAAGTATGTGACACGGGGGGCGCTTGAATTTTCGTGCGATGGATCGGCGTATCTGGATCTGCTGTCGCGCTTGGAGGCTTCGTCAGTGTCTTGGCCTTCTTTTACGGTGCTGCTGGCTTCTCATCGTAGTCGGGGTCGCTCGCTATACTCCGCGCCCTCGCGCCTCTTGCCGCGCCTTTGCGCGGCGAGAGGCGCGAGGGCCTTTTTTGCTTCCGACTATGCTTGTGAAATTTGGGGGGCCGAATTGCAGCCAATGAATGGCGAGATATTCCATCCGAGCTCGATATTGAAGTGTAGCCGGTGGAATTCGACTGCAGACCCGCGAGGGCGCTCGAGGATGCTCCGCAAGGAATGGAGCTAACGATTGACGAATTGGACAGCGGCTTAGTCAACTCATCACGGCACCGGTGAATGGATCCCCAGAGACGATTCGACTCTTGGGTCCATACGCTGAGCCGACCTTGGAAGGTGTCAACTTTCTCTGTGTAATCTTCTATTGAAAGTTGCAACTCGGTGATATGTAGTTCCAAGTCGCGCTGCTGTGAGTGCAGGAACGACCGGTCGGGCTGATTCTCGGACCTCTGCCGAGTGATCAGCGCGAGATGCTCTTGAAGATGCGATCTGAAGATCTTGAAGCGACTCATATCGTGACGAGCGCCGATCAGCCCCTTCAACACAGGTCGGAGCTGATCAAAGTAGTTATGCATCTGTAGGTCGGCACCAAGCAGTACATTCACTGGACAATGTTGATCGGCAATGGATGTGCACCCAGAACAAAGTGAAAACCGACTCAAGGTGGATTTAACGGAGAATCGACATACCTTGTTTAGTCTGTTAGGAAACCAAGGTTCCGAGACGCTTGTTCTCGGCTGTAGAGAGTGCGAGATCGGATTGTACGGCCTCAACCTGTCTGGAGAACCGCTTTACATCTTGGCTCAGCCGTTGAAATGCGGTGTCGACCATGGTCCTCTTCTGGCATTCGACTTTCAACTTCTGTTGAAGCGCATCGATTTTTTTTCTAAACCGATGGACCTCTGCTCGGTGCTCATCTTGTTCACTGACAATCTGATTATTGCCAGAGTCGTTAGGATGGTCAGACCGGATAGGGACGAGAATATGCGGGGAGTGTGAACACCGATCGCCTATGAAGACAAGTATTAATGAAGAAATGTGGCGATTGGAGATCAAGCGGAATTACCTGGTGGAGTCGACTCGGATGGATGTATGGAAATTGGAGACTGTTTCTGAGATCGGGCCGCTACCGTTGTACGGCTTCGACCAGACTCAGGGGCGGCTGTGGTGAAGTGCTGGTGAAAATTTTTGACTAGCATGTACCAGTGTACCGTTATCACTTTGGATCGATCGGTTTGGCTGATGGAGGGGGGGGGATTTTGGGCCAATCGTGTGTCTGGAGTGTTTATAGTACGCATATTTAGGTGAGTCATACGATTTGCATGTAGTTTACATATCGGTTTTTAATTGGATATTAAATAAAGTGTTCTTTTTTCTTTTGTTCGCATAGGTCGCCGCTCCTACCGCGGAGATGCTGCTGTGGTGGATTCAAGTTCAAAATAGAACACAGAAGTGTCCTGAACTTGACCACCATCGTGCCCAGCCGACCAACTTACGGGGGGGGGTACCCCGCGAACCTTCGCCTGCATGTCTATCGGGTGACCGATCAGCACTGCAGGACACCTGGTCCGATTTTTTTCTGAGTTCTCACCTTGTGTACTAATTGGTTTGGGTGGTAACACACTCGGTGGACCGTCGCGCAGTATGAATCTTGAAAGGTACCAGTATGGAGGGTACCACTTCTGGGGTAACTTGTACAAATTTCCAGAGAAAGATAAACCAAATAAACCAATCGGCAAATGGAGCGGAAATCGTCACTCCAAATGCAAAGAAAACATGGGACAGACCGCGAAGCGGTGTAGAGACTCAACCATAAAAATCTGGAACAGACCGCGCGTGGCGGTGTAGGGACCCAGCCAATACAATTTGGGGCGGACCGCTTGACGAAATGCGTAGAAACAACCAATAATCTGGGGCAAATCGCGAGATGCGATGTGGGGACCCAGCCAATACAAATATGATGAACACGTTCCAAACATGTGGGGCTTGAGGGGTGGGGGAACGTAAACGAGCGCTTCTTGTTGTTGGACTTCCGGAGGACTTATGCGTCTTGCCGGGAAAGTTGAGCCAGAGGGGACCGTGTTAGACCTCTGCTCCCAATGACTTTTCACATCTAGGATTCGATTCCTTATCACATGACGGGCGTCATTAATAGAGTGCTTAGGCTTTTGCCACGAGAAAAGCTTAAAGCAAAAACAAACAAAAGCAAAATGACGAGTAATGAACAGAGCGTTGATTCTAGTAGCTTTGTTGCATCGATCGTGCATCTGATTAAATGTACAGCAGTCGGCGACTATTAAGCGTCGTTTTAGAGCGGATGTAGTGACATCCCGTATAATGAATGATATGTAGCTAGTGGATGATATACTCCCAATCCACTGCCACGAGACAATCCAAATTTCTCGTATGTCCATGGTGAGAAGGATTCAAGACTCGCACATTCTGGCCTTGAACGGACAGTGTGACCAAACTATATTAGAGTAGTCAGCGCTCGAGCGACCTTGAGCTTAAAATTGCGATCCATACCCGACTCCGGACACAAAGCGAAATTTTAGTTGTAATACAAGAATTTTCAAGAATTTCTAAACAAATAATACTGTTGGAAGTGAACTAGGGGTCCGCAGCACTTCAAGGTATCGACGCCAGAGTATTAGCCCACTGTATGGAATATCTAGTGTTCTAGAAGGAATAGTTAGTACAGTAGGTGGTAGGAGAGCCAGGTGCAGAGAGTTCTCACTTGGAGATTGGTAAATCCACTGACGAAGCCCCCGGCGGGGGGCCAAAACGCGTCTGGTACGCGTTCAATCAAGAATTAATTACATGTGTACACTTTCGATTTCTACAAATACAATCGGCTTCAGGTCTTCATTTTTAGTTCGTATAGGAACGGTCACTACATTTGCATTTTTCAGCCCAAAATCATGCAAAAATTGTCAATCATGACTTATCGATCAAGGGTTTATCCTTCGGTTTGATAGTACAACACCCTCATTTTCATTTTTCCAAGATGTTAAATTTGCAACGTCTTCACGGCTTTTAATATTGACTGATCAATTTGTCTCTGGTTCCGGTTACCAATAGGTTCTCAACATAAGACTTTAACAATAACGTTATTATTGCCAGTTGTCTTAAGAACAGACACATGGCCGTGATGATTTGTCTAAAATACAAAATTAGTCATTAGTCTTTTCCATGTAGAAAGTCTTCCAGATTGTTTCGGGCGGTATTAGGGGGTGTCAAACCTCGGGTCAACCACAAAAATAAAAGTATTTTTTACCCCGAGTTATCTGTACAAATAATTTGAGCCTGGGGTTGCCCTTATCAACCCTTACAAACCTTGAGTGCCAATCCTATAAGACGGGGAGAGGGGGTTGGATTAACTGTTATCGGTGCTGGCATACACGGTAGCGTAAACAACCGCGGAACAGAACACCCTGCGAACCTCACAACAACACACAAACATATAACCATGACACGTCCGAAAGCGACGGCGGCCGGATCCCCGGCGTCGGGTGAAGCCAAAGATAGCAAAGAATCAGCGGCGCGCTTCAAAACAGAGCACTTTTACTTCATGCTGCAGTTGTTTAGTTTTCGGTTCGATTACTCCGAGTTTTCGGGTTCGATTACTCCGAGTTGTCAGGCTCGATTACTCTAATCGTATCGGTCACCTCCGGAGGCGACCGATAGCTTTCATGGTACAAATAATTCTAATCGAACCCCGTCTAATCGTATTCGAACCCCCGGTTTATCGACTAAAAATTTCTGAGGTTTGACACCCCCTATTATCTTCACCAATTTCAAAACACAGTCTACATGCTTAAACTACTGCACTCATCCGAAATCACACTTTCCAAACCCGTATCTTGAGAGACCAACCATTTCATTCTTCCTGTGCCTTTACATATGGATTAAGTATGTCGCCATGCTTAGCTACACAAAACTCCGAGCGAAGGTTAGAATTAGCTGGACTGTTCCCTTTTCAATGACAGCAGCAAAAATTTGAGTGTAATCTACTCCAAATTTCCGCTCTGCTACAAGCCACAAGCAGTGCCTCCGCCAAGATCCAGATCCAAATCCATATCCATGGATCTGGGATCCATGGATATGGATCTTGGATTGGCACTAGGTTCCAGATACAATATCCATGGATCCCATTGGATCCCTATATATAGTTAAGCCACCCAGACACGAAACGAAATGAAAACAAAACACCACCTACAGTACAGTAGTCCTGCTGAACATCCCAATTTCCCTTCAACCACTACTGCCAAAAAGTAATTAATAATTCCCCAGCACCTTGAAAGCTACAAGAACCATGGAAGGACACTCCAACGACAGTATGGTACCGTCGGACAGTGCTAGTCAGCTAAGCCAAAGTCAAACAGGGCATAGTCAAGTGACACCGGGTAATCAGCAAGAAACCACTAGTGTCAACAAGAAGACTAAAAGCTGGGTATATCAGTATTTCGAGCTCTTCCGACAGGAGACAACAAACGGGAGAACAGAGAGAACATACCGATGCACCGCCTCCCAGTCGTGCAAGCAAACTCTTGTTGTTGCGGACAACGGGAGCGCCAACTTGAACCGCCACTTGACTAAGGTCCACAAAATTATATAAAAGAGGACAGACTGGTACCGAAGGGCGACCAGTCCTTGGACTCTTTCCTGATGGGGACTATAAAGTCGAGACTGAATCTGGTAAGGACAACGTCAAATTGATGCTGCAAAGAGCTGGGTTCTTTTTGCTAACATTATTGATTTTCTACACACTTCTTTGTACGAGCTCAATTCGGTGAATCTGAAAACAATGATCGTGGAAGCTGTTGCGGACTTGGACTTGGAGTTTGAGGCTGTAGAAAGGAACTATTTCATCAATCTGTTGAATTTGACTAGCAGTGGCAAAACTTCTACGATGATGGTCAAGGCTGAGGCTAAAAAAGAATGGGCCAATATCTTTACCTTGTTAACATCAAACATCTGAATGCACGAGTGCACAACGATCTCAAGGACATTCAAGCCATTCACTTTACCAATGATTGCTGGAGCTCCCCGGCAAAAAAGGATGCGTACATGGGCTTTACCGGACATTGGATCAATTTCAAATTTAAACTGGAAATGTAGCCGGTGCGTATACGCACGGTGCGGCTAGCGCACAGAGGAAGACTTTCCTTTAAGCGGCGTTCGACGCTACTTAGCCGATACGCCCTTATAAAAGGGATTAGTAGGAGAGAGCTCTCCTACTCGGGGCCAAGATTCCCACTTTGGTTTACAATTAGTTTTCGCTAATGCCTTAACGTAAGGCTCCCTTAATAAGGGTGCAGCTAAAGGGAGGGCTCCCTTTACGCTACTACACTCACTACACGCGCGACCGGTCAAGGTCGTGCTTCTGTAGTCGTTGAGTGAAGATGTAAACTGAAAGTATATTTAATATATAATTAGCCTAAATTAATTTAAACTAATGTAAACTATATGTAATACTAAGTAGAACTTACCAAATTCGTACCTAGCCAAAATTTAGTGTACACCACCTGTGTACCAACAAGTGGATGGCTGACACGCCACCCCCAAGGGCTCCTGCCCTGATTGGTTAAAATAACCAATGGTTCAAAACCTTTCGAACCGGTTAATACTGACCCCAACCGTAGTGTACTCATGTACACCACCTACTAAATGTGACTCGAATGTAACCCTGTTACAGGAAAGCTTTACATTTGCTTTAGAGGAGATTGAAGGTATGTTTTGCATGTTGGGGACTTGGGATATTTTTCTGACTAGTACTCACTTATTCATTCTTCGTTTGACCAGGATCTCACAGCGGCGAGCATCATGAGGAATATTATTACAAAATGATAAAGCGACTTGGATTCTTGGATATTCATGGACATGTAACGGTTGAAAATGGAAGCAACAACATTACAATGTTTTCCTCTTTTGCAAACAGACCGGACGTGGCTTTTGATGTAAATAGCATGCTTCACCGTTGTTTTGCTCATATCATTAATTGGGTAGCCAGAGCTTGCATTGCCTGCTTTGTAGAACCCGATACTGATACATAGGACCAAGTGGAAGAGCAAAGACAGACTGATCTTCAGGACAATTGCATGAGGTATATTTATGTCCAGTTGTTTGTATAAAATTCTTTTTCAACGTTACTGATTATGAAGTTTTTTTTAGCATTCTGGCTATGACAACAGAAGCAGACAGTGCCCGAGTGGATATTAAATCGATGTACAAACGCATTAAAGGCCTGGCGGTTTCAATCAAGTCTAGTGTTCAACGCCAGGAGCTACTGCAGTCAGTTTTTGGGCTGCACCAGACACGGTCGACAGTACACGAGCTAAAAAACGATAATGAAACTAGATGGAACTCGACATTTACCATGTTCAAAAGGGCATTGCAGTTAAAGTCGGTTTTGCGAGCATTTGAGTTAAATTTAAAATTTGTCAAGTATACTCACCCTTCTTTTGTAGGCCGGGCATTCAACACTTCACAGAGTTGAACGACTTCAGGAAATTTGCATTGCAGCCAGAAGAATGGGACAAGCTGAAGCAGATGTGTGACTTCCCTGAACCACTGAATGGCGCAACCGAGATGCTTTCCGGTGACTCATATTCGACCCTCGGAACAGTGCTGCCAACCTACGCGTTCCTCTCCAAAAAACTACGCCAAATCAGTGGCCAGTACGATGCCGCCCAGCTTGAGCCTGCAGCTGACAAGATGTTGGACAAGCTGCAAAAATATCATCGGATGGCCGTCAAACTAGACGCAAACTATTTTGCAACAATTCTGGATCCCAGATTTACTATAAGGTGGTTTCAGCAACCGAGCAACTGGCCACAATCGATTCAAGTGTATGGCTACAGCGTGACATCTATCAAAGAACGGTTTGCTCTGGAGCTGAGGAACTACTACAATCCGGAGCTACCCACCTCTGATGCCAGCACTGAACCGGCAACGGCAAGCGGCAGCAGCTTGTCATACCAAGCAGAGATATTTGGATGGGACGATGCCAAGCCCACCGCCGATTCAGACTCTTTGGAAGATGAGCTTAATAGCTTCTGGGCTTTCAGAACAAAAATTGAGGAGGATACCTGCCCGTGGAATGGTGGAAAATCCACAAGAACCAATTTCCGACGGTCGCTAAAATGGCCAGAGCTGTTTTGTCTATACCAGCAACAAGTGCACCGGCAGAGAGGGTGTTTTCTTCGGGAAGGAGAACACTGAGATGGGACCGCAGCAACCTTTCAGCAAAATATGTTGAAGCGTTGGTATGCCTTAAGGATATCTACAGGAAAAGAGGTTTTCTCGAGACCGAGTATTAGTGAATTAAGTAGTACACAAGGGTATGAGGGGCTTGAGGGCAACGGTTTCCTGTACGCAGGTTTTTTCCGGGCTCTCTTCCCCTGACTAGATACTTGTGAGCGTTACTGAATATTTTGTTGTCTTGCTTGGGTGACTGCTTTTTAAATCTGCGTGTTTCTACATGTTTACAATTGTTGGCAACACAACGCTCATTGACAACAGAACGCCAAACAATAAATTGCACTATGAGGATCCACAGATCTTGGATATGGATCACGGATCTCACCTACAGCCTTGGATCTGGATCTTGGATCGTCAGGAATCCAGATCCAAGATCCATGGGCGGAGTCTCTGGCCACAAGTATATTCCTATATTTCCATAGTCGCTTGTATTGAGCACCTAATTTGATGTATTAAGATCACAGTCTTGTGGATTTCCAATTATGTTCAAATTCAATTCGTTTCACTTGTATCTGCCCTTTCAACATCTATTTTTGCAAACGTACAAACGTTTTCACCGAAAAATTTGGATTCACTTCTAGAACATAATTTACTGCAACCAAATCATGTTCGTAAACACTTGACTTCCTTGGTTGTTCATCTCTATTCACCATGGGTTTATTATGCGTGGTGATTCTCCTGGTAATACTTCGTTCTTGTTGCAACTCTCTTCTTTTTCTTGCTCTTCACTTCAATTTGTTTTCTTCTTTCTTTAATCAATTCTTCTTCTTGGCCTTATTTCTTCTTTTCTTCCTTTGCTTGTATATTTTTCTTGAACTGTTTGTTTTGTTCTAGATGAAGCGCTTCGACGTGCTTGATATGCTTCCTTCCGTCCATTTTTTGTTTGTCCGTCAGATGTACTTCATTTCCTCTCTTATTTTGACAATCAATCGGATTTGAGATCTATGAGCGAGTAATTTCTTACCGGGGTTCTTGTAAACAATGCGAGGCCAATCAAAAGCAACAAAACAAATCGAAACTTTTCCATTTAAACCTGCAATTGGTGACCGTTTTCCGGATTCGCGCGTTGTCGGAATTCGTTTTACAATATAAGCAGCATATTGTACCGTATCCCCCCAAAAGTTCAAAGTAAGTCCACAAAAAAGCTTACACAGAGCCATATTCATGAATAAGTTAGAATCAATGTTTCCGCTTTACCATTGGCTGGGCTGGTTATTGTATTCGTTAATCTGACAAAGTACTCCATTGTCCTTACAAAAACCTTCCATGTTTTTGTACTCTCCACCTCCATCAGTGTGATGTAGTCGTACATTGCATTGTTGAGCTTCCTTCTACATTTGAACTCCTCTTCTCCTTTTGATAAAATCGAAAATATCATATTCAAGTTCAGGAATCAAAAATATCGTATTCAATTTAGGTCGGTCACCTCGCAACCACAATGGTATGTGTATCGAAATTTTTTTAAACGTAATAGACGTTTTCGTTTTGCGTACATGCCGGATTTTGCTAAAATGCTCATGTATTAATATCTACACTATTTCTGGGTTCTTCAAAGTTTATCAAATTACGTGCCATCAACGAGATTGGAACCACTGAGATATGTGGGATCATTGACCAGGTGCGAGCGTGCTTACACCACTGTCCAATATCCAGTCGGGTTTTGAAATTTGTCAATCATAGCAAGCATTAATTTACATCTTTTTCACTCTTTTTTGGGCAATTCGAACGAAATGTGCCCAATCCGACAACAAACGTAGCAATTTTCAACCTTGGATTTATTATCCAAGTAATTCACGGAATCGTTTCCGAAATCCTGACTTGCATGCGAGTCACTCTCAACGCCTGACACTGTTCTTATTTTCTTCTGTTTGACATGTCTGGTATGGTCCAGCTTCGCCATTAGTATGGTCTACAGTCCAGGCGATGCATATGCACTATATTATCCAGAACCAAACGTTCACGTGCAACTACCGCAAAAGGGACCCAAATAAAATAGTGCTCATTCCAGCTTAGTCTGGATGTTTGTTTTTCCTAAATAATTTTATGGTCCGGGCGGGTGTTATAGTAGTATGAAATACACCCGCATTTCGTGAATTACGCGACATAGTGTCGGGTTTTGATTTTAGTAGCCTTCGGCGGTTCTTCCTTAAACTATATGTCTTCGGACCAAAGAGTCTGCAAGTCTATTCGGCAATTGCAATTTTCCAAAATGAGTGTGGTTCCAATTCTTCAAACCAGCTCCAAGGCCACGGTACACTCTTTTCAATCGAAAATCCTAATAGTAAGCTTGCACGCTTTGGACGACGGTGTTACAAAAACTTGTTGTCGGTTTTCTTGCATATTTTGCGACGATGACTATATTTCTGGGTTTTTTTACCACCTAAATTTCCAATTGTTGGTTAAAAATGTTCTTTGTCGAAAGGTTTTCGCTCCGGGGTGGGTACTCTCCGGTTTATCAGTAACGCCACGTAACATTTCCGCTAATTTTCCCCATCAGCGCTGAACTTGCTACAACCCCATCTTTCAGGTTGTTATAATGTAAGTTGCGATAACCTTTAATCTTAGAAACCTGTTCACTGGTACATATTACCATCCCTACGATGTGATCTCGAGTTCATCAACTAAATAACAAAAACAGTACTTAGTCGTATGGCCTTGTGTTGTAGCGTATTATCCGTCGATATTAACCTAGACAGCAACACTAGCGTTCACACTCAAAAGATGTTGTAAGACAGGGACTTGATTAATCGAGAATATATTAAGAAGTGATTATCTTCCTAGTGAGTGTGAGAAAAGAGAAATAGGATTGGTTCCCTAGGCAGTGGACTATCCATTTTACTTTCCTAGTTTCCGCAAAATAAATTAAATCCAAAATTTAACAGCACGCACACCAGCCCGCACCTTTTTAAATCTTGAAGAGACACTCGGTTTATGGTCATAGCAGATGTGTTGGCTACTGGCGCATCTTTGATTCATCGGCTTAAATGACAGTAAAATTTTAAGGCGCCAAAACACTGGACTTGTGGATTCAGTTGATCTTTTAATTTACGTGATACCAATGAACTATAGCGCCAGCAGCGAGCATGAAGAAGGTTTTAACTAAGAAGGAGCAAATAGACATTGATTGACTATTGACGGCGTAAATCAGTTGGTAGGCCAGCTAGCAGTAATGAAGTCCCCAACTTCTGGAACGTCTTGCCAATGATTTTTACCAATTTTATATGCAGGAGAAAATGGGCATAAGAGGTATGACGAGATAAATACCTCTAAGAACATAAATATGATTCATATACAAAACACCTTTATTACATGGTTTGTGGTGTATTGCAATCGAGGTGAAATTAGTGCGAATGCTACAATACGTACATCTTTCATGTTATAGAGGACCGTCCATCAATAAAAGAATGGATGCTGTGGCGCTTCAGAAACTCGATTATTATCTACACCTTTGTCCGTCCAAAGTGAATAGTTTTGTGACCAATATAGAATGGATAGCGAAGTAAAATATAAATTTCATAACTATTTAACCAAAGTGGAAAGCCATTCAACTAATGTGAAATTGGTGCCCAATAAAAAACAAAAAGGGGGAAATATGCATCAACGCATATAAGAGATACCTCACACAATGCCCACTTTTGACGCGTATTTTACAATATACCCTGCCTTTCAATTAAATTAACAAACCGCCCTGGTTGCTGTCGGCCCTGACAAGATCATCTCGGTGACGACAGACAGAATCGTAAACCCACCAGCATGGCATCTCAGCCTGACCTCCGCAAAGATGCTACCTTTGACTCGTTCGATGCTGTCATCCGTGCAACAGAGAACCATGCAGCAATGAACCACTTCAGATTTTGCATTCTCAAGCGTGACAAAAGTTTACTTCGTCTGGTGTGTCGTGCAGATGGTTGGTCATTCTACCTCCAAGCTATAGTAAGCAAAAGACCGATATGATCACCCTTACCCAGTTGGTACCGGACCATGCCCTCCAAGGAACCCTACAAGAACCTCGCGGGTCTCCAATGGTTTACAGATGAATATTGGACCAGCTCAGAGTTGGAAGGGGTGTCAACAAGAACTTAAGACCCAAAGCAATACAAGAGTTCTTGATACCCAAATTCGGAAGTACTACTACATATCGTACTGCCCACAAAGCAGAAGATGCGCTCTTGAATGAGACTGTAGCCGGTGCGTACACTCACGGTGCGGCTAGAGCACAGAGGAAGACTTGCCTTCAAGCGGCTTTCGCCGCTTCTTAGCCGATACGCCCTTGTAAAAGGGCTTAGTAAGAGAGAACTCTATTACTCGGGGCCAAGATTCCACTTTGGTTTACTAGTTAGCACAAGCTAACAACTCCTTAACACAAGGCTCCCTTAATAAGAGGGTAGCTAAAGGAAGAACTTCCCTTACGCTACTACACTCACTACGCGCGCGACCGGTCGGGGTCGAGCGTCCTGTAGTCTTTTAGTAAAATATAAACTGAATGTATATTTAAGATGTAATTAGTCTAAATTAATTTAAACTAATGTAAACTATATGTAATACTAAGTAGAACTTACTAAATTCGTACCTAGCTAAAATGTAGTGTACACCAGCTGTGTACCAACACGTGGCTGGCTGCCACGCCTCCACCAAGGGCTCCTGCCCTGATTGGTTAAGATAACCAATGGTCCAAAACCTTTCGGACCGGTCAATACTGACCCCAACCGTAGTGTACTGACGTACACCACCTACTAAATGTAACCAGAATGTTACCCTGTTACAGAGACAACCAAGGCACAAGGACACCAATTTCTCTTTTTACAGAGCTACGTGGAAAAGTTGATCAGACTCGACCGTCATACCGTTGCATTCCTGAAACAAACAGAAGATCATGCCACTGGATATCGCCATTTCCACAGTGTGCTTATCTGTCCTGGTTCGGCCTGATATTCCTTTCAATATATGCGATCATTTGTGGCGACTGACGGAACATTTACAAAGAATCACTTTATTCAGAATATATTTCTGCTGGTGGGAATGAATCCAGAGGATCAGCTTGTTGTTTTAGCGTGGGCATTGGATCCTAATGAGACGGAAAAGACTTGGAAATGGTTCTTATAATTGGTGACGAGTGCGTTGCCAGTTATTGATGATAAGAACACTGTTCTCAACAACGATAAATAGAATGGTCTTCCGAATGCATTGTGCCAACGCTGCTAACGCATTCTGTTGCTTCATATTCCAAGCAAATTCAGTCCAAATTAGGGCTCCAGTGCAGAGAGCTGTTTTGTAAATGTGCGTACGCGGAAAAAGAGTCCAAATTTCTGAAACACCTTGCATAAATTCGAGAAGGAGACGCAACTGTTGCTACCTACATTAATTATATACCTCAAGACCGTTGTGCTACTTATGCATTTCAAGGCCTACTTTTTGCACATCAAACTTGGCAGAAATTGGGAATTCTTTCCTGCAGACAATGCGGGATGTGACAGCTTCGTAGTTGATGGAAGCGCTCAACAACCATTCAATGCAGAAGTATCAAAACGTGCTCAGGAGTCCGTCAATTGGTATTACCACTGACACCTGTTGCGATGAAGAGATTCTCCGACGAATTATGTGCCTCTCGAGCATACATGCACTCCCTGCTAGATCTCTCCCTAATATTGGAATATGGTCTCAGCGGCAACAAGTATCAAGTCAAACTTCCCGGTTCAGATGATGATGTGGGTCATTTTGAGTGCCTACGATACCAACGGCTTCTGATGCCTTGTCGCCATATTTGCGCCTTTGTGATGAAATTCAAACACCTCTCATATCTCTGGTTAGCCCTATCCATATAGTGAACAATTACAGAGACATGTATGGCCGCCCGTTTGTTGCAATGACATTGGTCGATTTAGATGAACATGATATTCATCCTCCAGCAATCAAGCGCCCCCGCGGACGGCCCAAGACTCGGAGACAAGAGAGTGGATCTCAGCGTTCAACAGCTCGGAAATCATGTCAAACATGTAAGCAGACAGGGCATAACCGCAGGACATATCGAGAGGAACATGTGTAATTCTTCGGGCATGTCAAATAAATGCGTTCTGACGTCAGAAACTAGGGCCCTCAGCTCTTCAATGACCTCGATTCCCCCATACATTTCTTGAAAGGGTCCAGACGCAGTGGAAGCTCCGTACAACAGCCAATCCAAATGAGACCATAATGCAGGTTACGAACACAGAGTGCCCTTATATGTGACTGCAAGAGCAATTATTTGCCCAACAAATCTTGAGGCTGGCAATGACAACCTAAATCTGAAAACCAACAATTGCCATAACAGCTCTGTCAGTTTTGGTTGGACTTGCCTGAAATTAAAATCAATGCGTCGTCAGCATCTGCTTATGTATCCTCAAATTTTGATGCTGTCTTTAGTTGTAGCCTATGGTACAGGGAAAGTTTTGGAGGGGTATCGGAAATGGTCACCGGTACCTGCAACGAAAAATGATCAAAACTCAGTCAAAATGGTCACCATGTGCTGAAAGTTGAACCAATGCGCTGCCAGAATTTGTTTTACCTTTTCCCAATCTTTGATAGTGTGTTTCTATGTATGTGATGGTTGCCATGTGTGCAATTCGGAGATGGAGATCTTGTCACGGAGATTATCACCCCAGTGATGATCTTGTCACGAAAGGCAGCAATCAGGGCATTTTGTGAAATTTCACTACATATAAATTCTATCATCTTCAACTTTTAAAGTAAATACTTTGAATAAATATTTGCTTTTAATTGTTTCATTTAACATTAGTTAAAAGGCTTTTGATTTTGGTTACAATAAGTTGAAATTTATATTTACTTCGCTACCCATTCCACATTGGTCACAAACTTTTCATTTAAAACGGGCAAAGGTGTAGTGTCTCTCAGTACATATTTTAACGCCTTCCGCTTCTTCGCTGTTGGGGACGTATCAGTATCTCCCATCTAAGGTCCTGAGGTCTTCCATTCCCTTTCTCTTGGAGCCTTACAATTTCGATTATGGAAAATGACAAAAGTCCGCAAGCTTTTGAAACTGTTGACAAAAGTACGCAATTATTTATATAATAATGACAAAAATATGTAAGTCAGGGATATCTTCAGGGCAGACCCTGGTGCGCAAACCAACCGAAAACCAAGAATCTGGATCACGTGATAAAATTATTGAATAAAATGCGCTAGCGAGTTGTCGGTCCTTTGTCCCTGAATGAACCTGATGCGCAGCCCATGTGAACAAATTTCAAACAAATTTGACAGTTGTAGCGGAGACTTTCAAAAGAATAGCACGGGGGCTTCTGACATTCAGTAAATCTTCAAAATTTACGACGATTCCTCCCCCAGAACCAGTAGTGGGTCAAGATTACGACAACAGGGAACAATTCAAAGACGCGTTCAATGAACATAAAATCCTTCTTGGTTAATATATGAAAACCCAAGCTAAACTAGAACGCAGTGCCCGAATCATATGCAAAGCCGATGGCTGCTCATTGACGTTACAGACAGTCGCACAAAAGCGTCCTTGCAGCAAATTCTCGTGACTAGAATTGGACATCACAGTTGTTTCTTGGTTTTGACGAAACCGAATATTCCTGTCAAGTTTATTTCGGCAAATTCCGTATCAATGGTTGATGCGGACTCGTCAGTGACACCGACAACTGTCCAGGCACATTGTCGTACTAATCTCGGTGTCGATGTTCAGTACCTCAAATCCCATCGTGCTCTGGTACAAGCAAGATTGAACTTCGTGGAGATGCAGTAGGAGGGTATAAGAAGCTTAGAGCTTTTCTGCAAGAGGTTAGATTGCACTTCGGTTCCATTTTTTGTGCGTGTAAGTCATAAAATCCAATTTATAGGAATTCCATCTCCATCTAAAACAGTTGCTGTTTTACAAAGTCATGACAGGTGGTTCAAGCACCTATTCGTATATCCTGACCAGATCGTCAATGTTTCCTCATCTCTTGCCCATTGATGCAATAGATGGCACATTCATCAAAAACACGCAGTGCAAAGGAACGTTTTTACTTGCTACAAGATGGGGATGTGTGGCCGGGTGCGTACACGCACGGTGCGGCTAGCGCACAGAGGAAGACTTTCCTTTAAGCGGCGTTTGCGCTACTTAGCCGATACGCCCTTATAAAAGGGCTTAGTAGGAGAGAGCTCTCCTACTCGGGGCCAAGATTCCCGGGGTGGTTTACAGATAGCTTTCGTTAACCCCTTGTGACAAGGCTTCCCTTATAAAGGGAGGTAGCGTAAGGGAGAACTCCCTTAGTCTACAATACTGTAAACTGAATGTATATTTAATATATAATTAGCCTAAATTAATTTAAACTAATGTAAACTATATGTAATACTAAGTAGAACTTACTAAATTCGTACCTAGCTAAAATGTAGTGTACACCACCTGTGTACCAACACGTGGCTGGCTGCCACGCCACCACCAAGGGCTCCTGCCCTGATTGGTTAAAATAATCAATGGTCCAAACCTTTCGGACCGGTCAATACTGACCCCAACCGTAGTGTACTGACGTACACCACCTACTAAATGTGACCCGAATGTAACACTGTTACATCCTCCCCCATCAAGACTATTGCTTACGCAATAAATCAATTTAGTTGGAGAACTCCAACTGCCAGATCCTCTGGCTAACCATCAGCACCATTAGTGGTGCTATGGAAGAAAACTATTCCGATAACTCGGAGGTGGATGCCCTTGGGGATATCTCCCCAACGGCTGACCACCCCGACAGCGCCGAACGGCGGTGTCGGTCATCCCATCCATTCCCCACACGTGGAGAAAATGCACTAACTCGTGCGCAACTATTACAAACTTCGGATGACATATCCTGATCGCCGAAAGCGATCACCACTACTGAGATGGACGCAGCTCAAGAGGCTCAAAATGCCGCACAGGCATTACAAGCTTCCTTGCACGCCCCCATGCGCCCTCCACGGGCGGCATATCGTTTTGGAGGTCTTCGTTACCTCCCAAAGTGGTCCAATAATGAGGTAAATAAGGGTTTAGTCTTCTATATCCATGGCCTTGCGGCTTTACAGCCGCAACACATCACACGCCGGAATTAACTCCGGGAAAAACTGCTCACGCAGAAGCAGTTCACTGCTACCTCATATCGAGAACGCCTCGAGAAACAGGCACAGTTTGCCGTTGTTGGGAACCTCCGCGAGTTTCCCTTCGTTCTCCTGCAAGGAGAAAATGCCAAAGAGGCAGAACAGAAGTTCAGCGCTTGGGCGGAGGGGGAAAAACGTCTCCCAGAGTTTTTAAAGCTGTACAACAGCTATTCCGAACGTGAAGTTCGGATAGGAGGGCATTGCGCTTGGCGTTTGCCAGATCCAAATCCATGGGGCAGTTACGTGCCCCTTATCGCATGCGCTATGCTAGCGCCCGTTCCCTCACTGCGGTGCTGGAGCACAGTGCGGGTTCCGCATCTGCCTCCGGAGGGCTCCCAACTACTGGGAGTGAAGGGGCTTACCCCGCCCCTTTGGCTGTTGACTCACAGCGGGATTCTCCCGCTCGAAAGCGTCAACGACGTCACGGCAATCCTGTCGCAGCGGAGTATCGAACTCCCACAAACTCTGTGAATGTGGATAACCTTCCACTTCACCAAATACTGGGTTTGACCCCGATGATGGCGTCGCGCCATCAGAAGCTCCGCCCAATCCTGCCGTCGGGCAGCCTGCCGGCTGCCCTGCAGGGTAGGCCCAACAAACAAACAATAGATTCGTCTAGGTCGCTGGGGCTGTGGAAGGCACCCAGTGCGCGAGCCGTGGCGGCTACAAGCGAGGACCCGAGCTGCACCCGGTCGGGCAGCCTGCCGGCCGCCCTGCCGAGTAGGCCAAACAAACGGACAGGAGCATACAGGGATGACATCGGGGACTCCTCCCCCCTCAAGTCCTGGGCCACACACACGTGGCGTCAACATAACTCGCGGATTTCTAATCCATTCACATAAAATGGGGTAAACCCCGTAGATGCATGCACCGAATTGTTTATGGCAAATTCGGCCATAGGAAGCATCTCACTCCAACTATTGGATCATCCGGACATAAGCTCTGTATAATATCCTCAAGAACGCGATTAACGCGTTCCGGCTCGTCCCTAAATGGACTCTGGCACCGCTGCCAGGTGAGCATCTTGCTCAAACGGTCTACAATAACCAAAATGCCGGTGAAGCCGGCCTTCGGAAAAACCGAAGATAAAATCCATACTAATGGATTTCTAACACGCCGTTGGAACGGCTACTCCGCCAAAGGATCACCTTCATATTTATAGACGGACTTGGCGCACACGGACAATTGGCGATTTTCAATTGTATGCTATAGGTTGACTTGGTCCACACGAACAGTTCTAACACGAAACACAAGTGCGAAAATACGCACCGACCCACTTGTACATTTTGGGCCACCAGTACAAAGCGCTTAAAGCGCCGTAGGCCTTATCCCGACCTAAATGACCCCGGTAGGGGCGTCATGTGCCTCAAAGAGGACTTTATACTTCAGTTCCTAATCATGAGGAACAACCACCCGCGGAGTGTCCTCCGCGCTCGTGCTATAATATAGCAAACCGTCGCAGTACCTGTAACGGTGTAAACGAGCTTTAGCTCGACTTGACAGGGTTGTCTCAGACGAGCCAAGTCACTTTCCACCCAACGCGCTGATAAGCGCCGTACATTGTGGGTCCTTCTCATACGCCTGGCGTATGAGATCCACCACAGACGTGGTGACGAATGTCGTGTGAGCGAGCTCGTAATCGGGACGACGCGACAACGCGTCTGCTAGTACATTCTATTTTCCCGGTTTGTACTTTACCTCAAAGTTGTACTCCGCAAAGAAGGAGATTCAACGGGCCATCCTTTGGGAGAGATTAGGCGACTTTGTCGCTGTCCGCAAGGACGCGTGGTCTGTATAAACCACAAACGGCTTTGAGCCGAGTGGGTGAACCCTAAATTTGACAAGGGCATACTTCATTGCAAGTAGCTCCTTATCATGAACGGGATAATTCCGTTCTGCAGCTGTAAGCTGTCTCGACTCAAACGCGATCACGCGTTCTCTTCCCGCATCGTCTGCTTGTAACAAAGCACTTCCGATTGCGAAATCGGAGGCGTCGCAGACGACACTAAATGTTTTCCCAGAATCTGGGAGAGCAAGAACGGGAGCTTTTAACAAGCTCCCCTTAACCGCTTCAAAAGCGTTTTGGTGTTTGGTTTCCCAACACCAATCAACATCCTTCTTAAGAAGGTCGGTCAATGGCTTCGCCATTTCAGCGTAGTTCTCGCTATACATGTGGAGATAGTTGGATAATCCAATCCACTTCCGTAAATCTCTAAGATTTACAGGCGAAGGCCACTCCACAATGGCTTTCACCTTCGAGGGATCCGCCCGCACTCCATCCTTACCGATGAAGCATCCGAGGAAAGGAATTTCCTCAGCACCAAAAATACATTTGGATGCGTTCGCATATAACTTATGCTCTAGTATACATTCGATCACAGCTCGAAGGTGTATTAGGTGCGTCTGAACATCAGACGAGTCGCCTTCCGCACGACTATGAACGAATATATCGTCGAAGTACGTCTGAGCGTACTTTCTATGAGGGCGGAAGAGTTGAGTCACCAAGCGATTGAAAGTCGCTGGAGCATTCGAAAGCCCCTGTGGCATAACAAGCCACTACCACAGCATGCCACTAGGCGTGCTGACCGCTGTAAGCGGAATATCGGATGCTCGCATGATCACCTGATAATACCCGTCCACCAGATCTAAGGCACTCTATACAGTACAGCCCGCCATATTGTTCTGGAGGACATCCTTCCGAGGAATCGGAGTCTGCATGGGTACAGTAGATTCATTCAGCTTGTTGTACGCATGCACAATGCGCCACTTTCCGTTCGGTTTACGAACACAAAAGGTGGAAGATGAGTGGGGAGACTTGGTCTCCCGTACCATCTCCGCCTCTTCTTTCCCCTTGAAGAATGCGTCGATGATGTCGCATTTCTCCTTGGGGAGAGGCCACTGCCTATTGACGAAGTATTTGGTTCCAGGAACCAAATCAATTCCATATCGTACTCCCCGATCCGGTGGTAACCCCATCGGCGGGTTGTCACTAATGACATCTGCAAATTCCTTTAATAAGGAATGGTAAGGATCCTCGCGGATCCTGAGGCCGCTTCGGGATTTCAATGCCAGTTTGGTTTGTACCAAAACTGACTCGTCCATCGTGGATGAGGAGTTCAACTCCTCTTCCGGACGTAATACGACAACCTTGTCGATTTCCTCTGCTTTCAAAGCAGTTTCAATTCGTTGAAGGACATCTCCTACAACGACAACAGTTCGCCTACCCCAGGCAACCGTTCCAGGCTTACGCCTTCAGTGACAACACCAGTCACACTATTCAGCATCTGATAGGACTGCTGACTACTGGCCTCGGGACTCATCCCGGGACCCAGATGGGGGGAGTCAATTGCCACATCTATTGGAAGCGCACCGCGCCTATCCACAGAGGTCTCTACCTCTACCACCGGTGACTCGCCGGTCTCACCTACAACGGCGTGGTCGGAATCAATTACGACGTGCAAAAGAGACAAACTACGGGTCTCTTTGCTTGGAAGCGCCTCGCGCTTAACCACAGGGGTCTCTACCCCTACCACTGGAGTCACCTCAGAGGAATCCACCTCTGCCACTGGCAACTCACCAGTCTCACCGTTAACGGCGTGGGGATTAACCGCCGAATCGCCCTCGTTAAGGAACTCTTCCTTAACCTCATTGGGACTGATCATCTCAGACATCCCAATCTCTGGTATCTCACGCCAGAATCTCTTTTGCGATCGAGCAAAGGTGGGTTCAGGGCTCGCCAATGCTTCACCCGATCACGGGTGCGTTGAGCCAATGGATTTAGACTTCCAGTCTATCCATGGCTCGTGGCGTTCCAGCCACTTCATGCCCATAATGAGGTCATATCTCGAGTCCAAATCCAGGACTAGGCAGCGTTCTAAGCTGTAGAAGTCTGCAAACTTCAGCTTAAGGTCAATCGAGACCTTGGGTATAGTAACCTGTACGACCGTCGCAAGACGGACCGTGACAACGTCACGAGAACGTGCCTCTAGGGCCTCGGCATACAGCCGACTCTTCTCTACAGAATCCCGTCTGACATAATTTTCAGACGCTCCAGAGTCTATCAAGACTCTCCAAGGCTTATCAAAGCCTTTCACGTCCGCAAGGACTACCAGCAAACCTGGCTGGTACACCAACTCGGTGCTATAAAGCACCTCTTCCCTCGGGGCTTTGTGCTTTCGTCCCCTACCCTGGGGATTAACAGCACTGAGGGGTCCCCCAGTAGGGAGCCCCGCACCTACTGGGAGCCGTCGTTTCCCGAGGGCTTGGGCCAGGGCTTCTTCCCAACCCTTGGCCCCTTCCAGCGATTATCTCGCTGGGGATTTTGTGGACATCTGTTCCGCAGATGATCCACGCTTCCACATAGGAAGCACCTTAGCGGCCCACGCCGATGCAACATAGCTAAGAGCTCTGCCCGGAAGCTCTCCGAAAAAGAGTCAGAGTGACTCTTAGCGGAAGGTTTCCCCTCCACTTCGACCTCACTCAGGTCCATGGGTTCAGTACCCACCTTAGAGGAACGAAAGTTCCTCTCGGCGTTAAACGCCATCTTAAACGCCTCCCCCAGGGATTGGGGTCGGCATCGGAACAGTTCCTAACGTGCTGTCCCTTCTTTCAGGCCTCCCAAACGCCCATATACGGGCTTTGTTCGTAAGATGGGTCAGCACAAGTCCCACTTGCTGGTGATCCTCGATCACGTTCGCGGTGGAGAATGCAGTTTCAGCCTCTCGAAGCCACACATAAAGGTTTTTCATCTTTCTCGCCGGTGAATTCCTTTATCTTTAAAGGACATCGGAGGGCGCACCCCCGTAGACGCGGGATAACTCCCGCGAAGACTCGCCTCATGGGCGATAAGGGAATTCACCCTTTCACGCACGGCCTTGAGTCCCTGCTCCACTAGATGGCGCATGCCATCCTCACCCAATATGGGTAACATCCTTTTAAAGGCTTCCTGTTGGACGGGGGTTAGCTTACCCCAATAGTCCTGATCCATCCCTTGCAGAGGATGTTGATCACCAACACAGGTGTTGGATTGACTACTAGTGCTACCAGATGTAGCCGGGTGCGTACACGCACGGTGCGGCTAGCGCACAGAGGAAGACTTTCCTGAAGCGGCGTTCGCCGCTACTTAGGCGATACGCCCTTATGAAAGGGATTAGTAGGAGAGAGCTATCCTACTCGGGGACAAGATTCCCGGGGTGGTTTACAGATAGCTTTCGCTAACCCTTTGTAACAAGGCTTTCCTTATAAAGCGAGGTAGCGTAAGGGAGAACTTCCTTAGGCTACAATACTCACTGCGCGCGCGACCAGGCGTGGTCGCGCGCCTAGCAGTCTTAAGTATTATTGTAAACTGAATGTATATTTAATACATACTTAGTCTAAATTAATTTAAACTAATGTAAACTACAGTCAGCTCCCTCTATAACAGCCCTGTTTGTCTGGCCAGAATTTGCCTGTTATAGAGGGAGGCTGTTTTACACATAAAACATCCCGAGTGATGATATTACAATTTGGCTGTTATAGGCAACATGGGCTTTAGTATTTCCAGGGTCAAACATAGAATAATATACTGTACAGTACATATTGGAAGAGTTGTGTAGAGCATAACTATGGTAATTGGCTCTCAACTAATCCAGAGCCCGTCCCTTGCCCTTGTCGCGTCGGAAGAAATTCATGATTGTTGTCTGCTTGGTAGACTCTGCCCTTGCCGCGCTGGCAAATCTCTTGTACTGGCGTAAGATGCAATCCAGATCCTGTGCGAGAGGGCAACCGATGGCCTTGCCTTGGAGGCTGCCCAGCAAGACCGTGGCAGCTTCTTCAAGTTGCACCCAGGTAACCTCCATGCCTTCCACAGGAGTGTCCTCCTCATCCTCCGCTTCAACAGCCTCCACCGCTTCAGTGGTTGACTCAGCGAGCACTTCAGAGACAATATCCTCATCGGTGAGTGTTCAACCACAGGAAGTGAGCATGAACATCCAAGTAAGCAGCTGCATCCATGACTTGGTGGGTGTCATATTGAGGGATGCGGGCAAGCAGAGCTGCCATCTCTTGAACATGCTCTTGGATTGGCGGCACATCATCCTCGTTGATGGTGGAGCTGCGGCCAACTTGGTTGTCTACAATAGGAAGAATGCCAGTCTTCTGCCAGCAATGGGCAATATCGAGGGTAAGACGTCGTTCCAGGCCTCAACAAGGGTGTCAATGGCCTGACGAATGCTGAACTTGTTGCCGGCAGAAAGTGGATGGTTGCCGTTCTGCTCGAACTCGTCGAGAAGGTACTTGATGTAACGAGTTTTGCAATAACACCCGCGTCGGCGGGATGCAGGTGAGATGTAGTGTTTGGAGGAAGAAAATGAACCTGAAACAAAAACGGTCAATCGCTGACTAGCTTAAGATATGAAGAGTGGATTCTGTAAGATAGTGCACATTGCTGTACCTTTACATACGTCAAACGATCCTCATATTCCTCAACATCATGAGGAGATGCGTTGTCCACAAGAAGAAGGATTTTTCGATCTTCTACTTTGTACTTCGCATTCAGTTTCAGCATGTACTTCTTGAAGATATCACCGCGCATCCAGGCTTTATTGTTGTGATGGTAGTCGACGTGCGGGAGAGAGACCATGTCGGTGTTGCGGTAACAACGGGGGTTGGCGGCCGTTCCGATCACAAGAGGCTTGAGCTTCTCAGTCCCTGCAAATGTGGGATATGTATCCGTCAGCTGTTAGGGAACAAGAAACCAAACTTAATCGCCATTTCTAAACATGACATACCCAAAGCATTACACGTAAGCAGAATGGTGATTCTGGTCTTGTCTTTCTTACGCCCCTTCTCTGCAGACTGGATCAGAGTCTTGTTGAGCTACATGCGAAAGAAGAGCACAGTCTCGTCACAGTTGAAAATGTCTCAAAGGGCGTAATCCTTGGTGATTTCTTGAAGGGCTAGGCGGAACCCAGTAAGACCTTGAATTGGAGCACTCTCGGCTTCTCCGTGGAGGCGATAAGACTTGATGCCGTGACGTTGCTTGAACCTTGAGAGCCATCCATCGGAGGCGACAAATTCAGGCTTTGGCTGGGCCGCGTTATTGATGCCGAGAGAGCTAGCAAAAGCCAAAGCCTCGGCGGCGACAAGTGCGTCTGTCAGAACCACATGATTTGACCGTGCCTGTGTAAACCAAAGCTTGACAGCTTTGTCAATCTGCATTTTGATGATCAAATCAATGGATGGTCACGAACTGTGCAATGTATTTTGCGCTGATGAATGCAGTGGTCACGTACCTGAGGGAACTCGCATTCACGCAGCCTTTTGCGATTGATGTCTGCGTTTGTTACCTCAGCCTGATTGGCCGCGTCCTTGCACTTGTTCTTTTTGGCCAGAATGTCAGTGACCGTCTTGCGGCTGGCAAGGCCAAACATCTACCTGAGTTGCTCGTGTGTAATGTTGCTGTGCTTTTCTGCGTAATCTATCAAGGCCACCTTTGTCTCAAGAGTGATTGATTGTCGTTTGGGCCCCATGATGAGTGCGTGCAGCAAGGAGATGTTGAGGCTAAGGTGAGAATAATAGGTTTGTGGGTGCTTTGGTTGGGGTTTTTCTGTTCGATTTATACCAATTATACCAACAAAAAATCGAAATTGAACAGAAATTTCTGTTCAATTTCGAGTTTTATCTTAACATAAATAGATTGGTTTCTGTGCACCAGCACATTCCAACACCTTCTAGAATTCTCTGGCATATTCTAGTGCAATCTATGGCAGTTGACACCCAAATTCCAAGGCCCCTAGCAATAATGGCTGTTATAGAGAGAGGATTTTAGTATGGAGTGGATCTCAGCCGAACGGCTGTTGCTGTTATAGGCAATATGCTGTTGTAGAGGGCGGAAAAAGTATGGGAAAATTCCGTACTGGGAAAAATCTGCCTGCTATACAGAGATGCTGTTATATCAGATGCTGTTATAGAGGAGCTGACTGTATATGTAATACTAAGTAGAACTTACTAAATTCCTATTAGCTAAAATGTAGTGTACACCACCTGTGTACAAACACGTGGCTGGCTGCCACGCCACCACCAAAGGCTCCTGCCCTGATTGGTTAAGATAACCAATGGTCCAAAACCTTTCGGACCGGTCAATACTGAACCCAACCGTAGTGTACTGACGTACACCACCTACTAAATGTGACCCGAATGTAACACTGTTACAGGATGGCAACAATAACACCGTTATTCTGGCATATGCATTGGCCTTAGGGGAGTGCGGGGATACATGAGACTTTTTCAAGGCAACTGGTCATCGCAATTCCACAAGTCAAATTTTCGAAAATCACCATACTCTCTGATCGAGAAAGGGGTCTTTTAAATTCTGTGGACAAAATCTTGCCTGATAATCAGCAAGCCTACTGCCTTAGACACCTATGCTAAAATTGGAAAAAGAAAGGCCCCACGGCGTCGATGCAAAAGCTCATCTTAAAGGCAGCCAAATCATTGGACAGCACAACATGTGAAAGTTGTTCGAGCATCGTCAAGGAAAATGCGTCAGCGGCATTGAAACAGGCGATCGAAGGGGTTGATCTTAAGTTCTATACACGAAGTGAATTCTTGCTGCCTTGTTTTGGTCATGTAACAAGTAAATTGATGAATATATGAACAACACCCTGGCCGATTGTCGATGTATCCATGCGCTTCGCATGGTGGAACTGCTTCATCAACACTGTGCTACACAAGCCTTGAAGAGAAAAGAGGTATTCCAGAAAAACGCTGATCGACAGGTCGCTATAAACCGCGATTTGCGAGTCCCAAAAAAAGCATCACAGACTTTTCAGAAAACGGTTGGATAAGTTATCCAACTTCCTTGTCGACAAGACGAGGAACATGAGAATCATGCAGTACACTCCTGAGACATTCACCATAACACACCCGTCTGAAAAAACGCAGATCGTCAAACTCCAGGAGAAGATTTGCACGTGCAAAAGAAATACTGGACGGAATGGGGTTACGCTCTTGAAGCCATTCGCGAGCAAAATTTGGCTGTTGAAAATTAACTCCACACGGTTTAGCTTACGGAAACGGTTCAAAAGGTATACCAGGAACTTTACTCTCCCATTCTAATTGAAGAGTTAGAGGAAGATGATCTTCTTCCATCAATCGCAAAACGTGCTCGCGGGCGCCAGAAGATGAAGCGCCTCCGAACCTCCATGGATCAAGGATTCCGAGATGAAACAGTTACAGTTTCCCAGTTCGGTTGAAGTACTAAGCCAGCGCACAACATTCGATCTTGTCGAATGCCAATCGTCTACGAGTGAATTCAGCGATTTGGCAACTTTCAAATGCGATTTGATTGATATTCCGTCATAACCTTTTTTCTCAGCTTTGTGATTTGTCAACTTCTGAAATGAATATTTGTTAGTTTGTTATGTTATTTTGATATAAGTAGTGCGTATCGAGTCTTTGATGTTGGAATTCTTCCCACGAACCCAGTGAAGGAAGACGCAGGTTGTAGTTTCCTTTGTCTTTAGTAGTGTGTGTGCTTAGCTAGCGGACCGATTAGAGTCCTACTTGTGTCTTGTATCCCGGCGCGCATTGTCAGGAGACTGTCCCGTCACTAGATATACGTAACACTTGTATAGTAAAAGTAAAAGTATATATTATTTAAAGTTAAAATCAGTAACTAACAATAATCTTAAATAAAACGTAAACGTGGTCCACAGTAAACTTGTATACCATGTATAGTCACATTGTAACCAAAACGTATACTTGATTTCAACACCCAGAACCACGCTTTGCGTATTTTTGTCAATACTATCATCACATGATCCGTATTTCCGAGACTGCGGACAGGGTTTATGGAAATAGTCCCTGGCTTTACGTATTTTTATCAACAGTTTAAAAATTTGCGTATTTCTGTCAATAGTTTCAAAAGCTTGCGTACTTTTGTCATTTTCCCTTTCGATTCACAAAGAAAGGAATTCCCGATCCTCTTCTAAAATATCCTCTTTTTTTTTACTCACTCGTGGTCATTGATCTTTTCATGCGAAATCTCACTTCTCGAGCCTCTGGCACCGCTTTCGCAAACATACTTTACACGAGAAATGGACCCACTTGGATCGTTTCGGCAATTGCCTCGGGTGTTTTGATCAGTCTCCACATCATTTTAATAAGTCGAACAACCCTCTTTGCCGTGGCCACAAGTGCATCTTCTTCGATATCGAATGTTAGCAAAGCTACAGTAGAGAAGCGGCAATGGCAAGATCGATATAGCTTTAAATGGACTTCCCTGGCCGAATTGCCCAATGCTCGAGACAACAACTGTCATCTTTACGTAATCTGATCGGAAGGTCATGACCTTTCCGGATAATATCGTCTGCAAACGTTTGCACTTCGTCGAGAGGATACCCCCGTACCCCTGATACCTGGTAATTAATGCCTCTCTTCTGGTGTCCCAGTCGTCGTACCGTCCTCGCATTCGTTCTTATGAGTTATGCCGTGCTCGTGGATTCATGCGGACGGGGTCAGACTCCGTCACCGAGCTCACTTTGGACTCGCTTGAGGTCGCAGCAACATCAGGAGTCACAAATAGCGCCACAGCGATGGACAAGAGCGGATTCGGGACTGTCTGGGGGGATAAACACACTCGGACGCACGAGTTGAGTGCCCATTTGCACTCGGATGTGCGCGAGCTCTTTTGGCACCAAAGTGCGACTCATTTTTTTTTGGTGTCTGTCCCACCGATACAAACGTACCAGTTGTTTCCATTAGCGTTGAAATTGCTTGAACGTCTCGGGAACCCCAATCCATTCGTTCCAGGCGGCGTAAAACTGCTTTCGTTTCCATTTGTGAGAAACGTTGAAGGTTGAGACCGCATCGGCAGCAGTCGATGATACGTGCAAGGGAACGATCTGCTTTAGCTCAAGATACGCGACGTCACGCACCGTGTCGTGGCCCGACGTCTGGCTAAGGACGTGGTAAAAGGCACGGAGGAATGTCCGTTTCGAGAGACGGGACGCCGCTCGTTCCATTGCCAATGGATTCATTTTCGACGCTTTCTTTGCGCCCTGTTTGAATCCTGTTGCAGCTTCAAGAAACTCGAGCGCAAAACTCTGAAAAAAGGGCTCGAGCCCATTCCCGCTGCTGAGTATACTGGACGCTGATGGCTGCGGTTCATGGCAGCCAGCCCACGAATCTTCCCGAATGGTCCAATTCAGTGCGAGACTCGATGGAGTTCGGATGGAGGTTCGTCGGCGACTGAATGGGGGAATACCGGAGACAACATGCACTTTACAGCACGAGAACACAGTGTGTTCCCTTCCCCCTGCATCATCTTGTCCGAGTCGTGCACAAACAGCTCGTTCAAGGGCGTGCTCTTGGTTTGTCACGGACTTTGCTCGGTCATCTTCACTAACAACGATCGAGGTCAAGTACAGTGGTTCAAACCATTGCAGCAGAAGCGAGCCTTGCAGCCCTAGCGCGATCCACTTGGCAAGTTTGTCGGAGCAGCTCATGGACAGCGTCTGCTTGTCTGGCGGTAAATCGGATCGACCGGGTTTAACGCGCGCAATACCGACCGTCTGTGCAAACCGTTTATCCGTTGGTTTACCCTCTTGGCTCTTCGCACGAAAATTCACGTTGGATCGCTTGGCCCCTGTGACTCGCAGCTCCGTGCGGGCCACTTTGTGCTCCTGAGCTTCCTTGCTCCAGCAGCTTCCACGAGCTCGTTGCTGCACGAGCCGATCGACGACATGTTCACGTAATTCGTAAATTGCCGCGTCGCCACAAGGCGATTCGCTAATGAAAAGATGCAGCGAATGATGCGGCTGGAGCACGAGTCGCGCTGTCGTTGGGTGACGCTGAAAGATCGACTGCTGTTTGGTCGATTCCCGTCCATCGGTCTCCCATGCAAGCGCTTCCACATACAAATAACGAAGCAATGCGCGTCGCGCAAGCACTTCCGCATGACAGTCATTCACAACCAATCCAGACGCATGCAGATCGCGTCGACCAAGACACTTTGTGCCTGTCGCAGCGCTCAAGACTCGAAAGGTATCAGCCGACGCTGCTTCTTTCCCTTGCGTGCTAGACGAGGCTGACACGACGCGTGTCTGCAAGACAATGCCTGCTAGTACCGTCCACTCGGACGCACGAAGCTTCTTCTCACAGTCTGAAGCGCTCTCAAACCACTCGAGAACCACGCGGGCGACCTCGGACGCATACGGCATTCTTACTCAAGAGTACGTGTGATTCCATTGGACAAAATGACCACGAGCCAATCAGAACGATCTCCGCCTCGCCAACGCTCGAGTTCGTACGCCATGTTGAAACGCGAGGTGTCGTGCCGAGATGAACCCTCGCGTGGCAACAGACAGCAGCAACCGCAGCTCATGGCTCGATTGGTACACCGATCACCCGATTCCATCAACGTCAGACAAGATCGGCCGCGTCAATCCAGTGGATGGATTCAACCAAAATCCACTGGTTGTCTCCATATCGCATCGCACTTCGCCACTTTTTCTCTGTTCCACTCCAGACCTCTTCGTCTCCATAACCATATCATCAGTTCGCATTTTCTGCATCGATATCAGTTACATTTTGACGGCACGGTCTAAACACCTCCAAGTGAAAGACTAACCACCTCCAAGTGAAGCTCCAAGTGAGTTTTAAGGCAGAAAGTACATTATTTCGGCCTGAATGACGCGTTTTTGTCCACTTGTGGCGAGCGGCCGTGGACATGCGGAATAACCCTGGGTATGTGGCTAATGCCAGGGCGGAGGAAGCTGCCAAATTAGCTCCAGCTCTTGTTGTGCTCGAGCTTGAGGACTTGGTTCCCGTTGATGAGGTGGTCAGGATTAAGGAAGAGAACAAGGAGCAGCTGGAACAAGCATTACTGGAGGCAACGACTCTTCGAATGCAAATCGCAGAGCTCGCCCATGAAAAGCAGCAACTTGAGCAGCAGTTGACGGACGTTCACAACTACAACGAAAGCGAACACGGGCGACGTTTCCAGGAGTTGGAGGACGAATTTGTGGTAAAGCGTGCTATAATTAGGCCTAATTAAGGGCCTAATTAGGGGCCTAATTAGGGGTCTGATTGCGGGCACTAATTGGGTACGTAATTGTATACGATTGTGTGTGCCACGGTGTACACAGTTGCGTGTACAACCGTGGTGCACATAGACAGGACATAGACGGGGATCAATCGGAGGCAGAGGCTCAAGAATGTTCTCACCCAAACAGTCTTGGCTTAAAAAGCGTCTTGGTTTAAGTAAGAATATGTCGGAAGCGCAAGGACAGATATATTCAATAATACTTCTATTTTTTACCGATTTAGGAGAAACCAAAGTTTAAAACCTATCGGTTTTTATCACCATCCCTTCAGAAATAGGCATCGCACAAGAGGCAATTTGCCTCCCTAAATGGACTGCAATTTTTGCCACAGTTGCGTCCGCGTATACTAGTATGCCTGATCAACAGCCGATTCCCAGGATTCGGATGTCTGCGATCAGTGATTTAAAAGAATTCTCGGGAAAGGAAGGAGATGAAGATCAAGCGCGGAATTCGATTAGTCGTCTCAAGTCAGCATTTATGCGGGATCAAGCTTCTGATCATGAAAAGTGTTTGATCCTGGGCGATCTATTAAAAGGACCAGCGCGCAATTGGCATCGCCAGCTGAGTAGAGGCACTCGATCAAGTTGGAAAAGTCTCGTGGATGAGTTTGAAGTTCAATACTGTGGAAGTGGTCAGTCGGCATCCCGCCAGTATTATTACACAAAGCAGCGGTCGGATGAAAGCCCTATTGAGTATCTACACCGGTTGAATGTGGCGGGACTGCGAGCCAAGTTGCCGATTAGGGATGGATCGCCTACGACCTTACGCGAGCATTTGCAGCATTTTCTGGATACATTGGCCAATCGCGAGCTCGCTGATCAACTGGCACTTCTGCGGTTGGATAACGCTACGGATCCGGAAGAGACGTTGCGGGCGTATGCACGCAATAAGTGGTACCAGCCAACAGCGGCGGTAGGTACCAGCCGCTTCCGCCAGAAATTCGGCGATGATCGGGCACCTGCCCCGGCGCGGAAGCCCAAGGCAGTACGCGCGATCAAGGTGTCGTCTGGAAGTGAAGAATCAAGTGCCGACGACAGTGGAAGTGATGGAGATCAGCGCCGTTACATGATTGCTGCTAGGCGCGATCAACCAGGGGCGCTCGATCAACCTGGTGAGTCCCGATCGGGTAATCGAAGTGATTCAAGTGCAGTCGATCAAGGGGCGGCGAAAAAATGCAGTCATTGTGGGTCGATATGGCACGATAATCTTTGTTTCTGGAAGCGCCTGACCTGTCTCAAGTGTGGCAACAAGGGCCGAGCATGCGGCAAAGTTCACGATGCGGGAAAGTGCCCTATGGAAGAATTTTACAACCGCATCCGCCAGTGGTACAATCCCACCAAGCATGCTGGAATGTTGCCCAAGGAAGCGGAAGATTTGTTAAACTAGGACGATCGCCAGGTTGGAATCTGGTACGAGAAGAGCGTTCTAGTTTGTGTATTTTTGCATATGTTGATAAGAAGAGGTCTGATCAAGCAGCAGAAAGAGATAATGATGAATGTGATCAGCCTGATTTACCACGTTTGACTAATTTCCGTCTTGATGAGTTTTCTCGGTCCCCGGTGATCATGGAGGTCGATCTGAATCACGTGAATATTGGAAGTAAAACTCGCCAAAGAAATGGTTTAAACAATCCAAGGCGAGTGGTAAAATTAATAACGAAAGTGCCACGCTATTATTTGATTCTGGTGCTGAAGTGTCGATCATCGACTCAACCTTTGCTCGTAAGGTGAAATGTCAGATCGACACGAGTCAAACACAAGAATGTTTCGGCATTGGAGAAAGTGCGTATCTCACGGAGGGGCGCGCTAAAATCAAGATTACGTTAGCAGGCTCGTTTGTTTATTATTTCCATGCATGTGTGGGCAGACTTGTCGGTCAAGACGCTATACTGTGGTGGAGTCAAGTTCAAAATCGAACACAGTTGTGTCGAGAACCTGACCACCATCGTGCCCAGCCTTCCAACTTACGGGGGGGTACCCCTCGGACCTTCGCTTGCGATCCGATCTGATCGTCCGCTGCCAGCAGACGACCGATCATCAACAGAAGACGCCTGGTCCGATTGATCTTGCGTTGCCATCTCACCTTGTGTACCCGATGAAATGGGCTATTTCAACACTCGGTGGATCGTGTCGCTGGTTGACTTGGGTCTGCAGACCGTACTGGGGGGGATACCCTGGGCGGAACTCTTCACCCTGGGTACTTGTAGACCGGTTACA
>CM047581.1:2044938-2056763 GCA_026184515.1 Peronosclerospora sorghi | reverse complement strand
ACACGCAATGTCATGTGACTTACCAAAATCCGTGTGCTTGACACTCCATGCACATGATAGGCTTAAAAGCCCCCCTTGTTTCCACCAATCCGATCGCTGACCAGCTGATCGGCACGCCGTTGACAGAAGGTGACCAAAATTTTGCCTTCGCTTCGCCACAATACTAAGTATGGATTTTATGATACCAGCTGGTGTTCGATTAGACATCGCCCAAGGTGCACTAAGTTTGACTGATGAGGTGATCATCCCATTGGAGGGGCGCCGACAGCTGCACGGATCGAGTGGTAATTATATGAAACTTAATCAGCACGAACAGATCCCAGTAGGTCTATCTGCCGAGGTTCAGATTTATGACCAGCGATCTCGAAAGTTGCGGATCACTCGCGGAAAAGATTAGGCCCCCACTATCACTAGGGGCGTGGGCAATTTGCGATACCTGCGTGTTACGAACGTCGTTGATCATCCGATCATTGTGCAAGACGATACGATTTTAGGTATCTGGATGAACAAAGACGATGTGCCCCGTCGCCCTGGATTTGTTTCGATAGGGTCTAATCGTTACAAGGAGTGGCAAAATCTCGCGTATCAATCGTCTACCGATTCCGTGAATGACGATCAAGAAAGTGTCGAGCAAGGTCCTCTAGTCGAGAAGAGGGAGTATCCTACTCTCGAAGTATTGTAGTGCGTCCTACGGACCCGATCACCACATCTGTGGCATTGGTAACCGGAGGGTCGCAAAGGGTGCAAGAGGTGCAAGCGCGGTGCAATCAGGAGCCGGAGATGAAAGGTCCGACCCCGGAGAACGGAGTTGAACAACCTGTTACAAGAGATACGTCTAGTCAAGATACGCGTGATCACCCTGTCTCAGCCGATCCTAGCGAATTTGGTGTAATCCCTATTGATGATCAAGTTTGTTACCATGAAGCTGGAGATTTTTTATGAGGAAGAACTAGAGAAGCAGCTTGCTACGTTGCCCGAAGTATCTGCAAGCACCGAAGAGGTGACTAAAGATTATTTGCTAGTCGAAGACCCCCTGGTCAACACGGCAGAAGAAATTGATCAGCTTCTCGATATAATTTGGGCGAAGAAACATCTGTTGATCGGGAAAGGGAACGCGCTACCTACTGCTGCACGTGTATTTGTTTGCGATATCGATGTAGGCAATGCGCGCCCGATCACCCAAAAGTGTCCAAAGGTGGATCCGCAATTTCTCGAGAAGTTATCGGCTTTGATCAAGGGGCTATTGGCTACTAATATCATCCATCCGTCTACGTCACCCTGGGCATCACCTATAGTGATCATCGTGAAAAAGAATGGGGTTGATATTCGCTTATGTATCGACTATCGCGCGGTGAATCAACTCACGCGTTTGGTGGTATACCCAATGCCCCTGATCTCTGATCTACTCGAAGATTTGGATAAAGCGGGTGTTTTTGCTCTTTGGATATGGCGTGGTTTTTGGGTCGTGTCTATGACCGATCGAGCACGTCAGATTTCGGCGTTTGTCACTCCGTTTGGATTGTTTGAATGGAATAGGATGCCCTTTGGAATAAAGAATGCTCCGCAAATCTACCAGCGGCTGATTGATAATGCATTATACGGGTATCTCAAGGTTAAGGACGGTGCTGACAAAACGGCTGATGTATTTACTGTGGGAGAGCCCGACCAGACACCGGGCCCGTCTGTGCTGCAGAGGCGGTCATACATCGATGATATTTTGATCCCTGCACCTACATGGGCTACCCTGTGTGACAAGGTGAGGCACCTGTTGGAAAAATGCGATCAGTGGAACTTGTCGATCAGTGTGGCTAAATCGTACTGGGGGCGAAGTGAAGTTCCTTATTTAGGTCATCATGTATCTAGTCGCGGCTTGGAAACAAATCCAAAAAAATTGGATGAGCTGATCAATTTGCCTTTCCCTGGCACCTTACGTGCTATGCAATCGTTTTTGGGAAGCTTGAACTACTACCGTCGATTTATTGAAGATTTCGCGATCTATGCCGCTGTACTCTACGAATTAAGGGAGATAGATTATAATGAGTTAAAGAGCCGATCATTGAGCAAGTAGAATTCGAATCATGAGGGCGATCGATTAATCAGGGAAAAAGTAGCATTCAGCATGTTGAAAGCAAGATTTCGTCAGCCCCAACCCTGCGCCACTTTGATCAGAACAAAACGCCGGTGATCGTGGTTTACGCCAGCAAATGGGCGGTATCCGCCGCGCTGGTACAAGAACATGATCAAGTGTACTGTCCCGTCGCAATAGCCAGCCGAACATTGAACAACGGTGAGCTGAATTACAGCCCCGTCGAAAAGGAAGTTCCGGTGCTTCTACGGGTTTTGGATGTTTAATTCACGACGCTGTTCGGAAAGATGATCACTGTCTTGTCACGTCGATCCACGTTGAAATGGTTACTAACATCCAACGGGTTAGACGGACGATTGGGCAGATGGGCTGCGATCTTATCACCATGGGACCTCGAGATCAAGAAATGTGTACAGGGAGAAGAGGAGGTACTAGGGGCGCTAGCTGCAAGCATCACCCCTCGCACCTAAATGGATGAAGCACTGATTGCGATCGCGCCGAAAAAGCAACCGTGGCAGATGATTGAATTACCACCTCCTACGGTTGAGAAAGGCGAAGAACTCTATGTGATTAGTTTCGATGGATCTTCAAGTGTCAAGCGACGTGTAGGAGCGTTCGGCGCTATCGTTTGGAAATTACCGGAGTGGAAGATTATGACCGCGGTAGCCTACCATGCACCTGATATCACGGTGAACGAAGCGGAATACCATGGATTGCTTTTAAGTTTGAACCTACTATCGCGATATCCCAAAGGAAGTATGATCGTGTGTGGAGATTCGAATTTAGTAATCCGGCAAATGCGCGGCGAAATAGAGTGTAAAGTTCCGCGATTGAAAGTGTTGCAACAGCGTGCGTTCAATCTCCTTCGCGAATGGTCGGATCATGATCTAGTGCATGTCAAAAGAGAGTGGAATAAGAGTGCAGATCACATCACCACTAGGACTATGTAGGGTGGAACAAGATTTGGAATCGATGATGTGAATATTTAGGCCATATGGTCTCGAACAATGGTCTAGAGGCTAATCCCAAGGACCTGGACTCGCTGAGTAACCTCCCGTTCCCCAGATCGCTGAAGTCAATGCAGTCCTTCCTGGGAAGCTTGAATTATTATAGCCGATTCATTGAAGACTTTGCTATCTACGCGGCTGTGCTGTACGAGCTCCGGGAAGTTGACGATCATATGTTGCGCGAAGAAGACCGGGCAACTTTACAGGAGGGCGCCGACTCTGGTCTTGCTGCAGTTTGTCCGCAAGTGGAGGCCGAAGACCATATGAAGCGTGCAAAGTTTGCTTTTGGTATGTTGAAGGCTAAGACGGTGACGGCACCGATTTTGAAGCATTTCGATCCCGAAAAGGTACCGACCATTATTGTATATGCTATCCAGTGGGCCATTTCGGCCACTCTAGTACAAGATCATGATGGTGTGTACCATCCGGTCACGTTCACGAGCAGAACGCTGAATCCAAATGAAGTGAACTATGGAATTGTCGAGAAAGAAGTTCTGGCGTTGCTGCGAATTCTGGATGTGTGTTACAACCTGCTGGTCGGCCGACCTATAAAGGTCCTGTCAAGGCGGTCTACTTTGGCCTGGCTATTATCATCCAATGGGATGGACGGACGTCTAGGCAGATGGTCGGCGGTCTTGTCGCAGTGGACCCTCGAGGTCGTTAAGTGCACCAGGGGCGAGGAAGTGGGCACATTAGCTGCCAGTATCACCCCTCGGTCTGAAGTGGACGAAGCATTGATAGCGATTGCCCCGAGGAAGCAACCTCGGCAGTCAGTTTCGAGCCCGTCACCGACCGTCGACTATGGTGAAGAGCTCTTGGTCTTAAGTTTTGACGGATCGGCAAGTGTGAAGAAGAAGGTCGGCGCCTATAGTGCAATAGTGTGGAAGTTGCCACAATGGTCTATAGTTGCATCCGCTGCTGATTTCACGCCGGATATTACGGTTAACGAGGCGGAGTACCGAGGTCTACTTCTATGTCTGGACCTGCTGTCGTCTCAAGAGAAGGGGCGAGTCATCATATGTGGTGACTCGAACCTAGCGATCAGGCAGGTCACCGGAGAGATCGACTGCAAGGCCCCACGACTAAGGACGCTAAATGATCGGGTAATGAAGGCATTGAAAGACCGTCCCAACCACGAGCTGTTGCACATGAAACGGGACTGGAACAGAAGTGCAGACTACCTCGCGACCAAGGCCATGCAAGACCATACCGGTGCTACGATCACCGAGAAGGCCATTCTGGATGATTTGATGAATATAAACAGGCTCTCAGAAGTGATCGGACCCAAGAACGCCCCCGTCCAGGTGCATGTGATGGTCGCGACTAGATCGAAAGCTCAGAAGTCTCGCCGACCGTTCTCAAAGTAACGGTTGAGTGAATCTGTTGTGCAACGACTAAGGTCAGTACGGATCCTCAAGGCGCAGGACGAAGAAGAATGGATTGTGAATTTGAAGACCTACCTGCGCGGTGAATTGGCTAAGTTGACGAATGGTCAAGCGAAAGAATGTGCCAAGATCGCAGACAGTTACGAAGTGGATGAGGATGGTTTACTATATTACTGCCGCGATGCCGACCAAGACAGTGCAGACCGGGACCGATTGGCGAAATTGGTGATACCTGAGTTGCTGCAGCCGGATGTCCTCCATCACTACCATGTAAGTCTAGAAGGGGGACATCAGGGCATAGGCAGAATATATCACAAGATTAGGTCCCACTTTCACTGGAGAGGTCTTTTCCGAAGTGCACAGATATATGTGGGTTGTTGTACGGATTGCGAGACCGGAAAGGGTAAACCGGTAATCAAGGGGCGATCGCCCGGAAATATCGAAGCTACCTACCCTTTCCAGGTCATAGCGATGGAACATATACCGTCGCTGCCTAAATCGACATATGGCAATACTGAGTTGTTGATCTGGGTAGACCTGTTCACCGGTTTAGTTATTGCGAAGGCAAGTGCGTCCCGGTCTGTCGAGAAAATTGCCAAAAGATACGAAGAATGTGTGTTCCGAAGGTTCGGCGCCAGCGAGATCATCAGACACGACCGAGAACCCGGTTTCATGGCCGAGGTGTTCCGGTCGTTTAACAATATGCTGGGCCAGAAACAGAGCGCGACGATGGCATATCGTCCGCAAGCGAATGGATCGGCAGAACGTATGGTACAAACTATTACAAGAGCAATCAAGATGTACGTTGCCGATCCAGACCAGCGCGATTGGGACGAATACGCAGAAAGGCTGGTGTTTGCACTCAACTCGTCGACCGATCGGGTCCGAGGAGAAACGCCTTTTTATCTTGCGTATGGATGGGACCCCCGGTCCACTCTTGAAGCCGCGATACCTATTGGCTGCACTCGGACCCGCGATCGTGATGCTAGACGTTGGCGCATGCAGGTCCAGAAACATTACCAGCATGCAAGAGAAATTGTCAACGAAAAGTTACGTCAAGCTACACAAGACCGGGCAGACCGGAACAACTACCAGGTCCAACCCCACGGTATAGAACCAGGGGCGAGGGTATGGTTGTACCTAGACAGAGTGAAGGAGGGCTATGCGAAGAAGATGGCTCACATGTGGCACGGTCCTTTCCGTGTTGCCGAGCTGAATCGTGAACACGCTGCCCATTTAGTAACAACCGGCACGGACTACAAGGTCTTCCCGATCGTACATGTGTCCAAGTTAAACTGGTCCGAGAATTTCCTGATCGTCCCAAAATGCCCTGTTTAGTAGACGAGGCAGAACGGTTTGATTTCGATGAAGCATTACTGCCGGAGGAAAGTTGGGAACGACGGCTGGAGAAGGACGAATTTGAAGTGGAAAAGGTCTTAGATGTCCGATCGGTCAAGAAGACCAGGTTCGGCCGGACCCACCGAGAATATCTGGTCCGATGGAAGGGCCATGATGAAACAACTTGGATCGATGAGTCCGACCTGAACTGTGGAGCACTACTACGAGAATTCGAACGGGACCGAGTCAGTCGGAACCGTTTCGCAGTGATGCAGACCCATGAAGACCAAGACCCAGACATGCAGTAGCATCGGTCTTCCCGACCGGTGTGAAGAGGTGGAAGGTCTTGTGTCTTGTGTATTGTGTATTGTGAATATGTGACGAATTGGAATAGTGGAGTGACGAACGTGGATTGTTTTCTCACGATGTAAGTGGAACGGTTGGTGATAACGTGTCTAGTGCAACTCTGGAGAAAGTGGTGGAATTAGCTCAAGTGATTTGATGACCGAACATGTGAAAAAGAACGATGATATATATTAAGTGTTATCTGGTCGACTACTTACGACCTCACTCGCCATCACCCCACAGACGGCCGACGGTCAACGACGGATGCTTTTCAACTTGGTCCTGGTACTGGTTACGCCAAGGTTCTTGTTGGTCTAGTTGGACCAAAGCATCCTTGAGGTCCAAGACCGGTGTAGTGCACCCAATACCGGGGTACCATGTGCCACCGTCAGCCAGCATCCGGGTCCTCTCGACTCGACGCCGCGGCATATGAAGTACAACTGGATATAAGAACACATCGACGTCGCACTCGTGGGCCAGCATCCCGTCCAAAACATATTGGCACAGGGACTGCCAGGCCTCACCCGCTCTGATCCGACGCCGCTTGCGCTTGTTCTGGATGGTCTCCAAGCCAGGGTCTTGCCGAACTCGTTCCGGGGGAAGCACCAGATAGTGGGATGCCTCCCAGATGGCTTGAGCGTGAGTCTTTTTGGTACGGATAATCAAAGATTCGAATCCTTTTACTTCAAAAGGGCCTATAACTCAGTTGGTTAGAGTATACGCCTGTTAAAATATTTCACCCGACTCATGAAAGCATTGGCCCACGGAGTCGAGTGGAAGATGAACCCCAGCTTGGGATGCTCGAAAATCTTCCACGGCTCGTCAGCGTACAAGCAGGAGATCTGTGCCGACGTAATCAAGTCCGGCCGCCATTCCGACGCGGCAGGAACTTTCTTCACCGGCGGGAAAAGCCAATGGTCTGGACGAGAGAAAGACCGGGCCGGGAGCTGCTTGGTCAGGGTAGACCGGCGTAAACAACCGATCTGCCCTGGCGACCACGGCAAAGTATCCTCACGCGTTCGTGGCGGAAGGGAAGAACTGTCGATTGCCACGTTGGCCAACAAAGCATCTTTGTGGAGATTGGACGTCCCCGGAAAGACCGTAGGTGCTGACTTTGTCGACGCATGAGGTGGTGAAACGCCACCATGCGGACCGGTCTTCTTGGTCTGCTCCAAAGTCGATGCAATTTGAACAAAACTTTCATGTGGACTTGTTCGCGACTTGGTTGGGATGGGGACAGCAAACTCCGAATCACCGAAGTCTTCGCCGGAGTCATCCCAGGACGAGACCTCTGAATACTTGGCACGGTCAGCACCGGCGGTCGAGGGCGCTTGATTTTTGGCGATGTTACTGTCGTCATCCTCGTCCAAGCTTGGGCCCACGAGAAGCGCCTGAGTCTTGGCTCCCTTATGGGGCACCGCACGCTTCCCTTCGAGTTCAGGGTCGCGCGCTATGCCCCGCGCCCTCGAGCTACCCGGAGCGTCCGCGCGCTTCTTTGATTTGTGTGGAATTTCGGGCTGGAGAATTTCGGCCAATGAACGGCCTTGGTCTTGGTCCCGGTGTAGGTCCACCAAGGCGGCCGACGCAGACCACGCTGGAGGCAGCAACCGGATGCCGACGAGGACGCAACAGGTCAACCAAGCGCTGATGACATTCTTTTAATACCGCCCGACGACCGTTCGCTGCCTGCGTCCAATCGTTCGACTTGCGTTCACAAGACCGGACCTCCTCGGTCTGGTCTTGAATCGAAATTCGGAGCTCGGTGAGACGCCTCTCGAGATCGTCGCTTTGAACACTCAACGTGGTTTGGTCCAGCAGGCCTTCCGCTTTCTGCTGTTGGACCAGCACAAGCTGCTCCCGGAGATGAAGCTGATGAGCTTCCAAGCGGGTCAGCTTGTTGCGCGCGGTTATGAGCCCAGTCAAAACCTGACGCAGCTGGAGGTCATGCGTGTTCGACTGCCGATCGGCGGCAAGCAGGGCATTGATCGACTTGCTGATACCAAGAGGTATACGGGTTGGAGGTATACGGGCTGAAGACAAACGAAGGTTAGAACAGGTCCAAGGTGAAGACCGGACATGCATGCTTACGTTGTGTCGCCTGTTGAGCAATCTGCTCCTGGAGACGTGCGATCTCTTCAAGTGCGTCTTGCAACTGCGCGTCGGTCCCGGTCTGATGCCCTGCCGATGTCTGAGGTGCAGTAGAACGATGGGAGCTTCCAGACCGGACCGACCGGACGGGCGAAGTGACATGCGATGACGTGGTATGCGATGTGCCTACAAGAACGGTCGTTAAGGAAATACAAGAAGGTCAAGTCCAACAGTGCAAGTACCGGGAACGGATGAAGAAGATGGTTGCTCCATGTCGGAAAAGTCTGAATGACCAAGGTTTAACTGAATTTGATGGACGAGGTCAGACCGTTGTCGTTGTGCGACACGGTCTGACTCGGGGGCGGCTGTGGAGAAGCGTGCCCAAAATTTGGCACACTTCTGGTCAAGTTCCGTCATGGCATTTGGTCTAATTTCGGATTGGCTTAAACAAGGGGGGCTTTTCAGCCTATCAGACTCAAGAAGTGTCAAGAGCGCAAGTTTTGGTGAGTCACCCGACTTTGGGTATTTTACATATTTTTGTGTGGGTACATTTAGGGACTATAGGGTAGTAGTCTTTTGGTTGTGGTTTTTCCAAGTAAGAGGATTTTGGTTGTGGATTTGCCTAATAAAGTAAGAAGTCTTTTGGTTGTCGATTTCTCTAAGTGGAAGTCCATTGGTCTTGGTTCACACCACAGCTAGGGGTCGCCGTTCTTCCCTTTTCGTACGCTAGTCGCCTCCGCCCGCCGCGGAGTGTTTGGGGGCAGAGGGTTGAATTATCCCTTCTCGCCCATTATACACGGTCTGGAAGCGCCGCACGCGCACTTTGGCCCACCGGAAGTCCCTCGACGGGAGTACGATTTGGCGATCCCAACACCTCAACTCAAGTACGTTTGGAACGTGCTATTCACTGGATTGGTCTTGGCGTGGAGATATCGTTTGTGGAGTCTCACGAGCATATTGGGTCTTCACGCGGACATATTGGCTTGTTTTAACATTGGTTGGAAACTAGACCGGTTTTGGTCTTATTTCGTATTGGTCAGGGGCTAGACCGGAACGGTCGGTCTACCCTCTATTATTTCGTATTGGTCAGGTCTTGATCGTTTGGACGATCGACCTATTGGAAATTATCTCTTGGAAGTGTTTTTGGTCTCTTTGTGTCTGGGGTGAAGAGTTCCGCCCCAGAGATACCTACCCAGATCGGTCTTCTATATTCAAGACCGCTTCGATCCAATCTGCGATCCCGATCCACCGAGTGTGTAACTAGCCCATTCCATCGGGTACACAAGGTGAGACGGACACTAAACAATAGGACCAAATGGGTTCTGATGACGACCGGTCGTCTGCTTGCAGAGGACGATCGGACCAGATCCCGAGTGGTGGTCCGCGGAGTACCCCCTCCGAAAGTTGGAAGGCTGGGCGCGATGGTGGTAGTCAGGTTATCGATGCTAATGTTTTCGATTTCGAACCTGACTCCACCACAACTACGAAAAACAAAAAAGTACCAAAAAGGATATACTTTGTTACCCTTTTGGGACTTTTATGCGCGGATCAAGGCATTTAAAGTTGGACATATTCGTACAAGACCAAAAAATGTATACTCAATATTTGCGTATTTGTATCAGACTATAATTTAGTTATAGTCAAATATATTACTTGTAATAGACTAGTTCGTATTTCATGGCAACGTTCAGCGCGGTGGAAGCAGCCGTGTACGACTGGCTGATGCGCCTGTGGGGCGTGGAAGCCCATAAACGTCTTCAAAATTCACACGTTCTCGTCAGCGTTCTATCCACGCTCGGATCAGAACTCGTGAAAAACTTGGTGCTCGCTGGTGTGAGCGTCACATTACACGATACGCAATCCGTGACGCCACTAGCCGTGGCATCCCAATTTTTTCTTTCCCAAGAAGACGTGGGCAAAAATGTAGGTCAAACGTGGATTTTCAACCAATAGACACAGCCCCGAAATGTCCAAACGTTCCTTTCAACTTGATGATTGTATGTGATGAGAATAGCGTGCCGAGGCGTGTCTCCCGCGTGTGCAGGAGCTGAATCCTTTGGTGCAAGTGGCATGTGATGCGAGGAGGAGGACGGATCTTCCAGACGACTTTTTCAAGCAATTTACCGTCGTGTGTCTCGTAGGAGCTCCGCGTAGTGTCGAGCTGAGGCTCGATGCACTCTGTCGTTCTTTTGGTATAGCGTTTTATGCGGCGAGAAGCTTCGGTTCGGAAGGAATTTTATTTGCTGACCTGGGCGAGCACACGTTCCGTCATGCTGCGGTGGGAGATGATGCAGCGCCAAGTGAACCAAAGACAGTAATGTTTCCGACGCTAGAGGAGGCTCAAAAGGTTCAGTGGAGCTCGCTGCAGAGTGTACGAAAACGAGCTCCGCAGTTGCCTCGAGTATTTGTCAAAAACGAATGTATGTAAAGTATTGAAAATGGGTGAAGTAGGATACGTGACTGATTCTGTTTGCTTGATTACAATTATATCCTTGTTGGTACTTTTTTGTTTTCGTAGTCGCTGCCTCACTTGCGGCTAGTTAGTTTTTCACTTGCTGCCGTTTAGCCCGTTCCAGCACTCATGGAGTAATATATTGGTGCTAGGCAATCTGACCTCTGTGGGGAAGCGTACCGTAGATTTTGTGGGCCAACTGTGGGAAGCGTACCGTAGATTTTGCGGCCAACTGTGGTGAACATGGACGGGCCATCGGGAGTAGACGCGACGACTGGTAGAGGTACCTAACGGTAAGCGACGGTCGACTGAGATATCAGCTTGACTGGTCGGTGATGCACATGGGATGGGTAGTTCTGATTGGTTGTTATTAGGTAATTGGTAGATTTAGGATATCTACTTATATTAAAAAATGGTGTCACGATAATTAGTGATTGGCTGGATTTTTTCCCTTACAACACTGTGATTGGCTGCATTTTTGCTAGCTACTTTGGAATTTTATCTTTATATTAATTTTTAGGTTAGGTTCGCATAAATATAAGACCGTCTTATATTATAGACGTGATTTGCCTCAGCAGACGGACATTAATATAAGACCGTCTTATATTATAGACGTGATTTGCCTCATCTTATTTTATAAGTCTATCGACGTCATCATTTAGCTTGCTAAATTGCGAGCCATTTTTTTCAGTTAATTGAAAGTCTATCGACGTCATCATTTAGCTTGCTAGATAGCCTTAAACTCGACTATATATTAACACACTTGCTCACTTCAGCAACTTTGATGATTTTGTGGATGACACGAACGATTTTATTACGTTTGCCAAAATCAAGATTTACTAGGCTGCACTATGGTATTGGCGGAAGCACCATCACCCTCATCACCCACACCGAAGAGAGAAAAAACGCGAGACTCCACCAGAGTTGTCACTGATTATTTCAGGCGCTTCATTTGGTTCTCTCATCGGTTTACAAGACCATTTAATATATATATATAAGACCATTTACACGCACCCGACGGCGTCGCAGTATGTCGCTGGCCTGGCGTTTCACTGGTACGATCTCGAACGCTACATAGACGGCGTCGCGTATCATGAACGGCTCAATGACACGCACTTTGTCGA
>CM047581.1:2001817-2024938 GCA_026184515.1 Peronosclerospora sorghi | reverse complement strand
CCATTGTGCGAGATGTTGCATTAGCAACATCTCCCTGTTTCCTGTCATATGCCGCCTTAGCACCATCTGTGGTCGAAGACGGTACGTCTTCCGACCTTTGCGTAGTTGACGCTGCTAATGCAGCGTCACTGTTGTCACTCATCACCTCAGCACCTAGTGCTGAGGCGGAGGAAGAAGCTCCTTCGATGTTTTCAGCAGCGCTCGTTAGAGCGCCGCCGCGTGCCTTGACCATAGTGTCGATGGTTAATGAGTTGGTAAATAAGAACGACCAACAAGTGCCACCCATGATTGGCCAAAATAAGAATTATTATTGGCCAACCACCTTAAGTGGGGGGTGATGTAATGGGGTGCCATTACATAATTGATATTCAAGTTAGAATATCACAGTTTAATTTCAGACGCGTTGTCTGAAATTTAAATAAGAGATTATAAGATTATAATCTACGAAGGAAAAGTCGATTCGGTAAAAATACCGAATCTTGCAGGTTAACTAATAGTACAGTTAGTTAAAGACTTGATATTATTATATTAATTAGTTAGTTACTATACTATTAGCCTCTAAACCACCCATTAAATAAACACTCTTAATTTTGCGTTCTAACAGATAAGTGAATATTAATATATTTACTTTTATTATAGGATTAGTTGTTACCAACTAATCCTGCCCTAATTGTATTGCGCGCTTCCTCGCAAGATACAGTGTGAGCCAGTAACAGGATCAGTCCTGTTACAGCTTGGGGCTGGATTCAAGGACTGGGGTACAAGATTTATTCGACAAATCTCTATCGCGGAACCCGCTTGCGGATATTACTGGAGCGAAGATTTCAAGGTCGATTTGCTCGGTCATTACCTGGGTGGTACTACCGAGAAGTACTACAACAGACGGGTTGACACATGGTGGACAGAAACGCCAACTCTCGTGCATGTGATGGATAATATACTTAGTGCATTTCATACGACCATCACCTCTGCACAGGCGATGAAACTCTTCACCAGCAGGAAGAGCCCCAAGGTATCATGGAATGATCATTTCCTTTACCTGGTGCAGATTTACGAAGCTGTTGTCAACAGTGAGCCTCTCGTACTGGACAATGTGGTCCATCATGCCTCGCCGGAATTGAGGACGGTGTTAATGGCTAAGTACGATCATACGCGGACGGACTACCTTCGACATGCTGAAGAGTTGACACACTTTGCGCAGGCTGTCGAAGGTGATTCAAGTTCTGTCAAGACACACAATCACGAAGCAGTAAATTTGGTTGAAGATAAGAAGAAAGTCATCAAGTGTCATGGTTGCGGTAAAGTAGGTCATATTAGACCGAAATGCCCTAATAAGCCGGACAAAAAAGTCGATTTCTCGCTCGCTGTCTCGAATATTGCGCCGAAATCGGTTGCAAACACTTGGATACTCGATTCCGGTGCTAGTATGCACTTGGTTAATCAACGGAAGTATCTGCGTGATGCCGAACCAGTTGACGGCACGTGTTTCCAGGCTGATGGAAAACAGCTGGAAATTACATATAAAGACTAGATCTTGTTGAAGGTCCATGCCAATGGTAAACCAAAGACCGTTCGTGTGGAGAACGTGTTTTCGTGGATAATCTCGCCAAAAACATCTTGTCGTACGGTGTTTTGGAGGAGAAGGGTGCGAGATGGCCTACGTTAAAGGCTACAGTGTATTATTACACAAGTCCACCCAATCTCAAATTTTCGACTTCCAAAGACCAACAAGGTCTTAACGGTAAATGTTTCCGTGAACATCGACAATGAAACTCATTTTCCGGCCGTGATGAACATTATCGATGAGAACGACACCGTTTTGGCCCGGCAGTCAGATGTCCATAAAGGGTCGTTAATGCATTTTCATGTACGACTCGGACATCTGAATTACGATGCCATTGAACGTTTGGCCAAGGATAAGTCTAGAGGGATTGTCTTGACGGACCATAAACGGATGAATTGTTTGACCTGTGCCCAGGGCAAGCAAACGAAAAATTCGAGGTCCGTCAAAGACAGTGGCACAACTCACCGATTGATCGTATCGGTGGTGTCATATGTTCGTACCTAAAAGGCCCAATCACCCCAAAAGACCTCCTAGGCAACAGATATATGATCAACTTCGTTGATCATAAGTCTAACTACGTGCGTGTTTTTTTGGTGAAAACAAAAGATGTTTCCGCGAAGAAGTTTGAACGCTTCATGGCATTTTTTGAAAGGCAGTATAACTGCAAGGTTCGAATTTTTACGTACCGATGGTGGGTACGAGTTCAACAATCTCGATTGTTTCTGCATGCAAACTGGTGTTGAACGCCAAATCAGTGAGGCCAACAACCAGTCTAGCAATGGAAAAGCAGAACGCATGCACCGAACAGTCATGAACATAGCCAGGTGCATGCTTTTCGCAAGTGGATTGCCTCTCACTTTTTGGGGCGATGCGGTTCAATACGCTGCGTATACTTTGAACCGCAGCCCAAGCAATTCTAATTCTCACCGTCAGTCACCTTTGGAGGTGCTGACAAACAAACAACCGAACCTCGGTCAGATCGTTGCTTTCGGCTCGATCTGCACTGCGTATAGAAATCCTGGAAAGGATTCACTAGCACATCGTGCCCAGGTTGCGGTTGTGGTTGGGAAAAGCGAAGAGGTCAAGGGGTATAAGGTTTACCTAAAGAGTGAACGCAAGGTTGTTGTGGCGCAACACATAAAAAATGTTGAAACCTTGACCCCCGACCAGAACCGTACACTTCAACAAAGTATGGTGGAAGATCGACAATCAGGGTAGGGGGATGACTACCTATCCGACCACCAAGAAGACGAAGGCTCGCAACAAAAAAACGTTGGCAACGCAAGCCCCGCGTCACGAAAAGTGTTTCCAAGTCCAAGCTAGAAGATCCGACTATTTCTGACGAAGTTACAACTGAAACTCCAAGTGCAGTTGAAGATGGTGGAACCATATATTTCGTTAGTGAAATGGACCCGAAGAGTTTTACTCAAGCAATGAAGTCGGCGAACAAGAATAAGTGGACGATTGCTGTTCAGGAGGAGATTAATACTATCGAACGTAACGAAGTTTGGAGCGTCGTCGAGAAACCTTAAGATTGTCGACCTCTCCACACGAAATGGGTTTTCAAGACAAATCTGGACAAAAATGGTGAAATCGAACGGTTTAAGGCTAGACTCGTTGCATGTGGAAATGAGCAACGTTTTGGTTGATTACACCTTAACGTTTGCCGCCGTTATCGATATGAATACAGTCAAGTTGGTTCTGGCGTTGGCGACCAAGTGGCAGGTGCCTGCGAGGCACGGGGATATTCCAAACGCCTATGTTAAGGCTGAGGAAAATGAACACGATATTTTTCTGTTCATCCCCCAAGGTATGCATCTAAAAACTGATGCATGCACTCAAGATGGTCAAACCAAAAAAGTACTCAAGCTCAAGAAGACGCTTTACGGCCTCAAACAGGCAGGACGACTGTGGAATAAGCTGATTCATGGAAAGCTTTTGGAACTGGATTTTACGCAGTGCTTGACGGACATGTGTCTATACGTCAAGCACTTGGACGGCAAAACCGTTATAGTAGGCATATATGTTGATGACCTACTAGTAACTGGTACAAAGGAGGAGCTCGTGGAGCAATTCTTTGATGATATGAAATGCCTCGAGATTAAGAATCTCGGCATGGTATCAAAATTCCTTGGTATGCGAGTGGTTTTTGACACCAACTCGGGATACAAGTTGGATCAAGAAGTGACGATCGATGCAATCATCAAGGACTTCAAGATGCAAGATGCAAACGCAGTCCGAACACCGATCGGCACCGACTTTGAAGATACCTCGCTTCAACCAAACGAACCTCTCAGTAGTGATGGTTCAATCACTATCAAGGATTTCCGGTCTTTGGTCGGCAGCTTGCTCTGGATCGCTCGCTGTACCAGACCCGACATTGTATACGCCGTTCATAAGGCGACTCGACGTACTCATGCCCACACCGTAGCTGACTGGCAGCTTGCCAAGGAGATTTTGCGTTACCTCAAAGGTACCAAATATCTTAAGTTTTGTATGGAGCGTGGTGAGGTGGCGAGCAACGAGTTGAGCATCAAGGCGTATAGCGACGCGGATTACGGAGGTTCCAAGAGCGATAGGAAGTCAACATCCGGTGGACTCATATTTTTGGATGGCGTTTTGGTGGCTTGGCTTTGCAAGAAACAAGATGCCGTCTCGTTATCGACTATGGAAGCGGAATTTTATGCGGCTCCGACGAACGTAGTGGTGCTTTTGGGATTCAAGGAGCTCATAGAAAAATTTCAAGTCAATATGAAGCATCCCATGCAACTTTGTATGGACAACCAAGCAGCAATCAAAATTTTCAAGGGTGACCAAACAAGTACCAAGATGAAGCATGTTGACATTCGAGTCAAATTTATTGTTTTAAAGTTATCGGATGGACTTATCGAAGCTAACTACGTTTCAACTCATGATATGCTTGCTGATGGACTTACCAAGGCACTGCTCGCATCAAGGTTCTAAGAGCTACGCGCCGCGCTCTGCCTTCAACATGTGTGATTTTCGAAATACACATTGAGGAGTAGTGTTAAAAATAGTCTGTATACTTAATTATTATAATTAGGTAGGACCATTTGTTTTTAGTTAGCAATATGTATTTCTTATCTTTTAGGTGCTAAAAATAAGGCAGCTGTACTCTGTTCTGAGTACTGCCTATTTTTGTACTGATAAGGTATGTAGGTAACACAACAGCGGTTAGCGGTATAGTATACCAGCAACAGCTCATGCATATACATGTTAGACTAGCTAATCACTTCTCAATAAACTTTGCATTGGATAAACATCTACTTGAATTCACTTCGTCGGACGTTTAACAATCTCTCAAAGGGTGTCACTCTCGCAACCTAGCTGTAATTATTTGTCGAGATACAGACACGAGACGATTTGGTATATTTGAACTCAATATACTATATAGACTATTACGACTCGAGTTTCCTACGTATCTACGCTACGATGGATGCTAACACCTTTCAACAGAACTACCCAAAACTTGTAGAATTCCAACGCTACGAATAGTCCTCCTTGATCTCTGCCACCATTCGCAAGCGTGGTTGAGTCCTTTCGACTCGTGTTTTCCAAGAACCAGTTCATCGCAGACACGTATAGGCTTGGTTTTACTAAATATAGGAGTCCCAGCATAACCTTTTTTTACGGCACAGAACCAAAATTGTTGCTCATTTTGTGGCAAAAAGTGTGGTGAAGTGTACCACAAATTTGGTCGCTTTTGGTCAAGGCAGTTGGTCGAATTTCGGATTGGTCTAAACAAGGGGGGATTTTTAGCCTATCAGATTCAAGGAGTATCAAGAACACCGGTCTTGGGTGAGTCACCTGACATTGGGTATTTTACATAATTTTGTGTGGGTACATTAGGGACCATAGGGAGGTAGTATTATTGGTTAGCTGCGATTTTTCCAAGTAAGAGTCCTTTGGTTACGGATTTTCCCAGTAAAGGTTTTTGGTCTAGGAATAAGTGGCAAAAACCTCTTCTGGTCTTGGTCTACATCGCAGCAAGGGGTCGCCATTATTCTTTTCACGTACACTAGTCACCACCGCCCGCCGCGGAGTGTTTGGAGGCAGAGGGTTGAATTATCCCCTCTTGCCTATTATACCCGGTCTGGACGCGCCGCACGCGCACTTTGGCCACCGGAAGTCCCTCGACGGGAGTACGATTTGGCGATCTCGACACTTTAAGTCAAGTACGTTTGGAACGTGCTATTCACTGGATTGGTATTTACGTGTAGATATCGTTTGTGGAGTTTCACGGGCATATTGGGTCTTCACGTGGACATATTGGCTCATTGTAACATTGGTTGGAGTTTAGACCGGTTTTGGTCTTCTCTCATATTGGTCAGGGGCGAGACCGGTTGATTGGTCTGCCCTCTATTATTTCGTATTGGTCAGGTCTAGATCGTTTGGACGATCGACCTATTGGAATTTATCTTTTGGAAGTGTTTCTGGTCTGTACGTACCTGGGGTGAAGAGTTCCGCCTTAGGTACACCTAGACAGCACAGTCTCATATTCAAGACCGAATCAGATCCATCTGCGATCCCTATCCACCGAGTGTGTAACTAGCCCATTCCATCGGGTACACAAGGTGAGATGAACTTAAGTGAATCGGACTAAGTGTCTTGGATGATGACCGGTCGTCTGCCAGCAGCGGACGATCGGACCAGATTTCGAATGGAGGTCCGCGGGGTACCCCCCCCGTAAGTTGGGAGGCTGGGCACGATGGTGGTGGTCAGGTTGTCGATACAAATGTATTCGATTTCGAAATTGACTCCACCACAATGGTGCGCGTGCCCGGATAACTTGGTGATCGTGGATATCACCGCGAGGTGTCATCAAAAATTGAATTTGAAGATTTGAATTTGGAATCGTTCTGGAGAGGGCGTAAGGAAAGGCTATCACCTTACGTCTTCGTTCTCGATAAAAATGGCGATATCCGGTCTGGCCTGGTGGAGGACCAGATCGGGATTAATAATTTTTTTCCTCCCCAAAAGGCTCCCACCGGAGCCGATCGGGACTATAGCAAGTCATGCTATAGTCCTGGAAAGGATCAGGACCTTGGTCCTGATCCTATGTATGTGCATAAAAAAGTTGATGGAAAATCAAAAGACGAAAAATACTTGGAGGCTGATCTCAGAACGATCAGACCAACCTCCCCAAGGTCCCCAAGATTCCCAAGAAAGGGTTGGGAATGCCGGCCGACGAAGACGACCTCGAAGAAAAGTCGCAAGTCGGAGATGGAGGCATCACTGAAGAATACCTAACAAGATGTATTACATTTTTGAGCTGAAACGATTTGGTCGCTTTGACGTGGTCTTTCGGGTGTTGAACCTCCAGATCCCCGACCATCTTCTCGGTCCCACTACCGAGCCGATCCAGAGTGATCGCCCATTATTGTTGGTGAAAAACTTGGTGGCGATGTTGGCGGAGGTTGGCATTAAAATGCAGAACCCCGCCGATGTCCAAAACCTATTTGAATTTGAGACTTGGAAGCTGCAATCGTCGATGTCGACCTTCCACGACCATTTGGTCCCACTGGTGGGGGCGGTTCGCCGCCCAACTCCCACCTCAGCAGTGAAGGTCGCTGAAGCCTCCACAGCGCTTGTCGACATTGGTTCTGATGACGAATCGGTTTATCAGTCTCCACCGGCTTCTAACAGCTCATCGGAGTTGGAGACCGGTGTCGAGCGGATGACCATGGGGGCGGACCATGCCCAGCCTGAACAAAAAAGGACATGCGGCAGCAAAGGGCTGCTTGCCAGTCGGGGCTCCAGCAGCCCCCACAGGCCTCAGTTCCGCAAAAGGAGGATATCAACACGTTGCCCATGACTCCAGCTAACTTCCAAACCATGTTTGAGACGATGGTGGAGCGTTTCATGGAAGACCGGGTTAGACCACCTCTGCGGACACATGCCCAAGACCGGTCTACCCAGCAAAGTGCCAATGTTTGCCGAGATGTGGATATGGAATCGGTAACATCTGTGGACAAGCCAACTCGAAGTGGTAAGCAAGTCGGCAAAGGTAAGCGCAAGCCGCAACCGGCCAGACCGCGTAGACCAAGTAAGACAAGTGACTGTGACATGGAGTCGGTCGGCGGTCTTGACGACCACTGTGGGTCAGACGGTATGGGCGCTGGCAAGCCAGGCAAGGCTAACCTAGCCTCCACTATTGATTACGACTTTGGACCTGCTGAGATTCCGCACATCCGTATGGCCGCGACGACCGACCTCAAGGACTTCACTGGCAAGGATGCTGATGAATACCAGGCCCGGTCTTGGTTCGGTCGGGTCAAGTCTGCGTTCCTGCGATACCAGACCTCGAAAAGTGAAAAGTGTCTGATCTTCCGGGATTTGTTGAAAGGACCGGCTGCCAACTGGATCCAACAGTTAGGTCGGGATGCCCGGTCTGACTGGGACCAGCTATGTGTAGAGTTTTAAGGGCAATATTGTAACTCCGGATTTTCGAGTGCCCGCAAGTATCACCATATGCAGAAGCGGAGCGACGAGACACCGATCGAGTATTTGCATCGGTTGAACGTGGCTGCACTTCGTGCCGGCATAACAATCAAAGAGAATAACCCGCCGAACGGTGCTGCTCTGGAACATGTGGGTCACTACATTAGTACCCTGGACGATCAAGAACTGGCGGACCAGCTTACTCTGCTGCGTCTTAGGGACGCGGGTGAAGTTGAACAGACTCTACGGACGCTTCAGCAGTCGCGTAGCATGAGGGCGAATAGTGATGGTGGATCAGGTCGCTACCGATCCAAGACACAGACCCAGACCGATCTGGTCAAGAGACCCTGGACCAGACCGACCCGAGCGGTCAAGGCGATCAGAGCCGAAGACAGCACGGGATCGGAAGGGGAAAGTGGAAGTCAATCCAGCCAGGAGTCATCGGATGAAGACCAGTATCGTTACGTCTATGTTGCGGGACCTGCCCCGAAGACCAGGTCGAAGTCCGACCAGGTAGACCGGAAGGGAAAGAACGGAAGCAAGTCCGATCCGGACCGACCTCGTCAGAAGTGCTCCCACTGTGGGTAGAGCAAACATGATGGTACAAACTGCTGGAAGAAGATGGTGTGCAAGAAGTGCGAGAGACGCGGCCACCCGACGGACCACTGCCTCTTCGTATGCAAGTCATGTGGAGAGATCCACGAGGCCGTCCACTGCAAGATTGAAGAATTTTTTAACATGATGCGCAAGTGGTACGTGCCGGACAAGCACGCGGGGATGCTGCCTCCGGACGCAGAAAAGATGTTAAACTAGAACGCTCGCCAGGTTGGAATCTGGATCGAGCCGAGCGTTCTACGGTTCACATCTATGCATATGTCGGCAAGGAGGATAAGACCGACAATACACGTTCTATTCCAAATTGCGTCGACCGAGACCATCCGGTCTACAGTCTGAAGACCGATGAGCACTCCCGGACTAAGGTGGTTATGCAGTTGGACTTGATGCCTGGAGAATATCGCGGATACTGGAAGTATCACGCGCCTGATAAATGGTTCAAGCAGGCAAAAGCCTGTGGCAAGATTAATAACCAGAAAGCGACGATGTTGTTTGACTCTGGAGCTGAAGTCTCGATAATCGACTCCGCCTTTGCTCGTAAGGTCGGATGTCGTATAGACGATACCCAGAGACAGGAATGCGTCGGGATCGGTGAAAACTCTTATATGACCGAAGGAAGAACGCATGTGAAAATTACTTTGTCGGGATCGCTGGTCTACTTTTTCAGCGCTTGGGTTGGCAAGTTGGCTGGTCAGGACGCTTTACTAGGTATGGATTTCATGGTCCCAGCTGGTATTCGCCTAGAACTGTCACATGGAGTGCTTACACACCCGGATGAGGTCCAGGTCCAGTTGGCTGGTCGAAGACCTCTGTATGGTTCGTATACCGATCTGGTCCGGTGGGACCAAGACCTCACTATCCCAGTCGGTCGGTCTACCGATACCCCGGTTGAGAAAGGTTTTCGTTCGAGGAAGTTGTGGTTGACCAGGGGCGATCGGTGGGTCTCGATCTGCGTAAAGAGTGCTGGTCGACGTGATTTTGTCCGTGTTACCAATATCGGTGACAAGCCGCTGACTGGACAATAACACTATTGTCGGCATGTGGTTAGCAGAAGGGAAGGTACCAAGGAAGATGGGGTTCGTCTCGATTGGATCGAGGCGGTATGTCGAGTGGCAAAACCTGGCGTACCAATCGACCACCGATCTTATCAGCGATGATGGGTCGGTGGAAGAGGACACCTCACCTTTAGTGGAAAGACCAAGTTATGTCACCCCGAAAAATATGTTGGTCCGAAGAAAGGCGCCGCAGTCACCAGGAACGGTGGACCATCAAGCAGACGAGCCAAGGTTAGTCAACGTGGTGTCAGCACAAGACCAGGCGACAGCGGAGCAAGAAACGGAAGAAGGGGAACATGAAATTGCTAGGTCGGACCATGACGGTATTCCTAATCAGACCGATATCAGTGAAGGACAGCCCGTCGATCAAGACCAGGGGCGTTCAGCCGGTCCAGATGGTCTAGGTGATCTCGCCCCAGAAGATGAACAAGTCTGTATACATAAGGCGGGGAACAGTACATTCAGGATCTGGAAATCCAAATGGCAGTCCTCCCTGAAGTGTCTGCCGACTCGCCCGAAGTTACAACGGATGATTTACAAGTGGGTGATCAAGACCTTAACAGTCCAGACCAGATCGAGCAGTTGAAGATTATCATATGGAAGAAAAGACATCTGCTGATCGGAAAGGGCAACGCCTTACCACCTGCAGCCCGTGGTGCGATTTGCGATATTGACGTTGGAGATGCCAAGCCGATTGCCCAGCGATGTCGACGCGTGGCGCCACAGTACCGTGAAAATCTTTCTGATCTCATTAAAGGACTTTTGGTCACCAAGATTATTAGACCGTCGACCTCGCCATGGGCCTCGCCGATCGTAATTGTTATCAAGAATAACGGCGTTGACATTAGACTGTGTATCGACTATCGGCTGGTAAATCGGTTGACTAAACTCATGGTTTACCCGATGCCGCTGATTAATGATCTGTTGGAAGACCTCGACAAGACCTTGTGGTATTGCTCGCTAGATATGGCAAGTGGATTTTGGGTGGTCTCGATGACTGATCGAGCCCGTGAGATTTCCGCATTTGTGACACCGTTTGGTCTTTTCGAGTGGAATCGTATGACGTTCGGTCTGAAGAACGCGCCCCAAATCTATCAAAGGCTGGTAGATAACGCGTTGTACGGACACTTCAAGATCAAGACCGATCGGGACCCCGTTGAAAATTATGATGTGTTTAGAGAGGGTGAACCCGATCGGGAAAGAGGACCGTCCGTTCTATGGAGGCGGTTGTACATCGACGACATTCTGATACCTGCCTCGTCATGGAACGATCTGTGCGAGAAGGTTGAACGATTGTTAGAGACATGCGACCGCTGGAACCTGTCTATCAGTGCCGTGAAAAGTTTTTGGGGTATGTCCAAGGTCGCCTATTTAGGCCATATGGTCTCGAACAATGGTCTAGAGGCTAATCCCAAGGACCTGGATTCGCTGAGTAACCTCCCGTTCCCCAGATCGCTGAAGTCAATGCAGTCCTTCCTGGGAAGCTTGAATTATTATAGCCGATTCATTGAAGACTTTGCTATCTACGCGGCTGTGCTGTACGAGCTCCGGGAAGTTGACGATCATATGTTGCGCGAAGAAGACCGGGCAACTTTACAGGAGGGCGCCGACTCTGGTCTTGCTGCAGTTTGTCCGCAAGTGGAGGCCGAAGATCATATGAAGCGTGCACAGTTTGCCTTTGGTATGTTGAAGGTTAAGATGGCGACGGCACCGATTCTCAAGCATTTCGCTCCCGAAAAAGTGCCGACCATTATTGTATATGCCAGTAAGTGGGCTATCTCGGCCACTTTAGTGCAAGATCACGATGGTGTGTATCATCCAGTCACGTTTACGAGCCAGACGCTAAAACCAAATGAAGTGAACTATGGAATTGTCGAGAAAGAAGTTATGGCGTTGCTACGAATTCTGGATGTGTGTTACAACCTGCTGGTCGCCGACCTATAAAGGTCTTGTCAAGACGGTCTACTTTGGCCTGAATATTATCAGCCAATGGGATGGACGGACGTCTAGGCAGATGGTCCGAGGTATTGTCGCAGTGGACCCTCGAGGTCGTTAAGTGCACCAGGGGCGAGGAAGAGATATTGGGAACATTAGCTGCCAGTATCACCCCTCGGTCTGAAGTGGACGAGGCATTGATAGCGTTTGCCCCGAGGAAGCAACCTCGGCAGTCAGTTTCGAGACCGCCACCGACCGTCGACCATGACGAAGAGCTCTTGGTCTTAAGTTTTGACGGATCGGCAAGTGTGAAGAAGAAGGTCGTCGCCTATAGTGCCATATTGTGGAAGTTGCCACAATGGTCTATAGTTGCAGCCGCTGCCTATTTCACACCGGATATTACTGTTAACGAGGCGGAGTACCGAGGTCTACTTCTATGTCTGGACCTGCTGTCGTCGCAAGGGAAGGGGCGAGTCATCATATGTGGTGACTCCAACCTAGTGATCAGGCAGATCACCGGAGAGATCGACTACAAGGCTCCACGACTAAGGACGCTAAATGATCGGGTAATGAAGGCATTGAAGGACTACCCCAACGACGATCTATTGCACGTGAAACGGGTCTGGAACAGAAGTTCCGGCCACCTCGCGACCCAAGCCATGCGAGACCAGACCGGGGCGACGATCACCGAGGAAGCCGTTTTACAGGAACTTATGGACATAAACAGGCTCCCGGAGGTGGTCAAGCCCAAGGACAGACCTGGTCAGGTGCATGTGATGGCCGCAACCAGATCGCGAGCTCGGAAGTCCCACCAACCGTTCTCAAAGGAACGGTTGAGTGAATCTGTTGTGCAACGACTAAGGTCAGTACGGATCCTCAAGGCGCAGGACGAAGAAGAATGGATTGTGAATTTGAAGACCTACCTGCGCGGTGAATTGTCTAAGTTGACGAATGGTCAAGCGAAAGAATGTGCCAAGATCGCAGACAGTTACGAAGTGGATGAGGATGGTTTACTATATTACTGCCGCGATGCCGACCAAGACAGTGCAGACCGGGACCGATTGGCGAAATTGGTGATACCTGAGTTGCTGCAGCCGGATGTCCTCCATCACTACCATGTAAGTCTAGAAGGGGGACGTTAGGGCATAGGCAGAACGTATCACAAGATCAGGTCCCACTTTCACTGGAGAGGTCTTTTCCAAAGTGTGCAGAAATGTGTGGGTTGTTGTACGGATTGCGAGACCGGAAAGGGTAGACCGGTAATCAAGGGGCGATCGACCGGAAATATCGAAGCTACCTACCCTTTCCAGGTCATAGCGATGGAACATATAACGTCGCTGACTAAATCGACTCGCGGAAACACTGAACTGCTGATCTGGGTAGACCTGTTCACCGGTCTAGTTATTGCGAAGTCAAGTGCATCTCGGTCTGCGGAGCAGATCGCCCAGAGCTACGAAGAATGTGTGTTCCGAAGATTCGTCGCCAGCGATGTCATCAGGCACGATCGAGAACCCGGTTTTATGCCGAGGTGTTCCGGTCGTTCAATAACATGCTGGGCCAGAAACAGAGAGCGACGATGGCATATCGTCCGCAAGCGAACGGATAGGCTGAAAGCATGGTGCAGACAATCACAAGGGCGATCAAGATGTATGTGGCCGATCCGGACCAACGTGACTGGGACGAGTATGAAGAAAGTCTGGTGTTTGCACTCACTTCGTCGACCGATCGGGTCCGAGAAGAAACGCCTTTTTATCTGGCATATGGATGGGACCCTCGGTCGACATTGGAAGATGCGATACCTATCGGTTGCACCCGGACCCGCGATCGCGACGCTCGACGCTGGCGCATGCAGGTCCAGAAACACTACCAGCATGCAAAAGAAGTCGTCAACGAAAAGTTGCGTCAGACCACACAAGATCGGGCAGACCGGAATAACGATCAGGTCCGACCTCATGGTATTGAACCAGGGGCAAAGGTATGATTATACCTCGATCGGGTTAAGGAAGGCTATGCAAAAAAGTTGGCTCATATGTGGCACGGTCCTTTCCGTGTAGCAGAGCTAATCGGTGACCATGCTAACCGTCTGATCACAGTCGGCACGGATTACAAGGTTTTTCCGATCGTGCACGTGTCCAAGCTGAAGCTGGTCAGAGAATTCCCCGATCGGCCTAAAATGCTCTGTCTGGTGGACGAAGCGGAGATATTCGATTTCGATGAGTCTCTTGCAAGTTGTAAGCCTGATTGATGGCAGCGATCGCCTGATCAGCTGCAGCCCGACCCAGGGCAGGAGCGTTGGCAGGACGATCTACATCCACTTGTAGATCGTCCAAGGTGACTTCGGGCGGATCGGCAGACACTTCAGGGAGTACTGCCATCTGGCTCTCCAGCTCCTGAATGTACTGATCCCCGCCCTCATGTATACAAACTTGATTGTCTTCTGTGGCAATATCATCCAAACCGTCCTGGTCGGTTGCACACTGCTGTTCCCGATCGGCGGGCTGCTCCGCGACGACGTCGATCTGCTTAGGCGCGCCATCGTGGTCCGCCCCAGCAATCTCATGTTCCCCTTTTTCTGTTTCTGTTTACGGCTCCTCTGTCGACTGTTATTGTGAAACCACCATGTTGACGAACCTTGGCTCATCTGCTTGATGGTCCACCGTGTCCGGCGACTGCGGTGCCTTTCTTCGAACCAACATCTTCTTCTGGGTTATATAGCTTGGTCGTTCCACCATAGGTGACGTGTCTTCTTCCACCGGTCCATATAATCGCTGACCAGATCGGTGGTCGCTTGGTATGCCAAGTTCTGCCACTCGACATACCGTCTCGATCCGATCGAGACGAACCCCGCCTTTCTTGGCACCTTCTCTTCCGCTAGCCACATGACAACAATAGTATTGTTGTCGGGCGTAAGCGGCTTGTCACCGATATTAGTGAGTCTAACGTAATCAAACCGGCCGGAGCTCTTCACAAAGGTCGGCACCCACCGGTCGTCCCTGGTCACCCATAACTTCCTTGATCAAAAACCTTTATCGACCGGGGTATCAGCGGATTGGCCAACCGGAATGGTGACATCTTGATTCCACCTGACCGGTTCGGTGTGCGATCCGTATAGGGGCCGCCGACCAGCTAACTGGGTCTGGACCTCATCCGGGAGTGTAAGCACTCCATGAGACAGATCTAGACGAATACCCGCTGGCACCATAAAATCCATGACTAACAGGGCATCCTGACCAGCCCTCTCGCCAACCCAAGCGCTGAAGAAGTAAGCCAACGAACCCGATAGGGTGATCTTCACGCGCGTCCTTCCTTCGGTCATGTAATAATTTTCCCCAATTACAACGCATTCTTGTATCTGGGTATCTTCTATACGACATCCGACCTTACGAGCAAAGGCGGAGTCGATAATCGAGACTTCGGCCCCAGAGTCGAAGAACGTCCTCGCTTTCTGGTTGTTGATCTTACCACAGGCTTTCGCCTGCTTAAACCATTTGTCGGGTGCATGATACTTCCAGTATCTGCGAGACTCCCCAGGCAGCAGATCCAACTGCATGACCACCTTCGATCGGGAATATTCATCGGTCGTGAGATTGTAGACCGGATGATCCCGATCGACGCAATTGAGAACAGAACATGTATTGTCGGTTTTATTCTCCTTACCGGCATATGCATAGATGCCAAACGTAGACCGCTCGGCTCGATCCAGATTCCAACCTGGAGAGCGTTCTAGTTTAACATCTTTTCGTCCGGTGGAAGCATCCCCGCGTTCTTACCCGGCACATACCACTTGCGCATCAGATTGAAAAACTATTCAATCTTGCACTGTTCAGCCTCGTGGATCTCTCCACATGACTTGCACACGAAGAGGCAGTGATAGGTGGGGTGGCCGCGTCTTTCGCACTTCTTGCATGTTAACTTCTTCCAGCAGTCCCCACCGTCATGCTTGCTCGACCCGCAGTGAGAACACTTTATGCGAGGTCGGTCTGGGTATTCGATCTATAGCGAGCCGATCCAACGGCTACCTTCGCCCTCATACTGCGCGAGTGTTGCAGCGTACGCAATGTCTGCTCCACTTCCGTCACATACTTTAGGCGCAGCAGAGTGAGCTGCAAGATCTTGGTCATCCAGGGTACTAATATAGTGATCCACGTGCTCCATAGTAGCGCCGGTCGGCGGGTTGCCTTCCTTGATTGCTATTCCGCAGCGGATTGCGGATACGTTCAGGCGGTGCAAATACTCGATCGGCGTCTCTTCGCCCCGCTTCTGCATATTGTGATACTTGCGGGCGGTAGAAAATCCGGAGTTGCAGTACTTCCCCTCAAATTCTGAACATAGCAGATCCCAGTCAGATCGGACATCCCGACCCAACTGTTGGATCCAGTTCGCAGCCGGTCCTTTCAGCAGATCTCTGAAGATCAGACACCGTTCCTTTTTGGGTGTCTGATCCCGTAAGAAAGCAGACTTGACCCGACCAAAACACGACCTGGCTTGCTCTTCTTCGGCGTCCTTGCCAGTAAAGTCCTTGAGGTCCGTAGTCGCGGCCATACGAATACGTGGGATCGCGGCAGATCCGAGATTAAATGCGGTAGTAGAGGCTAGGTTAGCCTTACGCGTTCTGTCTTCCCCTGCACCGTCTGACCCATAGTGGTCACCCGGATCGCCGACCTACTCCATTGCGCAATCGCTATTCTTGCTCGATATGCGCGGTCGGGCTGGCTGCGGCTTGCGTCTTCCTTTTCCAACTGGTTTACCACCTCGGATAGCCTTATCCGCTGATGCCACTGACTCCATATCCACATCCCGGCAAATATTGACATTTTGCCGGGCAGATCGGTCCTGGGCATGCGGGCGCGGAGGCGATCGGCATCGATCTCCCAATAAACGCTCCATCATCGCTTCAAACACGGCTTGGACGTTGGCTTGGGTCATGGGCAACGTGTTGGTATCCTCCTTTGGAGGTACTGAAGCCTGTGGGGGATCCTGGGGCTCCGACTGGAATGCATCCCTTTGCTGCCGCACTTCCCTTTTTATGCTCCCATGGGGTCTGGTTCGGCCCCATGGTCATCCGCTCGACACCGACCTCCAACTCCGATGAGTTATTAGAGGCAGGTGGAAACTGATACAACGACTTATCGTCGGAGCACACATCGTCGTATACTGCCGTGGTCTCATCGACCTTCAATGCCTCGGTGGGAGTTGGGCGGCGGAACGCCCCCACCAACGGCACCAAATGGTCATGGAAGGTCGACATCGACATCTCCAGCCTCCAAGTATCCAGATCGAAGAGTTTCTGCACGTTGGCGAGGTTTCGCACTTTCATGCCGACCTCGGCCAACATCGCCAGCAGGTTTTTCACCAATAGCAACGGCCTATCGCTTTGGACAGGTTCGGTGGTGGGTCCGACAAGGCGATCGGGGATCTGAGGGTCTATAATCCGCATGACCTGGTCTTCGCGAATAAATCGCTTCAACTCGTGGATGTAGTACATCCTGGTCAGGTCTTCTTCTGTAATGACCCCATCCTCGACCTGCGACTTCTCTTCCAAGTCGTCTTCCTCGGACGGCATTCTGAGCCTCTTGTTGGGAACCTTGGGAGGGTGGTCTGGATCGTTCCGATCAGCCTCCAAGTCGTTTTCGCTTTTTATTTTATTTTCGTCAAAATATTCATTCAAATGCATAGGATCAGGACAAAAGTCCTGATCCTTTCCGGAACTATAGCAAGACCTGCTATAGTCCCGATCGGCTCCGGTGGGAGCCTTATGGGGAGGAAAAAAATATTAAACCCGATCTGGTCCTCCACCCGGCCAGATCGGACATCGCCATCTTTACCGACAACGAGAACATAAGGCGATAGCCGTTCCTTATGTCCTCTCCAGAACGATTCCACATTTAATTCGTTGTAATCAATTCTTTGCTGAATATCGCTGCGGTCATATCCCTGGTTCGAATCCGGGCACGCGCACCATTGTGGTGGAGTCAAGTTCAAAATCGAACACCGTAGTGTCGAGAACCTGACCACCATCGTGCCCGGCCTTCCAACATACGGGGGGTACCCCGCGAACCTTCGTCTTCGATCCGATCGGATCGTCCGCTGCTGGCAGACGACCGATCATCAACACAGGACGCCCGGTCCGATTTATTCTTCATCTCACCTTGTGTACCCGATGGATTGGGCTGGTAACACACTCGGTGGATCGGTGCTGGGAATTGACTTGTGGTCTAAATGTGGTAGACCGTGATGGGTGGTGTACCCCGGGCGGAACTCTTCACCCTGGGTACGGGCAGACCAGTTATATTCGAATTTAGTATGCTCCAAAGGGCAGATCGCTCAAACGATCGGAGAGCCCAACCAATACGAGAACAAAACTCCAATAATCCAATAGTCCAGTAGGTAGATCCAAATGAGAACGTGATATACTCCACGACCGATATCTCCACGTAATAATACAAAAGACGTAATAGCACGTTCCAAACGTGCGCAACTTAAACTTGAGAGGTCGACCAAAGAGCACTCCCGTCGAGGGACTTCCGTCGGGCCAAGTGCGTCTGTGACACGTCCCGTCCTGGTATAATGAGCTGGAGGGGATTATTCGACCCTCCGATCCCAAAACACTCTGCGGTGTGCAGAGGCAACTGATGTGGAAAGCGAAACGACCCCCGGTTGAGTTAGAGGTCCAACAATTAAGTCATAAAGACAAAAACGCTCTTCTTAGACGAAGCCAAAACAAAACCTTTTCCCAATTGGCAAAACCAAAAATCAAACTACCTACCCCCTATAGTCCTCAATGTGTACCAAAATACATATACATGAAAATATTTAGTACACGCAATCTCATGTGACTTACCCAAATCCGTATTCTTGACACCCCTTGCACATGACCGTCTTAAAAGCCTCCTGGATTTCCACCAATACGATCGCCGATAGGCCGATAGGTTTGCTGCTGACCGGAAACGACCAAAATTATTGGGTCCGCTTCACCACACAAGCGGCTCGGCGTGTGCACCTTTGTGGAAGTTGGAGACGCGCAAGCATGCTCAAGTACGGGCTCCGACGACAAGGTAAGCGGAACGACAAGCGCGTGACGGACACACAGCGGCACTTTACGCCCGCGAAAGGGGCGACAGAGTACTGCACCAAGGAGCGAGAGCGACACATGTGGTGACGGATTGAAGAGGTCAGTCAAGGAAGAAGACGAAGGCAAGCTGTAAAACTACGGTGGAACAAGTCAAGACGGACGTAGTGCCTGAAAAGGGGGAGCCGGATACCTGCTGGAGTACACGGCAGCGTGAGATGCTGACCAGTGAGCGGGGGCACCCATGTGATGACAAGGCTGGACACAGAAGCGCGCGGAGAATTGCGCAGAGGACGCATGCGCGCAGCGAGGCTATCGCAGGGACGGCGAAACGGAGATCTGCAGCAAGATTAGCTGTGCACGCGTGAACAAGACGGATACGACTCATGTCGTCGAGGAGGAGTGTTGGAAGTGCAGTAGCGGTGCACAGAACTTCAAGGTATCGACGCCAGAGTAGTAGCCCACGGTAGGGCATATCGAATGTTCTACAAGGAATAGTTAGTACAGTAGGTGGTAGGAGAGCCAGGTGTAGGGAGTTCTCACTTCGAGATTGATAAAGCTACTGAAGAGGCCCCCGGCGGGGGGTGGGGGGCGAAACGCGTCTGGCACGCGTTGAATCAAGAAGTCGATGCATGTGTTCACTTTCGTTTTTCAACAGACGCTTTTGCCTTGTTGTCGGCGCTGAAATTCTAGCTCCATTCGCTGTTGCTCTCGGTGTCGTCGCTGTTGCTCTTGACGTTGCAGATCTTGCAGTTGTTTCTCCTTCCGCTGATGTTCCTGCTGACGCTGATTCTCCTGGCGCTTGTGCTCGAGGCATTGCTGTTCAAGTCGTTGTTGGCGCTGGTGTTCTAATCGCTGACGCTCCAACTGTCGTTGCTCAGTTAGACTTTTCTGGTCATCAATACCTTGCTGCTCCGTTCGTTGCTGTGCAAGGCGCTGGTGCTCTTGCTGCTGTTGTTTTCGTCACGTTTCCTCTTGATGCTGCAGCTCGCGGCGCTGTTGCTCTCGACGCTCTTGCTCGATCTCAACGTGCTGCCGTCCAAGGTGTTGCAATGTCTCTAAGCGTCCTTCAATGTCTCTAATTGTCCTTCACCTGCCCAGCCTTGTCCTGCCCAACCTTGGCTTTCGCCTACACCGAAGATCTCACGCGTTCGCCGTCGCTCTATAAAGAACAACAATACAGTCTTTTAACCAATTAAAAGAAATCGATAGTACAGTTCAACTTCGCTTAGTTTCGGGATCGCGTACTCAATCAAATTCTATACTTAGATCAAGATATTCGCTTAGGTGCGGGAGCGCGCACGAAAGACAGACAAACGACATGGGTTCTGTTATTATATAGACTAGGGGATGGTACCCGTCGTTCCGACGAACTGTCATTGAAATTTCACTGAAACTACAGTGTAACTTCATTTACTTTGAAACCACAAAGAATACTGTTTTTTGCTGGTGCGTTTTTACCGTAGTAGTATAAGTAGTGGTGTGCGACACATGACCATTTAAGTATCTAAACTTAGTAATGCAGTTTTTTTCGTTAATTTTTTGTGGCATTAAGTAGTCACCGGAGTATAAGTACAGTATACAGATTTTATGTCACCGTGATGAACAAAAAATTGTATTATTTTGAGTGACTCATTAAGTAGAACGAATACCGCCACCATGCATCCATGAGATCCGCCAGATGCAACAATTCCACCGCTTGCACCACCGGAGAGGCAACCCGCAGCTCCAATAGCAGCTCCACCGGCGGCTCCACCTGCAGCTCCACCAGCGGCTTCACCACGTATACCTCCACCAATTCCTCCATGAGTTCCGCCAGATGCACCGATGCCACCGCTTGCACCACCGGAGAGGCCACCCGCAGCTCCAACAGTAGCTCCACCACGGATACCGCCTCCAATGCCTCCATGAGCTCCGTCTGCATGACCGCCGCCTACTCAGCTGCCAATGCCACCGATTTTCCCACACTGGTGCGTATTTTTGGTACTTGAAAGTCTTCGAGATGAACCATTCCTTCTATCGACGCTTTCCTCGAACAGCTTAAGCCGGCAATTTTAAGCTCATTCAATTTATTGCTTTGTCCTTCGTGTAAAGTCTATTTCTCTTCATTTTTCAACTGATTATCGTGTTCAACATCCTTATAAATGATGTCTTGCTCTCTTTGTGCTTGTTCTTCAAAGGTAGCGCTGGTATAGAATCTCAGTGCTACTGTTTCTTGCAGGTAAATCTTCATTTTCTTGTACTTTTGTCACCTCAAATTTCGCTTGCGATGTTTCTTCCGCATACGCGACTATGGTTGGAGAATTTTTTGGACTGCTCTCTTTAATCTGAGTGACATGTTTATTCGGTTCCGTCGCATGCGTTTGTTGGTTAATTTCGTTAGGAGAGATGACGACCGAGTTGCTTCGCGACATAGCTGAAGGGGTATCACTGCTAGCTGAACTATGTCTATCTTTCCGAATATCTAAGACAGTTACTCTAATATGTTCAAAATACTCTGCGTAGCACTGCTCTGTGATGGTGGCTTCAACATCATGTTTTAATAGTGCGAATTTACCTTCGATAATGCGCATCTGTCGCCTGATTGTTGCCATTTTCAACTGCAAGAAGGGGATGCCAAAATGCCGGTGCAGTAATAACACCAACGTCGGAATATGCACCGGTTCACTATCCAGCTGCTTTTTTACCCTCAAAAGTATCCCACTTAGTAATATCCAATAGAAAGATCACGCCATCAGTTTCATGGTACATATAGACGGTTGAAGCGTCCCCAATAGTCATTGAGTGAATTCCAGTTGGATTCCCACCAGCTGCAGCGGTAGTAAAAACATTAGCCGATTGTCCTTCGCGATTCTTTCCTTTCTTTGAAGCATGTAGCACCAGTGCAGAGTTTGAACTCTCTGAGATACAAAAGTACTACCACCTGCCGCTAGGGGAAGCTGCGCCACCTTGGAAGCTGCGAAGCCTTGTTTAAGCGCGTATGTCGCCGAAAACAGATCCAACGGTGGACCTACCGTCAAGTATCATCAAAGCTTATTAAGATTCAACACCTATGCAACTACATGGCGCATGTGTCGGATGCGGAGCAAAAGGCTCGAATTCAACAGAAGATCAAGCAGCTTACTCTGGAATATCTTGAGTTCCGCCTCCGACCTATAAGGGAGACACCCGAATTTATCCCACTCCCACATCGTAGCTATCAGAAAGGATAAACATTGTAACTTCATCGTAAAGACACACACAACCGCTTTTGCCTCCTTGGTCTCGTCCTTGTGGCTATTCTACTAAGTGCAGTCGGAACAGGCCAATGAAGAAACACACGACACATAGCGCACGCACCTCGTTATCAGTGGTCTCTCGCTGCGCTTCTTTAGCCGCCGTAGCTGATTCTTGGTCAATGCGCTATTTGTAACCAATTAAAAAAAATCGATAGTACAGTTCGACTTCGCTTAGGTACGGGATCGCGTACTTAATTGAATTCTATACTTAGATTAAGATATTCGATTAGGTGCGGGAGCGTGCATCGACGACATGAATTCTGTTATTATATAGATACAAGTGTAGGTACCCGTCGTACCGACAGGGCAGGGCATAAAAACCGTCTGTCCGTCTACAAAACTTGTCCCTCACTTATTTCCAGGTTAGAGTAGAGAAACATATACTCTACATTATATTAATGTTGTCACAATATGTAACAGGACTGATCCTGTAACAGGATTACACTGTAATTGCGAGGAAGCGCGCAATACAATTAGGGCAGGATTAGTTGATACCAACTAATCCTATACTAAAAAGTAAATATAAATATTTACTTGAGTCTAAGAACGCAAAATTAAGAGTGTTTATTTAATGGGTGGTTTAGAGGCTAATAGTATAGTAACTACCTACTTAATATAATAATATCAAGTATTCAACTAACTATACTATTAGTTAACCTGCAAGATTCGGTATTTATACTGAATCGACTTTTCCTTCGTAGATTATAATAACTTATAATCTCTTATTTAAATTCAGACAACGCGTCTGAAATTAAACTGTGATATTCTAACTTCAATATCAATTATGTAATGGCACCCCATTACATCACCCCCCACTTAAGGTGGTTGGCCAATAATAATTCTTATTCTGGCCAATCATGGGTGGCACTTGTTGGTCGTTCTCAATTACCAGCTCATTAACCATCGACACGATGGTCAAGGCACGCGGCGGCGCTCTAACGAGCGCTGCTGAAAACATCGAAGGAGCTTCTTCCTCCGCCTCAGCACTAGGTGCTGAGGTGATGAGTGACAACAGTGACGCTGCATTAGCAGCGTCAACTACGCAAAGGTCGGAAGACGTACCGTCTTCGACCACAGATGGTGCTAAGGCGGCATCTGACAGGAAACAGGGAGATGTTGCTAATGCAACATCTCGCACAATGG
>CM047581.1:1980227-1996817 GCA_026184515.1 Peronosclerospora sorghi | reverse complement strand
AGTAAGGAACGCAGAGTCATCCGTGGCTCTGCGACTCATCGCCCATGACCTCGCTCTGCCGCCCAGACATGTTGTGGCAAAGTACGCCTGTTGACGTTAGTCAACAATATTTTGCGCAGAGATGGCATCTTCCACCTCTACGAACCATCTCCGAAGGGGATCGCCCCCTTCGCCGGTAAAGGACGGTACTCGCGCCTTTATCACTTCAACGCTATGCGTTGCAGGTGCAGGTGCGGTCCGCGCTGCCTCTTGCGCGGGCCGTGCTGGCTTTTGTAGGTGGTTTCGCCTAAAGCGATTCACCACCTCTATCACTTCATCCGGGGTCTTACCCTGGAGGAAGGTAATGATGTCGGTCCCCATGGACCGAACCATTTCTACCGTCGCGTCTTTACTACGCGACGAGAGGTGGGGGAAGTGTTTGGTGAAGAAACCACTTCCAGCGTTCTCTCTCGCTCGGCAGGCGTCATGTCTCGCGACATAATGCCGAGCGGCTCTTAATCTTCGCTCCGCTAGTTAACTAGCGGAACGGAACTGTGGTCGTTAGGACGGACCACAAAGTGCTACCAGGTGTAACAGGACTGATCCTGTTACAGGCTTACACTGTGTTGTGCGAGGAAGCGCGGGATACGGGAGGGGTAGGATTACTTGATGAAAACTAATCCTATAATAAAAGTAAATATATTAATATTCACTTTGGCCTTAGAACGCAAAATTAAGAGTGTTTATTTAATGGGTGGTTTAGAGGCTAATAGTATAGTAACTAACTAATTAATATAATAATATCAAGTCTTTAACTAACTGTACTATTAGTTAACCTGCAAGATTCGGTATTTATACCGAATCGACTTTTCCTTCGTAGATTATAATAACTTATAATCTCTTATTTAAATTTCAGACAACGCGTCTGAAATTAAACTGTGATATTCTAACTTGAATATCAGTTATGTAATGGCACCTCATTACACAAGCCCTCGGTATTGCTCGGTACCATCAAATACTTTGATGGAAAGCTTGCAGTCTTTTGCTGGGGGGGGGGTCTTGAAATCTGGGGGACGTTGTTGCATAAGTGCACCCATACCAAAGTTGTTTTGGTGTACATTTGGTGGTACAGTTGGGGGCACCTGCGGTTGCCTCTCCGGAGTGATTTCAAGCTACTCCATGCGCATACGAGTCCCTAAGCGCATCGAATTGTTGAATCCAAAGTTGTTCATGTCCGGTAGGACCTTGGAAGCCTCAAGCTTGTCCATGCGGTCACATAATTTCTTGAACATCTCCAAAATATGCATCCCTTCGGCTCCGAACGGGGCCGGCTTCTCTTCAAGGGATCCGTCGTCACTTGATACGGCTTGACCTTTTGGGCTCATAACCTGTTGAAAGGTGTTAGCATCCATCGTAGCGTAGATACGTAGTAAACTCGAGTCGTAATAGTCGTATAGTGAAGTCAAATATACCAAATCGTCTCGTGTCTGTATCTCGACAACCAATTACAGCTAGTTTGCGAGAGTGACACCCTTTGAGAGATTGTTGAACGTCCGACGAAGTGAATGCAAGTAGATGTTTATCCAATGCAAAGTTTATTGAGAAGTGATTAGCTATCCTAACATGTATATGCATGAGCTGTTGCTGGTATACTATACCGCTAACAGCTGTTGTGTTACCTACATACCTTATCAGTATAAAAATAGGCATTACTGAGAACAGAGTACAGCTGCCTTACTTTTAGCACCTAAAAGATAAAAAATGCAGATTGCTAACTAAAAACAAATGGTACTACCTAATTATAATCAGGGAAAATTTTATGCATGCCCTCGTTTTTTGCGGAATAACATGCATACCCCTGTTTTTTTGAAAATAACATCCATACCCTTTTGCTTGGGCGACGAGTCGTTCCTCTTAGGGTATAATATTTCCAAATGGGCGCGGCTATTTCCACACACGCTTTTTCTATTTCCACACACACAATTGCTATTTCCACACGAACCCGTTTTTTAAAAGTATTTATAAGTAATGTGTAGTCGTGATTACTTATGTGAAACACGGAGAGAGGGCAGTTAGGTAGAGATCGATCACGGGATGGTGGGTGGGAGGAGGCGTCGACGTATGCAATCGTGCGCGCGAGGATCTTGATCGCGTTCGCCATGTCGCTGAGCTGGCAATATTCATTATTACCGTGGTAGACGGAGCTCTTGCCGAACCCTGTGAGGGTTAGATCGAGGCCCGCGCGTTGCAAGTACCGTACGAGCGGCAGACTGCCACTGATATAGAAGGGTTGGGTATTGCCCAGTACTTCGGTAATTGCGGCGTGTAACGCCCTGGACACACAGGATACAGTTAGTGCGTGTTAGAGATTTTTTCGTGCGTACCCTGACGTTTCATGTATGTTGACGCACTTGTAGCCGAGAGAATATAAGGAACACGCAATCCCTTCCAAGTAATGTTTTTCAAACGTGAGCTCGAGATTGCCGCTCTTGTTTTCCTCTGGTAAAGTATACTTAGAGACAGGTTCATGCTTGCCTTCGAGCGACGTAATATTGGCATTGAGGTCCGCAACATACGATTGTACCTTGGCTTGTAACTAGTCATGCCAGTCGAGCGTTATGTTTACATACTTGTAGTACAAACGATAAAGCATAATGCACGTCTTCCATGTCGTAAAAGGAAGACAGCCGAACTTCGCCAAAGCTTTTCACCCATGGTGGACTACATCGTGAGATTAAATGGATAAATATGAGCAACTATTTTCGTGCACGCTTTCTGATTCACGTTACATTTGGTTGAGTACATTCGTGGACGATTAAATCCGCATCGGTCTCAACGTCGAAGGGTACGAGTAATTGTATTCTTTTTCTTTCTCGACCGGACCAAAATCCGTGTAAAATCGTTCTTGAATCTTACAGAGTGCATCCATACCCAACTCAATACTCTTAATGCCTAAATGTGGCAATCCATTGTGGAATAACTTGCCCGTCGCTTTTAATGTCCAGGAAATGACACCTGCTGTTCGAATGCACGGCTGACAATCCGAGCAATCGACCCAAATCACTGGTCCATTCTTGATAAAATCAAGTTTGCCCGATTCCATGAGTTTTTCAATCCCCACTCCAGGAATCTCGGAATTCTCCTCGGCCTCAATAAGTACACACACGACCATGGTCTTTATAGCAACCTTGCGTTTACTCAATTCTTAAACAACTCCGTCATCAACGTGACATGGCCCAAACAATCGGTCATCCCGCGTCCGTAAAGTTTGTCCCCTTCGACAGTTAAAGAGAAAGGGTCGCGGTCCCAATCTTCTGGATTGGCTGGCACGACATCCATGTGTGAGCCCACTAACGCGATTGTTTGCGCACTCTCCCGAAAGTCTGGATGCTGGTACGTTAGAATCACGTTCCCACGTCCCGCTACAAATTCGACCCGCTCGATGGTCACGTTTCCACCATTCTCTAACGCATACGGCTGTAATTCGCCCAACACAATGTCCGAGACGAGATTCTCTTGCGGGATGAGACCTAAGCTCGGCGCATTTTGCACCCTCTCTGATACACTGATCATCTTGCGCAACACTCGCACGTACTGCTCGTGCGCGAGCGTCATGGCTCGCAACGAGGCCGCCGACATTTCTAATCACAATAGAAACGGCTTTTTTCCCAAAAAAAACAAAAGGGCGCGGCTATTTCCACACACGCTTTGTTCATGTATGTGTGTGTGGAAATAGAAAAATCGTGTGTGGAAATAGCCGCGCCCTATTTGGAAATATTATACCCTAAGAGGAACGACTCTTCGCCCAAGCAAAAGGGTATGGATGTTATTTTCAAAAAAAACAGGGGTATGCATGTTATTTCCGCAAAAAGCAAGGGCATGCATGAAATTTTCCCTTATAATAATTAAGTCAGGCCTCATCAAATTTGGCATCTGCCAAATTTGCCAAAAATGAACCATTTTTGGCACAATTCCAGGCCCGAAATTTGGCATATGCCAAAAATGAAGCAATTTTCTCCGATTCGTTAATAAAATGTTTTTTCTACAAGGTGACTCTATCACACGATCTAAGCAAGCATGTCGTATTGTTTATCCTGCATAATACCCTCCAGTGATAGCTCAGTCAGACTCTGACGGTATTCGTCCTTCTCCCAACCGAGAACAGAGAAATCGGACTCAACTGTGGCAGTATTTGGGAAGACAGATGCCACACTCCCTGCCCAATCACGAAGCGCGTTGAAGAGCGGGATCACCAACGTCCATCCCTGGTGGAAGGTAGTTGTGCTGTTGCATGTGTCGAGCGCTGCGGCCAAAGCGGACTCTTCCTTGTAAGCGCGAAACAAGGCAACCTGCTCGTCTTCGATCTCGGCCACACGGTGGGCGTCCATGTGCACCGACAGACGATCCTTGAACGGGGAGAACACGCCCATGAAGTCGCGTCCGCGCATCTTGCAGAGCTGATGCGGAAGGCCACTGGGTACCTACATCAATCTCGCTGAGTTGTCGCTGTCACGCAGCGTCTTGATCTGCATGATGCCGTCCATCATGCCGACAATGAAGCGGCCAATCTGCTGGTTGATCTCCAGCACAGCGCCTTCGGTAAATTTATCGATATTTCGCGGACAAACGTGCCTTGGTCATTGAGGAACCCTGGTACATCCTCGTGCGACACTAACCAATTGCCGGCTCTCTCGTGAGCCATACCCACTACACTCGCTGTGTACTCCTTCTTGGAATCCGTCTGTACGACCAGTGCCTCAAGTAGCTGATCGATGTACTCATCCTGCTGCTACATCAGCAGCTGCTTGCCCTGCAGTTTCGCGATCGTCTTGTTGCACTCGTAGAAAAGGGCATTGATGGCGGCAACGACGGGCCACCACCACAACGGCAGACGTAGCTGGTCGACCCGGAGACCGTTGAAGAACTAGATTAGCTTGACACGGTGATGCATCTGCCATTCACAGTAGTTGCCAAGCGCCATCCAGGGCGTCGTCATTTTCGGGCAGGTTGCGCCCATCTGTGTCTTCAGGATCTCCTGCTTACGCAAGCACGCCGCGATCGCGTTTGCTGCCGACCAGAACTCCCCGTTGAACATCTCTTTGATCACTTTTTTGGCGACCAGGTCAAACTGATGAAGCCCACACCAGGTACGGTATACATGGTGGATGACGGCCTGCTCGAGCAGTGTCACAACGCCGCCGATGCGACCGGTCATCACCGCAGCCCCGTCTGAACTGATGCCAATCAGTTTTGTGCGCCAGGAGACGCACAGCGCATCAAGCATCTTCACCAGCAGGTTGAATTGAACCTGAGCCGTATGGCGGCCTTAGATTGGGATGGCAATCACGTGCAGGTTGTACAAGTCGCCGTTCACATCGAAGCGTATGCGCGTGTCAAAGTATGAGCGGCCGAGATGCGTTGACGCATCAAAGGCTAATGAAAACGTCCAGATGCCATCCATCGACATGAGCATTCTGATTTTCTGAAGATTGACTGCCACGAGCACACGGGCGTATCCAGACACCTTGTTGTCCGCTATGCAACAAAGCTTTGTCAGGCCTGTGATGTCCTTGGTAGAATTCATCACCACCGCAACCTGGCGGAACGACAAGCCATGGGACAGGTACCTGACTGCAAGGTGGAACTGCAACGTATTTGCTATGTTCACAACGTAGGATCTGGGCACATCCATTCCGTCAGCGAGAACAGGCTTAAACAGATCCAGGGCGCGTGCCTTGTCGATGCAACCCTCCTCCTCTGCATCGAAGAACAGATTGATGATGATCACATCAACTACAGGGAGCGATAGCATGAACACAACTGGCTGGGAATAGCCGAAGTGACTGAAGATCGTGTTGACGAACGGCGTCTGCACATCGAAGAACGCCTTCTTGTCCTCATTGGAGGCGGAGCAATACTCGGCCCACTTGCGTGGATGCTGACCAGCCATATGGGACCTGAAGAGCTCCGAGCGGAAGGGTGGTCCCGTCCAGCCCTTCACGTTCTTTGTTGGATCTGGTGTCTTGCGCTTCGACCCGACCGCCTGGCTCACATCGGGTTCCTCTTTGCCGAAGGTTATGCACATGTGGCACTGAACGCCGGCCACGTACTTCTTGGTAGCGTGTCGTTCAAAATTTTTTAGCCCATACTCCAGCACGTGTGACTCATTGAAGGGCGTGCTTCGCTTGCTCATATTGCGGTGATCAGGCAAACTTGCTTGTATACTGGCCAGGTTGGGGGGGTGCTGGGGGGGGTGCTTTTATACCAGAATGAATTTACCACCTCAACACCAAACAAAATAAAAACAAACAAAAAAACACTTTTCATTTTTGGCACATTCTGACACTCAAATTTGGCATATTAGGCATAAATTATTCAAATGCCAAAATTTGACGAGGCCTGAATTAAGTATACAGACTATTTTTAACAAGTTCATACGTACGTTCCAAATGCAGGAGGAAAGTTGGAGCGATTAGACTTCCGAACAAATCAATGGGACAAGGCCATACTGCGAGAAATGAAGGCAATGGAGACCACAAAGCCTGTGATTTGGTGTGGAGACCTGAATGTCGCGCATCAAGAGATTGATATTCATAATCCAAAGGGTAACCGAAGAAGTGCGGGCCTTACGGATGAAGAGCGAAAGAGTTTCAGCGAGATTTTGGACAGTGGATTTGTAGATACATTTCGGCTCTTGCATCCTGACAAAGTCGAGTACTCGTACTTTGGCTACCGACACAACATGCGAGCCAAGAATAAGGGCTGGAGACTTGACTACCTTGTTGTATCTAAAGCATTATTGCCGAATGTGGTACGTTAAGGAACTGCACGAGTCACACTGGTGGTTGCCCTTTTTTTTTGTTATATGCTTCTTCTGCAGCGATCGTCGTTCATTCGACAAGGTGTTGTAGGGAGTGACCACTTGCCCATTGGACTGGAGCTTAAAGGGTTTTCATAAGTGATGCTACGGCGTACTACGTCGTGTGCGGTTGAAGGTATAGGATCTCGAAATGATTTCGTTGCGTAATCTACGCCGCAATGGATCCATGGCGATACTAATCTGCGTCATCGGCGCTCTCATCTGTCACATGGTAATTGCTAAATTCGTCAACGCGATTACGTGTATCATCGAGGACGCCTCTGACACGATCCACATAAAAATAAACAACAGTCTTCTCCTAAGACAAATTTCCATGAAATACTCGTGCAGATTGCTAGGACAGAATCTGACTCAGCATATCGTGTTGGACAGGGTTTGTGAATGCTTAGATTGTAAAGTCGTAGTTTGTAAAAGTAATTATTTGACATTGCAGCGAGAGCAGAGGGGTCGATCGGAGTAAAATTTGATTGGCTGAAATAATTTTGGGGGGGGGGCAAATAGCCAAAATGGGGGGGCAAATAGCGCTTTCCCAAAAATATTTTGTCCTCTTCTACACTTGCGCGATTAAATCTCAGGTACGAAAGGACCTTTTCGCACCTAGTAAAGTTGGGTCGCCCTACGCCGCACGCTCTGGAGGTGAATATTTACTGTTTTTATTCTTTTCGAAGTACATTGACAGCTGAGATTGATGCTGAGGTCAAATTGTCGATACCGACCAGAAATGTGTAATTATTGAAGCCCAGGGGAGACGTGAGGAACGGAAGAGTTTTTCGGCTCCATTGCAAGCAAATACGCTTGCGCTTGCGCTGCAGATTTGGCAGCACCACGCTTCGATGGCCAACTGCACCTTGGTACTGAGCGTCTTCTGCCTCACGACATCAACATCGATCATGTGATATTTTCTGAACGTCCTGGAATCCATCTTGAATATGAAGTCGACGTTTCCGTGATAACTTCTTCCTTATTGTAAGTCAACTTTGAAGTGTTGGTGCTAAGCTCCACAACTGGAAGCTAACGACTATCGCCAGTTACGCCTTGGTCCACGACGACAATACGTCAGAACTGACCCGAACAACGAGAATGAACGATCTGCAAGTAACGATGCTGTCCATGCTTTCTTGAGTGACATCACGTCGAGATGCTTGCTCGGTTCAGTAGGCTAACGAATATCGTCAGTTACCCTTAGTCTACATCGACAATCAGCGAACGGTAGTCAAGACCGACCTGAACCAAGCGAATGAATGATTACATGACACCACATCTGGACTCACGTACATAAATAGGTTGCTCCTTCACCAGACGTAACAGAGAAATTCAATTATTGTTGCAACGACACCTTGCCACGTGTGCTGAATTACAGCTTGCTTACTGACAACACGTGGTGCTTTTCAGCGTGGGTGGGCCACATATTTCAGCGTTACAAAAAGTCATCCGTAAGATAATGTCCATCGCCAAAACGTCGACAATGCACCCTGCAGTATGGCCGGCTATTTATTAATACACGTGGCTTGGGATTTTTATGATGGGCCCGGGTTTGTAACCGTAAAATGGGAAGATGAAACCGATAACACTCGCGCAAGTGTTGATATAAAATGAACGACTCGGCGTCAGAGATCGTCAGCCAGTTAGCAACACTAGAATGCATTACTTTGAATCACGTTTACTAGGTGCGAGAAGGTCCTTTCGTACCTGAGATTTAATCGCGCAAGTGTAGAAAAGGACAAGATATTTTTGAAAACAAGATGTTTTTTACCAGTTTCTCGAATTTCTATTGGTCGAAGGTCACGTGAGGGGTGTGCCCGTAGGGCGGAGGGGTGTGCTGGTAGGGCGACCCTAAATTAATAGGTTCATAAACTACTCTTTTTTCTTAATTCATTATAATTCTTTTTAAGCCAAAGTGTTGAAATGCTTCAGCGTCTATCTTTGCGTAGATAGTGAGAACTTGTGTCGTAGATGTAAAGTAATAGCTCCAATATACTGAAATCGTCTTTAGTCAATAATACAGCAACCAAAAATTTGTTGACCGTAAAAAATGACACCAGTAGACAGTTCGCAGATAGTAGAAGAAGTTAACCAAACCAGGGAATTTATCAATGGAATGTGTTTTGAGAAGTGATTAGCTAGCTAACATGTAATATGCATAAGGTGTTGAAGTTATAGCAAACTTCCATCTGTTGTGTACTTTCCACCACTTATTAGTGCTCAAACAGATGTACTCAGATTCGAGTAGGAGTACATAGAGACTTTACTATTAAGTACGGTATGAATATTGCGCCTAATGAAAATATCAATCTGGACATCCAGCAATTCCCTATCACAGTGACAAGGGAATCCGCAAACTAAAAGAGCAATAATGATTCGGATCAAAAGCAGAGTGTTCGAAATGCGAGCGGCATGTCCAGGAACGAATGGGCGACAAACCTACCGCAGGATTTTTCTTTGCTCGCTTTTTAAGCCAAAGCAGGACAATTGGAAAAGGGGTACCATGCGCGTTTAGGCGACGAAGTGACAAAAAGGCTCGTCTGCGGGGGTGGAAAAAAAAAGATTTGGTTTCCAAGTGTTGGCGTCGGCGTCTTGAAATCAATCGTGATCGCCAAAACCACATCGCATAAGTGTTTTCGCAATCAAGCGTTGCGTCCTCTTGCGCAGTAACCCCCAAGTTAGCCAGGTTACGAAAAACGGCTGAAGTGGACCAACAGGGTACAGATTGTCCTCGCTTTACTAAAGCCCTGTTGTGAGGCAAGTTGCCATGTGTTTTTGCGTGACTAATCCGTACACCTAAACTCGAAAACGCGATGTGCCAGCTGGCTACATTCCCATCCATAGTAAACGGGAATTTGAGGCTCTTTCTAGCGGATTTCCCTTTTCATGTCGCGCGGCCAGTCACTCCAGTTACTCTGCAAAAGAAAGCACCAGTTGACCACTTGCCAATATGAAAGATGGGGAGCCCACGGCGTCACCCGTAGGTACACTCGACTACGCGAGTGGCAAGACGCTCATGGCACAAGGCGCCCACGCACTGCATACGCACGTGGCGTCTCGGATCGAGATAGCACTGGGCAAAGCCTTGCCGCAAGTGCAAGTGCGATACAAAGACGTGAGCATTACCGCGCACCTGATTGTGAAAGAGGCGACCGAGGAACAGCGCGTCGAGTTGCCGACGTTACTGAATGTGCTCCAGACGAGTTGCCGCGAGTGGCGCTCGAACACGCACGTGGTGCAAAAGGAGATTCTCCAGCACGTGAGTGGGGTGTTTAAGCCGGGTACGATTACGCTCGTGTTGGGCCAACCGGGCTCGGGCAAATCCTCGCTCATGAAACTCCTGAGTGGTCGGTTTCCAAGCCAGAAGAACGTCAATATCCAAGGTGATGTCACGTACAATGGGATCCCTGCTGCCACGTTAGGGCCACGCCTGCCCCAATTTGTGTCCTACGTTCATCAGCGCGACAAACACTATCCAACGTTGACGGTGAAAGAAACGCTCGCGTTTGCGCATGCGTGTGCCGGCGGGGGGCTACCCGAGCGTGACGCCCAGTTCTTTACGAATGGGACACCCGAGGAAAACAAAGCTGCGCTCGATGCAGCGCGCGCCATGTTTAAGCACTACCCCGACATTGTCATCCAGCAGCTTGGACTGGACAATTGTCAAAATACTATAGTGGGCGATGCCATGACGCGAGGCGTGTCGGGTGGAGAGCGCAAGCGCGTGACCACGGGCGAGATGGCGTTTGGGAACAAGAACGTCCTGCTCATGGACGAGATTAGCACGGGTCTCGACAGCGCCGCGACCTTTGACATTATCACGACGCACCGCAGCATTGCCAAAACGTTCCGCAAAACAATTGTCATCTCGCTATTGCAACCCTCGCCCGAGGTGTTTGAGCTCTTTGATGACGTCGTGATCCTGAACGAGGGCTACGTCATGTATCATGGACCACGAGCGGAGGCACGGGGCTATTTTGAAACCTTGGGCTTCAAGTGTCCACCTCGTCGTGACGTGGCGGATTTCTTGCTCGACTTGGGCACGGACAAACAGACGCAGTATGAAGTTCCAAGTACACCCGCGCGCGTGATCCCGCGCACCGCCAGCGACTTTGCCGCGGCGTTTGAGCGCTCGGTTTTCTACGATCACATGCAACAAGAGCTTGAAAGCCCCGTGCCTCTCCACCTCGTGCAGGATACGGAAAGCCACATGGCTGCGCAGCCAACGTTTCAACAAAATTTCTGGATCAGCACGTCCTTGCTCGTGAAACGACAATTGAGAGTGACCCTGCGCGACTCGGCCGCGCTTGTGGGACGGTTGGTCATGAACACGATCATGGCGTTGTTGTATTCCAGTGTCTTTTACCAGATTAATCCGACCAACGCGCAATTGGCCATTGGTGTTATTTTTGCGTCGGTGCTGTGCTTGTCACTGGGACAGTCTTCTCAAGTCGGCACGGCCCTGGCCGCGCGCGAGGTGTTTTACAAACAACGGGGTGCCAACTTTTTCCGCACGGCGTCGTACGTGCTTTCGAGCTCGATCAGCCAGCTGCCGCCCATTCTTCTCGAGAGTATTGTGTTTGGATCCATTGTCTACTGGATGTGTGGCTTTGTGGATTCGATCGGAGCCTTTTTGCTCTTCCTTTTATTGCTCTGCATCACAAACATTGCGTTTACCGCATTCTTCTTCTTCTTAGCCTCTGCCGCGCCAAATTTTAACGTCGCCAACCCGATCGCGAGTGTCTCGATTCTATTCTTCATCTTGTATGGTGGCTTTGTCATCACGAGAGAGCAAATTCCAGACTACCTCATTTGGCTCTACTGGCTAAATCCGATTGCTTGGTGCGTACGAGCATTGACAGTCAACCAGTATAAAGAGTCCACCTTCGACACGTGCGTCTATGAAGGCGTCAACTTTTGTGAAAAATTCAACAAAACCATGGGAGACTACACGCTCAGTACTTTTGAAGTCCCTTCCAACAAGGCTTGGGTTTGGTACGGCCTCGTGTTCATGGGTGCCACATACGTTTTCTTTACGTTCCTCTCGTGTGTAGCACTTGAGTACCGCCGTTACGAAAGTCCCGAGAATGTGACATTAAATCCAAAGAATAATGACGAGAGTAGGAGCGAAGGCGGTGCGACGGACGATTATAGGCTGTTACGTTCCCCACGTAGCTCGTCCGCTGGGAATCAAGCTGTTTTGGTCGTGGAACCTGCTCGAGAAAAGCATTTTACTCCGGTCACTCTTGCCTTCAAGGACTTATGGTACAGCGTGCCGGACCCAGACAACCCCAAGGAAAGCATCAACCTCCTCAAGGGTATTAGCGGATACGCTCTCCCAGGCACGATCACGGCACTTATGGGGTCTTCAGGTGCTGGCAAGACTACGCTCATGGATGTTATTGCTGGCCGCAAGACTGGAGGGAAAATCACGGGACAGATTCTTCTCAACGGCTACCCTGCTACTGACATTGCGATTCGACGATCCACTGGGTATTGCGAGCAGATGGACATCCATTCTGAATCGGCAACAATTCGTGAGGCGCTTACTTTCAGCGCATTCCTCCGTCAGGGTGTCAACGTGCCCGACAGCTACAAATACGACTCAGTGAACGAATGTCTCGACCTACTCGACTTGCACCCAATCGCTGACCAAATCATCCGAGGCAGCTCTGTGGAGCAAATGAAGCGACTGACCATTGGCGTCGAGTTAGCAGCACAAGCTAGTGTGCTGTTCCTTGATGAACCCACAAGCGGACTCGACGCTCGGTCCGCCAAGCTCATCATGGATGGCGTACGCAAAGTGGCTAATACTGGTCGTACCGTTGTGTGCACCATCCATCAGCCTTCAGCCGAAGTGTTTAGCGTCTTCGACTGTCTGCTACTATTAAAGCGTGGTGGCGAAACGGTGTTTGCGGGTGAGCTCGGGAAAAAAGCTCGTGACATGATTGCGTACTTTGAGTCGATTGAAGGCGTAGCAAAGCTGGAGGAGAACTACAACCCGGCGACGTGGATGCTCGAGGTGATTGGAGCCGGTGTGGGCAACAGCAATGGGGCCAACACGGACTTTGTGAGTGTTTTCCAGGCAAGCAAGCAGTTTGAGACGCTGCAGTCGAACATGGACCGCGATGGTGTGACTCGACCTTCACCTGACGTCCCCGAACTGACGTACACTGACAAACGCGCGGCAACGGAGCTCACGCAGGCAAAGTTTTTGCTCCAGCGCTTCTTCCGCATGTACTGGCGCACGGCTTCCTTTAATCTCACGCGCTTTTTCGTTTCGGGACTCTTGGGGATTGTATTCAGTATTACATACGTTGGTGCGAAATTTACCTCGTACTCTGGCATTAACTCTGGAATGGGCATGTTGTATATGGCCATTGCGTTCCTCGGCATTAGTTCATTCAACAGCGCGTTGCCCATTGCTTCGCAAGAACGTGCCGTTTTCTATCGCGAGCGCGCTGCCGAAACGTACAATGCGTTTTGGTACTTTTTCAGCTCGAGCGTGACGGAAATCCCCTACACGTTTGTCGCGGTGCTGCTTTTCATGGCTACGTTCTACCCGATCGTGGGCTTTACCGGCTTTGGTACGTTCCTTACGTTTTGGCTCACGCTTTCGTTGCACGTGATCTTGCAAGCCTACATCGGCGAGTTTCTCGTGTTTTTGCTGCCGAATGCCGAAGTGGCCCAGATTCTCGGCATGCTCTTGGCCTTGATTTTTCTACTGTTTATGGGCTTTAGTCCTCCTGCCGGGGAGCTACCCAAAGGGTACAAGTGGTTGTACCACATCGTCCCGCAAAAATATGCGTTTGCAGCCGTGGCCATGATTGTCTTTGGCAACTGTCCCACGAGTGGCACGGGCAAGCACATTGGATGCCAGGTGATGACAAATATCCCGCCTTCGCTTCCGTCGGATCTCACTGTGACCAAGTACTTGAAGACGGTCTTTCTCATGAAACACAGTGAGATTTGGCGAAACATTGGCATCGTGTTTGCATTTATTCTCTTGCTCCGCGTGCTCGCGCTACTGGCCATGCGATTCGTGAATCATCAGAAACGCTAACGCTCCTGGCATCGTTGCCAGATGGGAGGAAGGAGTCGGTCGGTCAGTCCATTGCAACGTTTTCATACTCGCTCAGCATACGACGAAAAAAACCTTCCGAAGGTCTTCCTTGTCTCCTCTGCTTTAGCTGCTCCAAATTAAATAAAAACAGGTTACATTGCGTAAATGGAAGCGTCTGTGACCTCAGAGCTTGGGAGGGAGTTTTGATTGATCTGGAGAAAGCGGCACGACGCACTGTCAGTAAAGTAGGCTGGCTCAACGTCGCCGGTTAATGTGGAAGATCAAGAGCCACATCGCCACGACACTATACACGCTAATTGCACTCGATGCTCTCTCTACGCAGGAACAGCAATACATTTTCAACCATTTGCGGGAGATTCTAACGGTGTTGAAATGACAGGGTAGCAAGTGTAGAATAGACGTGCGGCTTTGACGCCTAGTCCTCCAAGCGAGGCGATTCGATATCCAGTTTCAGCACAATGGGGATCACTGAGTCCGGCAAGCGGGCATATTTATTATTACGGAGAGTAGCAAAGCGATAGACTCAGCGACAGCGGAGATAGAGCGAGGACGTTTCGAAACAGTTCAGGTGATGATAATGGCGAGACACGTCGTCCATAGTCTATAGCGATACGATGACCGAGAGTGCTCTTTTTTTGGCATAGGGCGACGCCTCCACGGGTCACCTCAGTATATCAGATGGTACGTAAGCGTACGTGGGTGTAGGAACGCTCTCGCAGATGCATGACAATTTGTTTACATCGATTTGCCGTAACGTGGAAACGCATTTCGGGGTCAGCGATAATATAAAAAAGGGCGCCACTACGATTTGTCTATTGCCACAGACGTTTTGTCTATTGCCACAGACGTTTTGTCTATTGCCACAGACGTTTTGTCTATTGCCACAGACACCACCACCACAGCCAATCGGAAGCCGCCGTCGCCTTGGTTATAAACATAAGTTGATATTTTTTGTTTCTTGACATAAACTTTATCAGAAGCCGAATTAGAAGATGGACGACGATGTCAAGTCCGCGGCAAATGCCATAAATGTACGTGGGTATCAGTGATTACCATAATGTACTTACTTTCATTTCCTATTTCTCATTTACATGCTATGTATAATACTTATGAACACAGTCGACGAGTAACCATAGAGGCTCATCAGAAAAAGCAGAGTCATGGGCACCTGGAAATATTTGTCCACGATCCAGATGAGCATGGGTAGACCCAAGAAAAATTTTCCGACGAGTTTGTAAGCGGAAGCGAGACGACTAAAACCATACGACCAGTCTTCTGTTTTTCCATTGTAATCAAGGAAAGATGCCGCATTGGTGCACGATGCCAGAAAAAAGATGAGAGTCGTTGAGAGCCAAAACAGCCCATACGCATCTGGTGACTTCAATGCTAGCTCAGCAAATGTCGGATCTTTTCTGAACGGCAATATTGCTTGTATCATACGTTACTGGATGTCCGACTATCGTCCAGTCTTGTTGTTTTCAGAGCCAATAAGTGTACTAGTATCTCGAGCCTTTGGGGACATAAGTCCATCCTCTAACTCGTCGATATCGACTACTGAAACCTCTACTACTCAGAAGCACTCAAACCAACGTTACGGCACGTAGAATTTCTGCGTATATATATATATATATACATACATACCGAAGTCAAGGTTGACACCTCAGTCCTGAACGGAAAGATAAAAAAGACGAGAAAGTATTATACATAGCATGTGTAATGGGGTGCCATTACATAATTGATATTCAAGTTAGAATATCACAGTTTAATCTCAGACGCGTTGTCTGAAATTTAAATAAGAGATTGTAAGTTATAATCTACGAAGGTAAAGTCGATTCGGTATGAGTACCGAATCTTGCAGGTTAACTAATAGTACAGTTAGTTAAAGACTTGATATAATTATATTAATTAGTTAGTTACTATACTATTAGCCTCTAAACCACCCATTAAATAAACACTCTTAATTTTGCGTTCTAGATAGCAAGTGAATATATATATTCACTTTTTAGTATAGGATTAGTTGTTATCAACTAATCCTACCCCTCTGGTATTGCGCTTCCTCGCAATTACAGTGTAAGCATGTAACAGGATCAGTCCTGTTACACCTGGTAGCACTTTGTGGTCCGTCTTAACGACCAAAGTTCCGTTCTGCTAGTTAACTAGCGGAGCGAAGATTAAGAGCCGCTCGGCATCATGTCGCGAGACATGACGGCTGCCGAGCGAGAAAGAACGCTGGAAGAGGTGAATAAACACTTCCCTCACTTCTCGTCGCGTAGTAAAGACGCGAAGGTGGAAATGATTCAGTCTATGGGGACCGACATCATTACCTTCCTCAAGAGTAAGCCCCGGAGGAAGTGGTACAGGTGGTGAATTCGCTTTAGGCGAAACCACCTAGAAAATCCAATACGGCCCACGCCAGAGGCAGCGCGGACCGCAACTGCACCTGCAACGCATATCGTTGAAGTAGTAAAGGCGCGAGTACCGCCCTTTACCGCGCGAAGGGTGCGAGCCCCTTCGTAGATGGTTCGCAGAGGTGGAAGATGCCATCTCTGCGCAAAATATTGTTGACGAACGTCAACAGGCGTACTTTGCCACAACATGTCTAGGCGGCAGAGCCAGGGCATGGGCGATGAGTCGCAGAGCCACGGATGACTCTGCGTTCCTTACT
>CM047581.1:1955922-1975227 GCA_026184515.1 Peronosclerospora sorghi | reverse complement strand
ACATGTTGCGATCATACGCACATGCCTTTGAACAGTGGGGTGACTACATGTCACTCACTGAATTTGCGATTTACGATTCAGTGCATGCTTCAACAAAGCATACACCGTTCTACGTTAATGCCTTAAGGCATCCACGAACCCCAGCTTTACTTGGCGGTACTCCAAATCTAAGTGGGGAGGGACCCGCTCAAATTTTGAGCGAGTCAATGCGCAAGTTGCGACTGCAACTTCTGAACAAAACGATGGACCTTCTACTGAAAGTACAGTAGAAGCGGAAGCAGCTTCAATTGAAACTGAAGATGCATACGATGAATATGTGTCTGCAGCAATGACTGCAGACAACGAGGACAATGAACCTACTGCTGATAAAGCAGTAGATGAATTCGTATTACAGCGCCAAGCTGTAATACGCTATATAAAAGATGCACTTGCTTCTGCTTTGGATAAGCAGAAGCAAAATGCAGACAATGAGGGGCAGCGTACCGAGTACTTAGTACGCTGGCTGGGATACTCCCAAAAGTTCGACTCTTGGGAGCCGATTGAGGTTCTGAGGGCCGACGCCCCAGACCTTTTGACTGAGTTTGAGAAGGAGTCTCAAACTCATAATGCGAAGTAGCATCAACACTAGGTGTTGATGCATTTAGGGCATTGATTAAGCCCTGAATTTCGGCGGGTACGGAAAAACCACCGTACCCCCGCAACTCCTCCTCTGACAGACGAGGAGCGCCCTGCGTACAGAGCGGGCAAACGAGGTGAGAAGGGACACCACACTTTAACACTTCTTTGATACAAGCATAATGGATGTGTTCCATTTTGCCTGTTCGTGAGTGCTTTAAAAAGCGGTCGCGCATTACGTGAACTTTATTCACGTAATCATCTGGGCATTTGTTGTAGTTGTCAACAAAAGCATTCCAACTCTGAGTCAGGGCGTCTTTATCGTCCCTGTTCTTCCTTGACCCTTTCCGGCTCGAATAATATCGAACCTGGAAAAAGATCAATAAAGTACAGACGTCTATCGTCTGTACTTCGATCGAATCGACGTGACTGTATGTCTTCACAGTCATCCAGCACGTTGATATCGAACAACGCATATTGGCAGTCCCGTTTACGGTGACCGCCACTGTTGGGGTTAATAGCCCAGACAGGGGTCCAAAACCCCACTCTGTACGGAACATGTGGTTCCGTACGATGATACGCTTTAGAAGCGTCATCCGCCGCTTCTGTTCGAGCTCTTTTAGCAGGCGGAGCACCGCCTGCTTCAACACCACGCGGCGGGGTTAAATAACCCCGACGTGGAGAAGTACTTGGTCCAGGTGGGGCTCTGCGTTCCCGCAACCACCTGTGATAATCATTGTCGCTGTCAGCTATGACAGCGACACCAGAGTCGTCATCGCTGTTAGGCGATGAGCACCTAGCGAGTTTCGACTCACTAGATCCTTTAGTGGGGACATCTGTATCCCCATCACTTTGTTCGGAGTCAGAACTCCCGAACATGGCCCTCTTGGCAACACACCATTCGAAAGTTGCCATTGTGCGAGATGTTGCATTAGCAACATCTCCCTGTTTCTTGGCAGATGCCGCCTTAGCAGCATCTGTGGTCGAAGACGATACGTCTTCCGACCTTTGCGTAGTTGACGCTGCTAATGCAGCGTCACCGTTGTCACTCAACACCGCAGCACCTAGTGCCGAGGCGGAGGAAGAAACTCCTTCAATGTTTTCAGCAGCGCTCTTTAGAGCGCCGCCGCGTGCCTTGACCATCGAGTCGAGGGTCAATCAGTTGGTAATTGAGAACGACCAACAAGTGCCACCCATGATTGGCCAAAATAAGAATTATTATTGGCCAACCACCTTAAGTGGGGGGTGATGTAACGGGGTGCCATTACATAATTGATATTCAAGTTAGAATATCACAGTTTAATCTCAGACGCGTTGTCTGAAATTTAAATAAGAGATTATAAGTTATAATCTACGAAGGTAAAGTCGATTCGGTATGAGTACCGAATCTTGCAGGTTAACTAATAGTACAGTTAGTTAAAGACTTGATATAATTATATTAATTAGTTAGTTACTATACTATTAGCCTCTAAACCACCCATTAAATAAACACTCTTAATTTTGCGTTCTAGAAAGCAAGCGAATATTTATATTCACTTTTAGTATAGGATTAGTTGTTATCAACTAATCCTACCCCTCTGGTATTGCGCGCTTCCTCGCAATTACAGTGTAATCCTGTAACAGGATCAGTCCTGTTACAGCATGTAAATGAGAAATAAGAAATGAAAGTAAGTACATTATGGTAATCACTGATACACACGCACATTTATGGCATTTGCCGCGGACTTGACTGTTGGAAGAGTGTGTACCCATTTTGGAGTTTGCACTCTTCCGTATAGTGGAATCCGATTGGCTGTTGCAGGTAAGCCATACATTTATTGCATATAACAGCAGTTACGAGATTAAGTTGCATTAGGACTGGATAGTGACTTAAGTAACTTACATAATATATCTTTACTTTCCGTTTTACATTTAAACACACACCCAAATAAATTCCATCGACGATCCACCCAGTGTGAAACCAGCCCATTCCATCGGGTACACAAGGTGATATGGACACGAAGAAATCGGATCAGGTGTCCTATGCTGATTATCGTTCGTCTGCTAGCAGCGGACGATCAGATCGGATCGTAGGCAAAGGTTCGCGGGGTACCCCCCCCCCGTCAGTTGGAAGGCTGGGCACGATGGTCAGGTTCTCGACACTACGGTGTTCGATTTTGAACTTGACTCCACCACATGTCCGTAGGTCTGGGAGGAGCTGCCGAGGACTCCAAGTAGAAGCCTTCACTGAGCGGCGATTCCGCGATTGCCCGATACCATCACACATCATGTCAATCTGCTTTCCCATCACTCTGACCTTTTCTTCGCACCTTAAAAAGTCGTAGCTGCGCGGGTACTCTTTTTCCTTGAGGTTCTAGCGTTTTCCCGCGGATATATACTCGAATAATTATTTGGCGCCCAATCTGCAGTCTCCATCATACTACTAGGTGGTGTTCCCACAAGGCATCTGTCGTGAAGGAGATTGAAAATTGTAATAAATACACTTAATCAACAACACAAGGAGGTAATAATCCAGTCCTCCTTGCTTTACTTCCCGGGTACTTAATACTACCGCCCGAACCAACAAGTCAACTATACGGAAGAGTGCAAACTCCAAAATGGGTACACACTCTTCCAACAGTCAAGTCCGCGGCAAATGCCATAAATGTGCGTGTGTATCAGTGATTACCATAATGTACTTACTTTCATTTCTTATTTCTCATTTACATGCTGTAACAGGACTGATCCTGTTACAGGCTTACACTGTAATTGCGAGGAAGCGCGCAATACCAGAGGGGTAGGATTAGTTGATAACAACTAATCCTATACTAAAAGTGAATATAAATATTCGCTTGCTAGGGCGTTCACTCAACGAATTCCTTGTATTACACTTGGTTTTTGTATTGAAACAGTAGAGAAGGTTTTTTGAGGGTCGTCAAAGATCTTAGTATTTCAGGGGAAATTTTGTTCTATTAAGTGTTACTAATTCCTACATCAAAGTCAATCACTTTTTTCACCTAATACTTTTTGGTTACTTCAGCGCTGACTTCAATACTTGGCAGTTACCACTGAGTCCCTCTGTAACCTGATTAATCATCCTTGACAGTTACTTCAGAGACCCTCTGTAATCTGATTGAGCGAGGTGGCCGTCGCGGGTCACTTCTGATTGGCTGAAAATATCTATTTATATCTCCACATTCATACCAATCATAATTCAATCAGTCGCGAGGTGGCCGTCGCGGGTCGACTCTGATTGGCTGAAAATATCCATTTTTTATCTCCACATTCATACCAATCATAAGTCAATCAGTCGCGAGGTGGCCGTCGCGAGGTGGCCGTCGTGGGTTGCTTCTGATTGGTCGAAAATGTCCTCCCCATTTCAAATATTTAACAATACACTCAATCATAAGTGTCAGTCACTGCGAGGGGCGCTAGGGCGCGGGACGTAACAAGTAGACCAGACCTGAAATGAAACCGGCAGCACCGCAAAAAAAATCCAAGACACAGGCGCAGCCTCTAAGCTCAACAGCAGGTCCAATAATGATGATTAAGGTAACGAAAAGTCATGCGCCCTTGGATCCCTACACTATTTTGCTTTCTGATTGGCCGAAAATGTTCCTCCCCAATTCAGTTATTTAACAGCAGACTCAATCGGAAGCGTCAGTCGTGGCAAGGGGCGCTAGGGCGCGGGACGTAACAAGTGAACCATACCATGAAATGAAACCTGCAGCACAGCAAAAGAAAGCCAAGACACAGGCGCAGCTTTTAAGCCCAACGGCGGGTCCAATCACGACGATAAAAGCAACGAAAAGTCGTGCGCCCTCGGATCCGCACACTATCTGGCTCAATATACTCTTCCTTCGGGTCAATCAAGCCATAATTACAAGCCATAATTTTCAAGTTATTTGCATGATGAAGGTTCAAGACTTTGATGAGACGCTGTTTGTGCCGCTTGGCACTCATGATGAAGGTTCAACACGATCTTTGTCGCTAAGGATCTTTGACTATGGAAGAAGAAGATGGCCACCGATGCTTTCAGCTTTAGACCACAACATCGTGCTAGTATTAAGGGTCTTGGCGTGAAGAATATACCATGGAGTAATAACAGCCACATATCATCTTCTTCATGTCATAAATAAAGACTCTACTTTCACCACACGTAAATAGAGACTCTACTTCACCACACTCACCCCTTGTGTAACTTCAGCGTAAGCGAGCAAAAGGCACGCACACACATACTTCTTAATTGTCATACTTCAAATATTTATGTGCAGAATCTTCATTCATAGTCGTAGAAAAACCCGGAACATCACTTGTAACAGGGTTACATTTGGTTACATTTGGTTATGTTATGTACGTAAGTACACTACGGTTGAGGTCAGTATTGACCGGTCCGAAAGGTTTGGACCTATTGGTTATTTTAACCAATCGGGGAAGGAGCGCTTGGTGGATGCGTTGCAGTCTGCCACGTGCTGGTACGCAGGTGGTGTACATTACATTTAGGCTAGGTACGAATGGAGTAAGTTCTACTTAGTATTACATATAGTTTACATTAGTTTAAATTAATTAGGCTAATTATATATTAAATATACATCAGTTTACATTTCACACTAAAGACTGCTAGGCGCACGACCCCGACCGGTCGCGCGCGCAGTGAGTGTTGTAGTGAAAGGGAATACCTTCCCTTAACTACCCCCTTTCAAAGGGAAGCTTTGTATCAAGGCGTTAGTTTATACTAACTAGTAAACCAAGGGAAATCTTGGCCCCGAGTAGGAGAGAACTCTCCTACTAAGCCCTTTTTACAAAGGGCGTATCGGCTAAGTAGCGTCGTATCGCCGCTTAAGTAAAGTCTTCCTCTGTGCGCTAGCCTCACCGTGCGTGTACGCACCGGCTACATCTGGTAGCACTTGTAGTCAATCCAACACCTGTGTTGGTAGACTAAGGCATCCTCTGCAAAGGATGAATCAGGACGATTGGGAAAGGCTAACCCTCGTCCAGCAGGAAGCCTTTAACAGGCTGTTATCCATAATGGGTGACGAAGGCATGCAGCTCCTAATGGAGCAGGGCCTTGATGCCGTAAGGGAGAGTTCAACGCCCTCATCGCCCATGAGGCGAATTTTCGTGGAAGTCATTCCACGTCTACGGGGGTGCGCCCTCCGTTGTCCTTTTAGATAAAGGAATTAACGGGCGAAAAAAGTGATAACCTTTATGTGTGGCTTCGAAAGGTCGAAACGGCCTTCGCCACAGCGAATGTGATCGCGGATCACTTGCAAGTAGGACTTGCACTGACCCATCTCACGGGTAAAGCCCGTGCATGTGCGTTTACGTGTTCGGATTCGGTCTCGGACGTGTTCCCAACCTGGGAAGTCCTTAAGAAAAAACTTATGGACATGTATGCCACGCCTGATCGGGTTTTCCAGAATCGACTGGCGTTTCTGAGGTACCGTCAGGGCACTAGGGACTTGGAGACATACATCCAAGAACTTAAGACCCTGTTGGCAGGGATATACGCGAAAGCGTACTCGGACGATGTGTCCATTCCCGTGTTCATGGGAGGCCTGAAAGAAGGGCCAGCACGTTCGGAGCTCTTCCGATTCCGACCCCAATCCATGGGGGAGGCGTTTAAGATGGCGTTCAACGACGAAAGTAACTTTCGTTACTCTAAGGTGGATCCCGAACCCATGAACCTGAGTCAGGTCGACGCGGAGGAGAAACCTTCCGCTAATAGTGACTCTGACTCTACCTCGAAGGGCTTCGAGTCGGAGCTCTTTGCAATGATGTGTGGTGGAGTCAAGTTCATAATCAAACACCTTAGTGTCGAGAACCTGACCATCGTGCCCAGCCTTCCAACTGACGGGGGGGGTACCCCGGGAACCTTCGCCTACGATCCGATCTGATCGTCCGCTGCTAGCAGACGAACGATCATCAGCATAGGACGCCTGGTCCGACTTTTGCGTCTCCATCTCACCTTGTGTACCCGATGGAATGGGCTGGTTACACACTGGGTGGATCGTCGCTGTGAATTTATTTGGGTCTAAAATGCGAGACCGTGCTGGGTAATGTACCCTGGGCGGAACTATTTACCATGGGTACGGGCAGACCAATTATACTCAGAGTAAGTATACTCCAAAGGGCAGATTGCTTAACCGATCGTAGAGCCAACCAATGCGAGAATAAAATACCAATATTCCAATATGGAGATCCAACGAGAACGTAACAAACTCCACGTAACGATATCTCCAAGTAACAATCCAAAAACTTGCTTACACGTTCCAAACGTGTGTAACTTGGGCTTGCGAAGCCGACCAATGCGTACTCCCATTGAGGGACTTCCGGCGGGCCAAGTGCGTCTGTAACGCGTCCCGGCCGGGTATAATGAGCTAGAGGGGATTAATCGAACCTCTGCTGCCAAACACTCTGCGGCGTGCAGAGGCGACTAACGTACTTGGCAAAGATGTTAACGAATTCCTTGTTGTGAGTTAAAAGGCCAAAAACAAAACCAAAAAACTATTAGAAGGAAAAATCGAAACTAACCAATCCTATCTCCCTACGGTCCCCAATATGTACAGACATGAAATATGTAAGTACACGCAATATCATGTGACTTACCAAAATCTGTGTTCTTGACACTTCTTGCACACGATAGGCTTAAAAGCCCCCTTGTTTTACGCCAATCTTGAATCTAGTTCACCACATACGCCCCTAAGTCTGGTCGCAGCCGCACAACTGTAGCGACCCGATCTCACCACCAGTTGGCATCCCAGATCTTTGCAGTAGTGGACTTCACCGAAGGACAGATCTTCGAATCCGCCTTCGCCAGGTATTTGTCCTTGTGCACCTGATCATCTTGTAACCTCTCTTGACGTTCGTTGCTGCAGGTGCCCTGTGTTCCCCATCGCCCATGTCAATTCGCCTCCCCTATCGGCCCGATCTGACAGCCCTCGAAACATTCCAGATTTCGACACACCGGATGGGCATCAGATCGGGGTCGATCAGCTCCGGAAAACAGTCCGGGAGCTTCAGTCGCATTTGGACGTTAAGGATTCATCACTCCTGCAACTGCGGAAGGAGGTGGATAATTTGATCCTCATGTCCACAAAGTTGCAGGAGGTGATCGCCTAGAACGCGCATCTCCGGGCGCGGATCTCCCAACAAACAACGCGAGGTAAGCTGATCGGTCGTTGTCTTTATCTTGGGTCAGGTCTAACCTTCCTTCGCGTGTATATCGGCGGCCAACCGACATCGCCAGAGCGTTTGACGGCCTACTCACGGCTGATCGGCAGTCTCATGACCACTGCGATCAGCTCCGACCGATCTTGGACGGGCTGATCGGCTCACGCCACGATCTGTCTCGCTTGGAGGCCTACAGGTCACACCTCCGGGAGAAACTTGCGTTGGTCAACCGGCAGAGGCTGGAGGATCAGTCCGATCGGACTTTACTCCGCACCCAACACAGTGACCTGGAGAGGCAGATCGGCGAGTTGCAGGTCGTGGTCAGGGACCATCTCGGGAAGGTCGAGTCCTTCCAGATCCGATCGGACGCCTGGACCCAGGAGTCAATCCGTCGTTGGGCGGCCGTAGATCGGTGCTACCAACAGTTGACCGACTTGTTGTACCGGCGTCCGGCTGCAGGCTCTAGAGTTGACCGATCTGCATCGGCCGCTCGGATTGATCTGCACCAAGATCGGAAACGACGCCATTCTTTGGCCAAAGTCAATATTCCAAAATTCCAAAAGTTTCCAAGAAGCGTAAGGACGCGTCGAAGGGCGCGGGGTGTAGCGCGCGACTCCGAACTCGAGGAGAAGCAAGCGGTACCTCAAAAGAAAGCCAAGACGCTGGCACATCTTCCAAGCCCAAGATCGGACGCAGGTGACACGTCCATCACCGTCAAATCGCATGCGCCCTTACGCCCCCGCGCTGCTCACACCAAGCATATGGAGATCTCCTCCGGAGAGGACTCGGGGAACGAATCGGGAGATTCTGAGTTCTTGTTCACTGCTTTTTCCAAGTCCCGATCCGCTCAACGCCGAGGTCGTGTTCCAGCGAAGCCTGCATCGGGGCTGATAATGTGATCAGCTCCAGGGTGATGATGTTGCGCGAACGCGTGCGTTAGCAGAGTCGGCGCCTTCTTTCCAGCCCGGCACATCTAGGTTGCGTCATCACGCCTGATTGAAAGGGGTGTTGATCGGAGATCGTCCTCTTCCGTCGTTGACTTCAGATGCCATTTTGCCATGGTCACCGGGGCAGATGGGTAGCTTGCACCGATCAGCCCTGATCAAGCAGATACTAGCCCGGTCAATGTCCCGATCAGATTACTGGATGTTTTCCTCCAGCTTCGAAGGCTCCTGTCGCTTCTGCATGGCGGGCGGACCTGGTCACAGCACCACAAATAGCCCTTCTGTATGCAGATCAGCCATGGAAAGTGTTCATCCGCCCCAAGCTGGGGTCCATGTTTGCGTCGACTGCGTGGATTGACTCGTTCTTGGGTCGAGGGAAGGCCTTCAATTAGGCCTACAGGCAAGCGATCTGGGAGTCTACACACTATCTAGTGCTTCCCCCTGATCGAGCGCAGCATGATCAAGGCCTAATCTCATTCCAGAAGAACCGGAAGAAGCGCCGGAGGCGGGCGGGCGAGGCCTGGCAGACCCTATGTCAGTTCGATCTGGGAGGGATGCTGACCCGCGAGTGCGACATCGACATATTTCTGTATCCGGTGTTTCTTCATATGGACAAGCTTCGCGTTGAGAGTCCCGGGGCGTTGACTGAGGACGGCACTTGGTATCCCGGTCTCCATTGTGACGAGCCGATCACAGACCTGAAAGACGCCTTGATCCAGATCGATCGGAGGGAGCCCTGGCGCAATAAGCATTAGGACCAGATCGAAGGCTATACGGCATTGACTATCGGTCGTCGGTGGGGTGGCTGCGAATCTTGATGCGGCAGTTAGCTGACCAGATAATCCATAATACATGTCATCATTCTTTCCAAATTCCTGATCACCTGATCGCTTGACCAAATTTCAGCACTTTTTCCAAACTTGTACCAACACGTTATCACGCACATATTCCATCAACATCGCAAAAATTATCACCACGTTCGTCACTCCACGACTCCAGTTAATCACAGTTCATCACGCCAATTCACAATAATTCAGACCCTACACATATTCACATCGATTGGTATACTGATCGGTGCTACTGCGTGTCTTGATCTTTATCTTCATGAGTCTGCATCACTGCGAAGCGATTCCGACTGACTCGTTCTCGCTCGAACTCTCGTAGAAGTGCTCCACAATTTAGATCGAGTTCGTCGATCCAAGTTGCTTCGTCATAATCCTTCCAGCGGACCAGATATTCTCGGTGGGTGCGACCGAAACGCGTCTTCTTGACCGATCGGACATATAGCACCTTTTCCACCTCGAATTCGTCCTCTTCCAATGGCCTTTCCAAACTGTCTTCCGGCAGCAGAGATTCGTCAAAATCGAATCTCTCCACTTCGTCCTCCCGACAGGGTATTTTAGGTCGATTGGGGAACTCTCTGACCAGCTTCAGTTTGGACACATGCACGATCGGAAAAACTTTGTAATCCGTGCCGATCGTAATCAGACGGGCAGCATGCTCACCCATCAGCTCTGCTAAACGGAAAGGACCGTGCCACATATGAGCCAACTTCTTTGCATAGCCTGACTTTAACCGGTCGAGGTATAACCATACCCTCGCCCCTGGTTCAATACCATGAGGGCGGACCTGATCGTTATTCCGATCTGCTCGATCTTGCGTGGCCTGACGCAACTTTTTATTGACGACTTCTTTCGCATGCTGATAATGCTTCTGGACCTGCATGCGCCAACGACGGGCATCGCGATCGCGGGTCCGAGTACAGCCGATCGGTATCGCTGCTTCAAGTGTCGATCGAGGGTCCCATCCATACGCCAGATAGAAAGGCGTTTCTCCTCGGACCCGATCGGTCGAAGAGTTGAGTGCGAATACCAGTCTCTCTGCATACTCATCCCAGTCACGTTGGTCTGTATCGTCCACATACATCTTAATCGACCTTGTTATTGTCTGCACCATGAGTTCAGCCGATCCGTTCGCTTGCGGACGATATGCCATCGTCGCGCTCTGCTTCTGGCCTAGCATGTTATTGAACTATCGGAACACCTCAGCCATAAAACCGGATTCCCGATCGTGTCCAATAACTTCGCTGGAGCTGGACCTTCTGAACACGCTTCCTCGTAACTCTGGGCTATCTGCTCCGCAGATCGAGTTGCACTAGCCTTTGAGATCACCAGACCAGTGAATAAGTCGATACAGATCAGCAGCTCAGTGTTGCCGCGTGTCGATCTGGGCAGCGACGGTATGTGATCCATTTCTATCACCTGGAAAGGGTAAGTAGCCTCGATATTTCCGGGCGATCGGCCCTTGATTATCGGTCTGCCCTTTCCGGTCTCGCAATCTGTGCAACAGCCCACATATTTCTGCACGCTCCTAAACAGTCCTCTCCAGTGAAAGTGGGCCCTGATCTTGTGGTATCTCCTGCCTATGCCTTGATGTCCCCCTTCTAGACTCACATGGTAGTGGTGAAGGACATCCGGCTGTAGCAACTCAGGGATCACCAGTTTCGCTAGTCGATCTCGATCGGCACTGTCTTGATCAATGTAACGGCAGTAATACAGCAATCCCTTGTCGTCCACATCGTAACTGTCCGCGATCATGGTACACTCTTTCGCCTGATCATTTGTTAACTTGGACAGTTCACCGCGCAGATAGACCTTCAAGTTGACTATCCACTCTTCTTCGTCCTTCGCCTTGAGGATCCGTTCCGCCCTTAGCTGTCGTACAACGTACTCACTCAGCCTTTCTTTTGGGAACGATCGGCGAGACTTCCGAGTTCGCGATCTAGTCGCCGCCATCACATGCACCTGATCATGGCTGTTCTTGGGCTTGATCAACTCCGGGAGCCTGTTTATGTTCATAAGTTCATGTAGAACGGCCTCCTCGGTGATCGTCTCCCTGATCTGGTCCCGCATAGATTGGGTCGCGAGGTGATCGGCGCTTCTGTTCCAATCCCGTTTCACGTGCAATAGCTCGTGGTTGGGATAGTCTTTCAGTGCCTTCATCACCCGATCATTCAGCAACTTCAGCCGTGGCACCTTACAGTCGATCTCCCCGGTGATCTGCCTTATCACTAGGTTGGAGTCACCACATATGATGATCCGCCCTTTCTTTTGTGATCACAGCAGATCAAGACATAGAACGAGTTCCCGATATTCCGCCTCGTTGACCGTTATGTCAGGCGTGAAATCGGCTGCGGCTGCTACTATAGACCATTGTGGTAATTCCACAGTATGGCACTATAGAATCCGACCTTCTTCTCAACGCTAGCCGATCCGTCGTCTGATTGACAACGCAATGTATGGACACTTCAAGATCAGTACCGATCGGGACCCCACCGAAAACCATGATGTATTTACAGAGGGTGGACCCGATCGGGAAAGGAGACCGTACGTTCTGGGGAGGCGATCGTATATCGACGACATTCTGATCCCTGCTTCGTCATGGAGAGATCTGTGCGAGAAGTTCGAACGGTTGTTGGAGACATGTGATCGCTGGAACCTGTCGATCAGTGCTGTGAAGAGTTGTTGGGGCATGTCCAAGGTCGCCTATTTGGGTCATATTGTGTCGATCAGTCGGCTGGAGGCCAATCCCAAGGATCTGGAGACTGAGCAACCTCCCGTTCCCAGATCACTGAAGGCAGTGCAGTCCTTCTTAGGGAGATTTAATTACTAAAGCCGCTTCATTGAAGACTTCGCGATTTACGCGGCCGTGCTGTACGAGCTCCGGAAAGTCGACTACCATATGTTGCGCGAAGGAGATCAGCCAGCTTTACGGGAGGGCTTCCACTCTGATCTTCCCGCAGATTTTACGCAGGTGGAGGCAGAGGATCACATGAAGCGTGCAAAGGTTGCTTTCGGTATGCTGAAGGCCAAGATGGAGACCGCACCGATTTTCAGACACTTCGATCCGGAAAAAATGCCGATCGTCATTGTGTAAGCTAGTAAGTGGGCCATAACTTCCACTCTAGTGCAAGAACATGATGGTGTGTACCATCCGGTCAGTTTTACGAGCCGGACGTTGAAGCCGAACGAAGTTAACTATGGGATCGTCGAAAAGGAAGTTCTAGCTTTACTACGGATTTTGGATGTGTTCTACAACCTACTGGTCGGCCGATCTGTAAAGGTTCTTTCGAGAAAGTCGACATTGGACTGGCTGTTATCAGCCAATGAGATGGACGGTCGGCTCGGCAGATGGTCAGCGATCTTGTCGCAGTGGACCCTCGAGATCGTCAAGTGCACCAAGGGAGAGGAGGAGATATTGGGCACATTGGCTTCCAGTATCACCCCTCGGTCTGAAGTGGATGTCTGGTAGATCTGGGGCGCGTTCTTCAAACCGAACGGCATACAGTTCCAATCGAACAGACCGAACGGCGTAACAAATGCGGAGATCTCGCGAGACCGATCGGTCATCGAAACCACCCAAAATCCACTTGCCATATCCTGTGAGCAATACCAAAGGGTCTTGTCGAGATCTTTTTGCAGATCGCTGATCAGCGGCATCGGGTACACCATAAGCTTGGTCAAGCGATTTACCAACCGATAATCGATACACAACCTGATGTCTACGCCGTTCTTCTTGATCACAATCACGATCGGTGAGGGCCACGGCGAGGTCGACGGCTTAATGATCTTGGTAGCCAACAGTCCTTTAATAAGATCGAACAATTTTTCGCGGTACTGTGGAGCCACACGTCGGCATCGCTGAGCGATCGGCTTGGCATCACCCACGTCGATGTCACAGATCGCTCCGCGAGCAGAAAGGGGTAAGGCGTTGCCTTTCCCGATCAGCAGATGTTTCTTTTTCCATATGATCTTCTTTAGCTGATCGATCTGATCGTGACTGTTGACATCCCGATCATCCACTTGAAGATCGTCCAAGGTGACATCGGGCGGATCAGCAGACACTTCAGGGAGGACTGCCATCTGGCTCTCCAGCTCCTGAATATATTGATCCCCGCCCTCATGGATAAAAACTTGGTCATCTTCCGGGACAATATCACCCAAACCGTCCTGATCGGTTGAACACTGCTGTTCCAGATCGGCGGGCTGCCTTTACACGACATCGATCTGCTTAGGCGCGCCATCGTGGTCCGCCCCAGCAATGCCATGTTTCTATTTTTCTATTCCCGTCTCCGCTGTCGCCTTTCCTTGTGTCGCCACCACGTTGACGAACCTTGGCTCATCTGCTTGATGGTCCACCGTGTCCGGCGACTGCGGTGCCTTTCTTAGAACTAACATCTTCTTTGGGGTTACATAGCTGGGTCGTTCCACAATAGGTGAGGTGTCTTCTTCCACCGTTCCATCATCGCTGATTAGATCGGTGGTCGCTTGGTATGCCAAGTTCTGCCACTCAACATACCGTCTCGATCCGATCTAGACGAACCCCATCTTTCTTGGCACTTTCCCTTCCGCCAGCCACATACCAACAATAGTATTGTTGTCGAGTGTAAGCGGCTTGTCACCGATATTAGTTACTCGAACGAAATCATATCGACCGGCGCTCTTCACAAAGTTCGACACCCACCGATCGCCCCTGGTCACCCATAACTCCCTTGATCAAAAAGCTTTGTCTACAGGGGTATCAGCGGATTGGCAGACTGGAATGGTGACATCTTGGTCCCACCTGACCAGATCGGTGTGCGATCCGTATAGGGGCCGCCGACCAGCTAACTGGATCTGGACCTCATCCGGGAGTGTAAGCACTCCATGAGACAGATCAAGGCGAATACCTGCCGGCACCATGAAATACATGCCTAACAGGGCATCCTCACCGGCCAGCTTTCCAACCAAAGCGTTGAAGAAGTAGACCAACGAACCCGATAGGGTGATCTTCACGCGCGTCCTTCCTTCCGCCATGTAAGAACTTTCACCGATTCCGACGCATTCTTGTCTCTGGGTGTCATCTATACGACATCCGATCTTACGAGAAAAGGCGGAGTCGATAATGGAGACATCGTCCCCAGAGTCGAACAACATCGTTGCCTTCTGGTTGTTTATATTACCACAGGCTTTCGCCTGCTTGAACAATTTGTCGGGCGCATGATACTTCCAGTATCCGCGAGATTCCCCAGGCAGCAGATCCAGCTGCATGACCACCTTCGATCGGGAATATTCATCGGTCGTGATATTGTAGACCGGATGATCCCGATCGACGCAATTTAGAATAGGACATGTATTGTCGGTTTTATTCTCCTTGCCGACATATGCATATATGCCAAACGTAGATCGCTCGGCTCGATCCAGATTCCAACCTGGCGAGCGTTCTAGTTTAACATCCTCTCAACGTCAGGTGGAAGCATTCACGCGAGCTTACCCGGCACATACCACTTGCGCATCAGATTGAAGAACTCTTCGATCTTGCATTGGACGGCCTCGTGAATCTCTCCACATGACTTGCACACGAAGCGGCAGTGGCAGTGTTGGTGGGGTGGGGTGGACGCGTCTTTCACACTTCTTGCATATCAACTTCTTCCAGCATCCCCGATCATCGTGCTTGCTTGACCCGCTGTGAGAACGGTTCTTGCGAGGTCGGTCCGGATCGGACTTGTTCCCACTCCTGCCCTTCCGATCTGCCTGGTTAGGCGTCGATCTGGTTCTTGGGCAGGGTACGTGACGAAGATGTGACGATATTGGTCCTCGTCTGACTCCCGACTGGAGTGGCCGCTACTTTCTTCTTCCGATCCAGTGCTGTCTTCAGTCGCGATCGCCTTAACAGCACGGGCCGATCTGGTCAGGGGCCTCTTCACCGGATCGGTATGGGTCTTAGATCTGTAGCGACCCGATCCATCGGCGGCCTTCGACCTCATGCTGCGTGAGTGTTGCAACGTCCGCAACGTCTGCTCCACTTCCCCCACATCTTTGAGGCGCAGCAGAGTGAGCTGATCTGCCAGCTCTTGGTCATCAAGGGTACTGATGTAGTGACCCACGTGCTCCATAGAGGAACCGGTAGGCGGGTTGCCTTCTTTGATCACTATCCCGGCGCGAATGGCAGCCACGTTCAAATGGTGCATGTACTCAATCGGCGTCTCGTCTCCCCGCTTCTGCATATGATGGTATTTGCGGGCGGTAGAGAATCCGGAGTTGCAGTACTGCCCCTCAAATTCTGAACATAGCAGATCCCAGTCAGATCGGACATCCCGACTCAACTGTTGGATCCAGTTCGCAGCCGGTCCTTTCAGAAGATCTCTGAAGATCAAACACCGTTCCTTGTTTGGTGTCTGATCCCGCAAGAAAGCAGACTTGACCCGACCAAACCACGATCTGGCTTTATCCTCGTCGGCGTCCTTTCCAGTGAAATCCTTGAGATCAGTGGTCGCAGCCATGAGAATGCGTGGGATCGCAGTAGATCCAAAAGCAAAGGAGGTCGTAGAGGATAGGTTAGCCCTGAGCGTTCTGCCCGCACCTGCACCGTCTGAACCATAGTGGTCATCCGGATCGCCGATCGACTCCATGTCGAAATCACTATTCTCGATTGATCGGCGCGGTCGGGCTAGCTGCGGCTTGCGTCTTCCTCTGCCAACTGGTCTTCCACCTCGGGTAGCCTTATCCGTTGATGCCACTGACTACATATCAACATCCCGGCAAGTATTGACATTTTGCCGGGCAGATCAGTCCTGGGCATGCGGGTGCGGAGGCGATCGGTATCGGTCTCCCATGAAACGCTCCATCATTGTCTCAATATGGCTTGGACGTTAGATTGGGTCATGGGCAGCGTGTTGGCATCCTCCTTTGGAGGTACTGAAACCTGTGGGGGCTCCTGGGGCCCCGACCGGCATGCAGCCCCATGCTGCCGCACGTCCTTTTTATTCTCCCATGGGGGTATGATCCGCCCCCATGGTCATCCGCTCAACAACGACCTCCAACAACGATGAGCTATTAGAGGAAGGTGGAGACTGATACAGTGATTTATCATCGGAACACACATCATCGTGTGCTGCCGTGGCCTCAGCGGCCTTCAATGCCACGGTGGGAGTTGGGCGGCGGACCGCCCCCACCAATGGCACCAAATGATCATGGAGGGTTGACATCGACAACTTCAGCTTCCGAGTGTCCATATCAAACAGCTTATGTACGTTGGCGAGGTTTTGCACTTTTATGCCGAGCTCAGCCAACATCGCCAGCAGGTTCTTCACCAATAGCAACGGACGATCGCTTTGGATCGGCTCGGTGGCTGGTCCGAGAAGGCGTTCGGGGATATGGGGGTTTAAGATCTGCATGACTTGGTCTTCACGAATAAATCGCTTTAACTCGTGGATGTAATACATCCTGGTCAGGTCTTCTTCCTTGATAACCCCATCCCCGACCTGCGACTTTTCTTCCAAGTCATCTTCACCGGGTGGCATTCCCAGCCTTTGCTTGGGAACTTTGGTAGGGTGGATCGGATCGTTCCGATCAGCTTCCGAGTCGTTTTCATCTTTCATTTTTCCATCAAATCGTTCATTCAAATGCATAGGATCAGGACAAAAGTTCTGATCCTTTCCGGAACTATAGCAAGACTTGCTATAGTCCCGATCGGCTCCGGTGGGAGCCTTATGGGGAGGAAAAAACTTATTAATCCCGATCTGGTCCTCCACCCGGCCAGATCGGACATCGCCATCCTCATCGACAACGTGAACATTAGGCTATAGCCGTTCCTTATGTCTCTCCAGAACGATTCCACATTTAATTCGTTATAATCAATTCTTGACGAGATATCTTCTCGGTGATATCCGCGATCACCAATTGATCCGGGCACGCGCACCATTGTGGTGGAGTCAAGTTCAAAATCGAACACCGTAGTGTCGAGAACCTGACCACCATCTTGCCCAGCCTCTCAACTGACGGGGGGGGTACCCAGGGAACCTTCGCCTACGATCCGATCTGATCGTCCGCTGCTAGCAGACGACCGATCATCAGCATAGGACGCCTGGTCCGATTTCTTCGTCTCCATCTCACCTTGTGTACCCGACGGAATGGGCTGGTTACACACTTGGTGGATCGTCGCTGCAAATTGATGTGGTCTTAAATGCGAGACCGTGCTGGGTAATGTACCCTGGGCGGAACTATTTACCATGGGTACGGGCAGACCAATTATACTCAGAGTAAGTATACTCCAAAGGGCAGATTGCTTAACCGATCGTAGAGCCAACCAATGCGAGAATAACAGACCAATATTCCACTACGGAGATCCAGTGAGAACGTAACAAACCCCACGTAACGATATCTCCACGTAACAATCCAAAACGTGTTTACACGTTCCAAACGTGCGTGACTTGAGCTTGTGAAGCAGACCAATGCGCACTCCTGTCGAGGGACTTCCGGCGGGCCAAGTGCGTCTGTGACGCGTCCCGGCCGGGTATAATGAGCTAGAGGGGATTACTCGATCCTCTGCTCCCAAACACTCTGCGGCGTGCAGAGGCGACTAGCGTACTTAAAGATGCGACTTCTTTGTTGAGTTAAAGGCCAAAAAACAAAAAAAAACCGGTAAAACCAAAACTAACCAATCCTATCTCCCTACGGTCCCCAATATGTACAAACATGAAATATGTAAGTACACGCAATATCATGTAACTTACCAAAATCTGTGTTCTTGACACTTCAAGCACACGATGGGCCCAAAATACTCCGTCATTTCAGCCAACCAGATCGATCTGCCTTGGAAACTGGTACACTGGTACAACCTGGTCAACAATTTTTACTTGCACTTCACCACAGCTGCAGCGGCATGGGCCGCCCAAGATGCTTCCTGTGTGGAAGGACGGATCATCTGAGGAACAGATGTCCGAAAAATCCTCAGCGAGACACTCGCTACAAGGGACCAAGGGTGGGGAAAAAGCCCTTGCCCAAGCCGTCGGGAAACGACGGCTCCCAGTAGGTGCGGGGCGCCCTACTGGGGGATCCCTCAGTGCTGTTAAGCCCCAGGGTAGGGGCCGACAGCACAAAGCCCCGAGGGAAACGGTGCTTTCTAGCACCGAATTGGTGTACCAGCCTTGGGGAGTCTTGATAGACTCTGGAGCGTCTGACAATTATGTCAGACGAGCTTCTGTGGAGAAGAGTCGGCTGTATGCCGAGACACTAGATGCACGTTCTCGTGACGTTGTCACAGTCCGTCTAGCGACGGGCGTACAGGTTTCTGTACCCAAGGTCTCGATTGACCTTAAGCTGAACGTTGCCTATTCCTGGATTTGGACTCGAGATATGACCTCATTCTGGGCATGAAGTGGCTGGAACGCCACGAGCCATCGATAGACTGGAAGTTTAAGTCCATTGGCTCAACGCACCCGCGGTCGGGTGAAGCATTGGCGAGTTATGAACCCACCTTTGCTCGATCGCAAAAGCGATTCTGGCGTGAGATGCCAGAGATTGGGATGTCTGAAATGATCATTCCCAATGGCGTTAAGAAAGAGTTCCTTAACTAGGGGGATTCGGCGGTTAATCGCCACGCCGTTAACGGCAAGACTGGTGAGTTGCCAGTGGTAGAGGTGGATTCCTCTGAGGTAACTCCAGTGGTAGGGGTAGAGACCCCTGTGATTAAGCACGAGGCGCTTCCAAGCGAAGAGACCCGTAGTTCGTCTCTTTCGCACGTCGGAAATGATTCCGACTACGCCGTTGTAGGT
>CM047581.1:1909877-1955912 GCA_026184515.1 Peronosclerospora sorghi | reverse complement strand
CGTCTCTTTCGCACGTCGGAAATGATTCCGACTACGCCGTTGTAGGTAAGACTGGCGAGTCGCCATTGACAGAGGTGGATTCCTCTGCGACTACTCCAGTGGGAGGGGTAGAGACCCCTGTGGTTAAGCGTGAGGCGCTTCCAAGCAAAGATACCCGAAGTTCATCTCTTTCGCACGTCGGAAATGATTCCGACTACGTCGTTATAGGCGATACCGGCGAGTCACCGGTGGTAGAGGTAGAGCCCTCTGTGGATAGGCGCGTGGCACTTCCAATAGATGGGGAAATTGACTCCCCCCATCTGGGTGTCGGGATGAGTCCCGAGGGCAGTAGTTAGCATTCCTATCGGATGCTGAATAGTGCGACAGGTGCTGTCAAAGAAGGAGTAAGCCATGAACGGTTGCCTGGGGTAGGCGAACTGTTGTCGTTGGGGAGATTTCCTTCAACGAGTTTGAAACTTCTTTTAAAGCAGATGAAATCGACGAGGTTGTCGTATTACGTCCGGAAGAGGAGTTGAGGTCCTGATCCACGATAGACGAGTCATTTTTGGTGCAAACCAAACAGGCATTGAATGCACGAAGCGGCCTCAAGATCCTCGCGGATACTGAGGACCCTTACCATTCCTTATTAAAGGAATTTGGAGATGTCATTAGTGACAACCCACCGATGGTGTTACCACCGGATCGGGGAGTCCGACATGAAATTGACTGGGTTCCTGGAATCAAATACTGCGTCACTAGGCAGTGGCCTCTCCAAAAAGAGCAATGCGACGTCTTCGACCCATTCATCAAGGGGAAAGAAGAGGCAGGGATGGTACGGGAGAGCAAGTCTCCCCATTCATCTCCCACTTTTTTTGTTCGTAAACCGAACGGAAAAGGGCTCATTGCGCATGCGTACAACAAGCTGAATGCAGATACTGTGCCCATGCAGACTCCGATTCCTCGGAAGGATGTCCTCCAGAACAATATGGCGGGCTGTACGATGTACAGTGCCTTAGATCTGATGGACGGGTATTATCAGGTGCTCATGCGAGTATCCGATATTCCGCTTAAAGCGGTCAGCACGCCTAGTGGCATGCTGTGGGAGTGGCTTGTTATGCCACAAGGGCTTTCCAATGCACCAGCGACTTTTAATCGCTTGGTGACTCAACTCTTCCGCCCCCATAGAAAGTACGCTCAGACGTACTTCGACGATATATTCGTTCATAGTCGTGCGGAAGGCGACTTGTCTGATGTTCAGACGCATCTGATACACCTTCAAGCTGTGCTCGAATGCATGCTAGAGCATAAGTTATATGCGAACGCATCCAAATGTATCTTTGGTGCTGAGGAAATTCCTTTCCTCGGATGCTTCATCGGTAAGGATGGAGTGCGGGCGGATCTCGCGAAGGTGAAAGCCATTGTGGAGTGGCCTTCGCCTGTAAATCTTAGAGATTTACGGAAGTGGCTTGGATTAGCCAATTATCTCCACAAGTACAGCGAGAACTACGCTGAAATGGCGAAGCCATTAACCGACCTTCTTAAGAAGGACGTGGATTGGTGTTGGGAAACCAAAAACCAAAACGCTTTTGAAGCGGTAAAGGGGAGCTTGTTAAAAGCTCCCGTTCTTGCTCTCCCAGATTCTGGGAAACCATTTAGCGTCGTCTGCGACGCCTCCGAGTTCGCAATCGGATGTGCTTTGTTACAAGCAGACGTTGCAGGGAGGGAACGCGTTATCGCGTTTAAGTTGAGGCAGATTAAAGCTGCGGAACGGAACTATCCCGTTCATGACAAGGAGCTACTTGCAATGAAGTATGATCTTGTCAAATTTATGGTTCACCTACTCGGCTCTAAGCCTTTCGTGGTTTATACAGACCACGCGTCCTTACGGACAGCGACAAAGTCGCCTCATCTCTCGCAACGGATGGCCCGTTGGCTATCCTTCTTTGTGGAGTACAAGTTTGAGGTTAAGTATAAACCTGGCAAGCAGAACGTGCTTGCAGATGCGTTGTCGCGTCGTCCCGATTACGAGCTCGCTCACGCGATATTCATCACCTCGTCTGTGGTGGATCTCATACGCCAGGCGTATGAGAAAGACTCACAGTGCACGGCGCTTATCAGCGCGTTGGGTGGAAAGGGACTTGGCTCGTCTGATCCAACCCTGTCAAGTCGAGCTAAAGCTCGTTTACACCGTTACAGGTACTGTGACGGTTTGATATATTATAGCACGAGCGCAGAGGACACTCCGCGGGTGGTAGTTCCTCATGATGAGGAACGGAAGTATAGAGTCCTCTTTGAGGCACATGACGCCCCTACCGGTGGTCATTTAGGTCTGGATAAGACCTACAGCGCTTTAAGCGTTTTGTATGCCCAAAATGTATAAGTGGGTCGGTGCGTATATTCGCACCTGTGAAACGTGTCAGAGGGTCAAACCCTCTGCAGAGTTAGCTGCGCCTTTTGCGAGCTTATCCGTTCCTACGGAGTGTTGGAAATCCATTAGTATGGATTTTATCTTCGGTTTTCCGAAGGATAAGGCCGGGAACACGGGCATATTGGTCTTTGTAGACCGTTTGAGCAAGATGGCTCACCTGGCGGCGGTGCCAGAAACCATTGATGGACAAGGAACAGCGAAAGTGTTCCTAGACCGTGTCTTCCGACAGCATGGTCTACCCGATTCCGTTGTATTGGATAGGGATCCCCGTTTTACGGGACAGTTTTGGGGGGCGTTGTTTAAGGTGCTGGAAACCAAGCTCCTCATGTCCACTGCGGATCATCCGCAGACGGACGGTCAGACGGAACGCGTTAATCGCGTTGTGGAGGATATTCTACGGAGTTTATGTCCGGATTCTCCAAAGAGTTGGAGTGAGATGCTTCCTATGGCCGAATTCGCTATAAACAATTCGGTCCATGCATCTACGGGGTTTACCCCGTTTTACGTGAACGGATTAATGAATCCGAGGGTTCCGTTGACGCCACATGTGTATGGCCCATGGCTTAAGGGGAGAAGATTCCCTGATGTCAGCCCTGTATCTGTGAGAAAGCACATCGATAAGTTCTTATCGACGCGCGTTAGTGTCTTACGACACGTTTGCGATACCATGGAGGAAAGCCAAGACAAGCAAAAGGAACAGGCCGACCGCAAGGGTCGGCGTAACAAAAGGGCGTACAAAGTAGGAGAAAGTGTTTTATTAAACGCTAAAAACTTTCCTACGCATTCAGTTTCTAATGTGTTGAGAAACAAACTGCGCCCCAGGTTTGTGGGGACTTTCAAGGTGCTAGCCCGAAAGGTTCTGGCGTATACCTTGGATATCCCGAATGTAGCCGGTGCGTACACGCACGGTGCGGCTAGCGCACAGAGGGAGACTTTACTTAAGCGGCGATGTGCCGCTACTTAGACGATACGCCCTTTGTAAAAAGGGCTTTGTAGGAGAGTTCTCTCCTACACGGGGCCAATATTTCCCTTGGTTCACCTGTTAGACTTAACTAACGCCTTTAGACAAGGCTTCCCTTAGAAAGGGAGTAGATAAAGGAGGTATTCCTTTTGGCTACAAACACTCACAGCACGCGCGACCGGTCGAGGTCGTGCGTCTATCTGGATTGGCGTGTTTTGTAAACTGAATGTATATTTAATATGTAAACTATATGTAATACTAAGTAGAACTTACTAAATTCGTACCTAGCTAGAATGTAATGTACACCACCTGTGTACTAACACGTGGCAGGCTACCACGCCTCCACCAAGGGATCCTGCCCTGATTGGTTGAAATAGCCAGTAGGTCCAAACCTTTCGGACCGGTCAATAGTGACCTCAACCGTAGTGTACTTACGTACATAACATAACCAAATGTAACCAAATGTAACCCTGTTACATCCTCCCCCATCAAGACTATTTTTTACGCAATAAATAAATTTTAGTTGGAGAACTCCAACTGCCAGAACATCAGGCTAACCATGAGCACCTTCAGTGGTGCTGAGGATTCACCTCCGGAAGAAGGTGGAAACTTTTCCGATGACTCGGAAGCGGGTTCCCTTGGGGGCATCTCCCCAAAGGCTGACCGCCTCGACAACGCCGAACGGCGATGTCGGCAGTCCAACTCGTTCCCCACACGTGGGAAAACGCACTAACGCTTGCGCCACCTCTTCCAACTGCTGATGATGTATCCGGGTCGCCGAAGGCGACAATCACCGATGATCCAGACACGGCTCCAGAAGCCCGACGTGCCGTACCGGCACGGAAGGGTCCTCGTGACCCTCAAAAGAAGGCCAAAAACGAGGTGAAGAGAGGTTTAGCCTCCCATATCACCGGCCTGCGGCTGAACTGCCGCGTGAGCTCGCTCACCGGAAACAACTCCGGGCAAGACTGCTAACACCAAAGAAGTTCACTGTGAAATCCTACCGAGCACCCCTCGGGAAACAGGCACGGGGTGCCGTCGTTGAGACCCTCCACGAGGTTCCCTACGTCCTCCTGCAAGGCGAGGATGGCGAGGATGTCGAGAAGGCCGAGCAGGCGTTCCGCGTTTGGGAGGAAGGAGAGAAACGCCTCCCCAGTTTCGATGCGCTGTACAACAGCTATTCCGAACGCGATGTTCGGATAGAGAGGGCGTTGCGCTTGGCTTACGCTCAGGCCAAAGCGCTGGGGCAATTACCTGCCTCTGACTACACGCGCCCTGCTGTCGGTGTGGTGCCGGAGAGCAATGCAAACACTGCATCTGCCTCCGGCAAACTCCCAGATACTGAGAGTAAAGGGGCTTATTCCTCACCTTCGGTCGTTGACTCGTAGCAGTATTCTACCGCTCGAAAGCGTCAACGACGTCACGGCAATCCTGCCGCAGGGGAGTCTCGGAACACGAACTCTGTGAATGTGAATAACCTTTCCACTTCATCAGATATTGGGATTCACCCCGATGATGGCGTCGTGCCATCAAACGCTCCGCATGATAATGTGGAGTACCCTCCGTATCAAGAACTGGCGGAGGAGGTCGCACTATTGCGACGTGAGTTCCACGAGCGCTGTGATCGACACAGCCGTCGCATCCAGGATGTCCAAGAGGGACTCCAAGACGAGGGGAGTGCGAATGAACGCATCGAGAAGTGGTTTGCCTCTCTCTAATCCGCCGTTGCGGAATTTCATGGTCGCAATTCGACCCTGTCGGCGTTATTCCGACCTGTCGTGCCTTTCGGCTACCCGACTCCCCAACCTCCCTTAATAGGGGACCCGATTCCGGGTTCTGGAATGGCTTAAGCATACCCACATAGAAAGTTGGATGCGTACGCATCGCCTTCGTGATATCCAAGGTATACGCCAGAACCTTTCGGGATAGCACCTTAAAAGGCCTCACAAACCTGGGGCGCAGTTTGTTCCGTAACACGTTAGAAACTGCATGTGTAGGAAGGTTTTTAGCGTTTAATAAAACACTTTCCTACTTTGTACTCCCTATCGTTACGCCGACCCTTGCGGTCGGCCTGTTCCTTTTGCTTGTCTTGGCTTTCCTCCATGGTATCGCAAACGTGTCGTAAGACACTAACGCGCGTCGATAAGAACTTATCGATGTGCTTTCTCACAGATACAGGGCTGACATCAGGGAATCTTCTCCCCTTAAGCCATGGGCCATACACATGTGGCGTCAACGGAACCCTCGGATTCATTAATCCGTTCACGTAAAACGGGGTAAACCCCGTAGATGCATGGACCGAATTGTTTATAGCGAATTCGGCCATAGGAAGCATCTCACTCCAACTCTTTGGAGAATCCGGACATAAACTCCGTAGAATATCCTCCACAACGCGATTAACGCGTTCCGTCTGACCGTCCGTCTGCGGATGATCCGCAGTGGACATGAGGAGCTTGGTTTCCAGCACCTTAAACAACGCCCCCCAAAACTGTCCCGTAAAACGGGGATCCCTATCCAATACAACGGAATCGGGTAGACCATGCTGTCGGAAGACACGGTCTAGGAACACTTTCGCTGTTCCTTGTCCATCAATGGTTTCTGGCACCGCCGCCAGGTGAGCCATCTTGCTCAAACGGTCTACAAAGACCAATATGCCCGTGTTCCCGGCCTTATCCTTCGGAAAACCGAAGATAAAATCCATACTAATGGATTTCCAACACTCCGTAGGAACGGATAAGCTCGCAAAAGGCGCAGCTAACTCTGCAGAGGGTTTGACCCTCTGACACGTTTCACAGGTGCGAATATACGCACCGACCCACTTATACATTTTGGGCATACAAAACGCTTAAAGCGCTGTAGGTCTTATCCAGACCTAAATGACCACCGGTAGGGGCGTCATGTGCCTCAAAGAGGACTCTATACTTCCGTTCCTCATCATGAGGAACTACCACCCGCGGAGTGTCCTCTGCGCTCGTGCTATAATATATCAAACCGTCACAGTACCTGTAACGGTGTAAACGAGCTTTAGCTCGACTTGACAGGGTTGGATCAGACGAGCCAAGTCCCTTTCCACCCAACGCGCTGATAAGCGCCGTGCACTGTGAGTCTTTCTCATACGCCTGGCGTATGAGATCCACCACAGACGAGGTGATGAATATCGCGTGAGCGAGCTCGTAATCGGGACGACGCGACAACGCATCTGCAAGCACGTTCTGCTTGCCAGGTTTATACTTAACCTCAAACTTGTACTCCACAAAGAAGGATAGCCAACGGGCCATCCGTTGCGAGAGATGAGGCGACTTTGTCGCTGTCCGTAAGGACGCGTGGTCTGTATAAACCACGAAAGGCTTAGAGCCGAGTAGGTGAACCATAAATTTGACAAGATCATACTTCATTGCAAGTAGCTCCTTGTCATGAACGGGATAGTTCCGTTCCGCAGCTTTAATCTGCCTCAACTTAAACGCGATAACGCGTTCCCTCCCTGCAACGTCTGCTTGTAACAAAGCACATCCGATTGCGAACTCGGAGGCGTCGCAGACGACGCTAAATGGTTTCCCAGAATCTGGGAGAGCAAGAACGGGAGCTTTTAACAAGCTCCCCTTTACCGCTTCAAAAGCGTTTTGGTTTTTGGTTTCCCAACACCAATCCACGTCCTTCTTAAGAAGGTCGGTTAATGGCTTCGCCATTTCAGCGTAGTTCTCGCTGTACTTGTGGAGATAATTGGCTAATCCAAGCCACTTCCGTAAATCTCTAAGATTTACAGGCGAAGGCCACTCCACAATGGCTTTCACCTTCGCGAGATCCGCCCGCACTCCATCCTTACCGATGAAGCATCTGAGGAAAGGAATTTCCTCAGCACCAAAGATACATTTGGATGCGTTCGCATATAACTTATGCTCTAGCATGCATTCGAGCACAGCTCGAAGGTGTATCAGATGCGTCTGAACATCAGACAAGTCGCCTTCCGCACGACTATGAACGAATATATCGTCGAAGTACGTCTGAGCGTACTTTCTATGACTTTCTTTTTAGGCAGAAGAGTTGAGTCACCAAGCGATTAAAAGTCGCTGGTGCTGGTGCTGGAGAAGAGTTGAGTCACCAAGCGATTAAAAGTCGCTGGTGCATTGGAAAGCCCTTGTGGCATAACAAGCCACCCCCACAACATGCCGCTAGGCGTGCTGACCGCTGTAAGCGGAATATCGGATGCTCGCATGAGCACCTGATAATACCCGTCTAGCAGATCTAAGGCACTGCACACGGTACATCCCGCCATATTGTTCTGGATGACATCCTTCCAAGGAATCGGATTCTGCATGGGTACTGTAGCTGCATTCAGCTTATTGTACGCATGCACAATGCGCCACTTTCCGTTCGGTTTACGAACACAAAAAGTGGGAGAAGAATGGGGAGACTTGCTCTCCCGTACCATCCCTGCCTCTTCTTTCCCCTTGAAGAATGGGTCGAAGACGTCGCATTGCTCTTTGTGGAGAGGCCACTACCTAGTGACGCAGTATTTGGTTCCAGGAACCAAATCAATTTCATGTCGTACTCCCCGATCCGGTGGTAACCCCATCGGCGGGTTGTCACTAATGATATCTCCAAATTTCTTTAGTAAGGAATGGTAAGGTTCCTCAGGATCCGCAAGGATCTTGAGGCTTCGGGCATTCAATGCCTGCTTGGTTTGCACCAAAACTGACTCGTCCATCGTTGATGAGGAGTTAAACTCCTCTTCCGGACGTAATAAGACGATCTCGTCGATTTCATCTGCTTTCAAAGCAGTTTCAAATTCGTTGAAGGACATCTCCTCCAACGTCAACAGTTCGCCTATCCCAGGCAACCGTTCAAGGCTTAAGCCTTCTGTCACAACACCTGTCACACTATTCAGCATCCTATAGGACTGCTGATTACTGGCCTCGGGACTCATCCCGGGACCCAGATGGGGGGAGTCAATTGCCCCATCTATTGGAAGCACCTCGCACCTATCCACAGAGGGTCTCTACCTCTACCACCGGTTACTCGCCGGTCTCACCTACAACGGCTTAGTCGGAATCATTTCCGACGTGCGAAAGAGATGAACTTCGGATATCTTTGCTTGGAAGCGCCTCACGCTTAACCACAGGGGTCTCTACCCCTCCCACTGGAGTAGTCTCAGAGGAATTCACCTCTGTCAATGGCGACTCGCCAGTCTCGCCTACAACGGCGTAGTCGGAATCATTTCCGACGCGCGAAAGAGACAAATACGGGTCTCTTCGCTTGGAAGCGCCTCGTGCTTAACCTTAGAGGAATCCACCTCTACCACTGGCGACTCACCAGTCTCGCCTATATCGGCGCGGGGATTAACCGCCGAATCCCCCTCGTTAAGGAACTCTTCCTTAACCCCATTGGGAATGATCATTTCAGACATCCCAACCTCTGGCATCTCACGCCAGAATCGCTTTTGCGATCGAGAAAAGGTGGGTTCATGACTCGCCAATGCTTCACCCGACCGCGGGTGCGTTGAGCCAATAGATTTAGACTTCCAGTCTATCCATGGCTCGTGGAGTCCCAGCCAATTCATGCCCAGAATGAGGTCATACCTCGAGTCCAAATCCAGGACTAGGCAACGTTCTAAGCTGTCGAAGTCTGCAAACTTCAGCTTAAGGTCAATCGAGACCTTGGGTACAGAAACATGTACTCCCGTCGCAAGACGGACTGTGACAACGTCACGAGAACGTGCCTCTAGGGCCTCGGCATGCAGCCGACTCTTCTACACAGAAGCTCGTCTGACATAATTGTCAGACTCTCCAGAGTCTATCAAGACTCTCCAAGGCTTATCAAAGCCTTTCACGTCCGCAAGGACTACCAGCAAACCTGGCTGGTACACCAACTCGGTGCTAGAAAGCACCGTTTCCCTCGGGGCTTTGTGCTGTCTTCCCCTACCCTGGGGATTAACAGCACTGGGGGGTCCCCCAGTAGGGCACCCCGCACCTACTGGGAGCCGTCGTTTCCCGACGGCTTAGGCCAGGGCTTCTTCCAAACCCTTGGTCCTTTTAAGCGAGTATCTCGCTGGGGGTTCAGCGGACATTTGTTCCGCAGATGATCCGTGCTCCCACACTGGAAGCATCTCAGCGGTCCATGACGCTGCAACATTGCAAGGAGCTCCGCCTCGAAGCTCTGCGGAAAAGAGTCAGTGTGACTCTTAGCGGGAGGTTTCTCCTCCGCTTCGACCTGACTAAGGTCCATGGGTTCGGGACCCACCTTAGAGGAACCGAAGTTCCTCTCGGCGTTGAACGCCATCTTGAACGCCTCCCCCAGGGATTGGGGTCGGCATCGGAAGAGCTCCGAACGTGCTGGCCCTTCCCTCAGGCCTCCCATGAAGACGAGGACGGACACATCGTCCGAATACGCTTTCGAGTACATCCCTGCCAACAGGGTCTTAAGTTCTTGGATGTATGTCTCCAAGTCCCTAGTGCCCTGTCGGCACCTCAAAAACTCCAGCTGATTCTGGAAAACCAGATCAGGCGTGGCGTACATGTCTATAAAATTCTGCTTAAGGACCTCCCAGGTTGGGAACACGTCCGTGGCTGACTCCGAACACGTAAACGCACATGCATGGGCTTTACCCGTGAGATGGGTCAGTGCAAGTTCCACTTGAAGGTGATCAGCGATCACATTCGCTGTGGCGAGGCCTTTTTGACCTCTCGAAGCCACACATAAAGGTTATCACCTTTTTCACCGGTGAATTCCTTTACTTTAAAGGACAACGGGGGGCGCACCCCCGTTGACGTGGAATGACTTCCACGACAACTTGACTCATTGGCGATGAGGTCATTGACCCTCGCCTTTACGGCCTCAAGGCCCTGCTCCATTAGGAGCTTCATGCCTTCGTCACCCAGTAAGGATAACAGCCTGTTAAAGGCTTCCTGCTGGACGAGGGTTAGCCTTTCCCAATCGTCCTGATTCATCCTTTGCAGAGGATGCCTTAGTCTACCAACACAGGTGTTAGATTGACTACAAGTGCTACAAGATGTAGCCGGTGCGTACACGCACGGTGAGGCTAGCGCACAGAGGAAGACTTTACTTAAGCGGGGATACGACGCTACTTAGCCGATACGCCCTTTGTAAAAAAGGGCTTAGTAGGAGAGTTCTCTCCTACTCGGGGCCAAGATTTCCCTTGGTTTACTAGTTAGTATAAACTAACGCCTTTAGACAAGGCTTCCCTTAGAAAGGGAGTAGATAAAGGAGGTATTCCTTTTGGCTACAAACACTCACAGCACGCGCGACCGGTCGAGGTCGTGCGTCTAGCTGGATTGGAGCGTTTTGTAAACTGAATGTATATTTAATATGTAATTAGCCTAAATTAATTTAAACTAATGTAATATAACTATATGTAATACTAAGTAGAACTTACTAAATTCGTACCTAGCTAGAATGTAGTGTACACCACCTGTGTACTAACACGTGGCTGCCTGCCACGCCTCCACCAAGGGCTCCTGCCCTGATTGGTTATATTAACCAATAGGTCCAAACCTTTAGGACCGCTCAATACTGACCCCAACCATAGTGTACTTACTTACACAACATAACTAAATATAACCAGAATGCAACCCTGGTACACAGAAGGCGATGCGTACGCATCCAACCTTCTATGTGGGTATGCTCAAGCCATACCAGAACCCGGAGGCGGGTCCCCTCTTGGAGGAGGTTGGGAAGGCGGGTAGCCGAAAGGCACAATAGGTCGGAACATCGCCGACAGGGTCGAAATACGACCATGAAACTCCGCAACGAGAGACTCGAGAGAGGCAAGCCGCCTCTCGATGTGGTCAATCGCACTCCCCTCGTCGCGGATACGCTCCTGGGCGTCCTGGATGCGACGGCTGTGTCGATCACAGCGCTCGTGGAACTCACGTCGCAATTGCGCGACCTCCTCCTCCAGTTCTTGACTCGGAGAGTATTCCACATTACCATGTGGAGCGCCTGATGGCACGACGCCATCATCGGGGTGATACCCAGTACCTGGTGAAGTGGAAGGGTTATCCACACTCACAGAGTTCGTCGGAATCCGAGACTCCCCTGCGGCAGGATTGCCGTGACGTCGTTGACGCTTCCAGCGGGAGAACCCCCCTGCGAGTCAACGACCAAAGGGGCGGAAGAAGCCCCTTCACTCCCAGTAACTGGGAGTTTGCCGGAGGCAGATGGAGAGTTGGCATTGCTCTCCGGCACCACACCGAGGGCAGGAGCGCTAGCAGGGCGCGTGCAATAAGGGACAGATAATTTCCCCAGCGCTTAGGCTTGGGCAAACGCCAAGCGCAACGCCCTCTCTATCCGAACGTCGGGTTCGGATTAGCTGTTGTACAGCTCGTCAAAGTTAGGGAAACGCTTTTACCCTTCCGCCCAGTCGCGGAATGTCCGCTCTGCCTCCTTGACATCTTCGCCTCGTAGTAGAACGAAGGGAACCTCGCGGAGGGTCTCATCGACGGCACCCCGTGCCTGTTTCCCGAGGCACGCTCGGTACGAGTTGACAGTGAACTGTTTCGGCGTTAGCAGTTTTGCCCGAAGTTGTCTCCGGCGCGCGATTTCACGCGGCAGTACAGCCGCAGGGCCAGAGATATGGGATGCTAATCCCCTCTTCACCTCGTTTTTAGCCTTCTTTTTGAGGGTCACGAGGACCCTTCCGTGCCGGTACGGCATGTCGGGCTTCCTGAGCTGTGTCTAGCTCATTGGTGATGGTCGCCTTCGGCGACCCGGATTCATCATCCGCACTTGGTAGAGGTGGCGCACGAGTTAGTGCATTTTCCCCACGTGTGCGTAACGGATTGGACTGCCGACATCGCCGTTCGGCGTTGTCGGAGCGGTCAGCCTTTGGGGAGATATCCCCAAGGGCATCTACCTCCGCGTTATCGGAATAGTTTCCACCCTCTTCGCGAGGAGTATCATCAGCACCACTAAAGATGCTTATGGTAGGCCAGAAGTTCTAGCAGTTGGAGTTCTCCAAATATAATTGATTTATTGCGCAAGCAATAGTCTTGATGGGGGAGGATGTAACAGGGTTACATTTGGGTATGTTATGTACGTAGGTACACTACGGTTGAGGTCAGTATTGACCGGTCTGAAAGGTTTGGACCTATTGGTTATTTTAACCAATCAGGGCAGGAGCCCTTGGTGGAGGCGTGGCAGTCTGCCACGTGTTGGTACACAGGTGGTGTACATTACATTTAGGCTAGGTACGAATGGAGTAAGTTCTACTTAGTATTACATATAGTTTACATTATTTTAATTAAATTAGGCTAATTATATATTAAATATACATCAGTTTACGTTTCACACTAAATACTGCTAGGCACACGACCTCGACCGGTCACGCGCGCAGTGAGTGTTGTAGTGAAAGGGAATACCTTCCCTTAACTACCCCCTCTCAAAGGGAAGCCATGTATCAAGGCGTTAGTTTATACTAACCAGTAAACCAAGGGAAATCTTGGCCCCGAGTAAGAGAGCGATCTCTTACTAAGCCCTTTTATAAGGGCGTATCGGCTAAGTAGCGGCGTATCGCCGCTTAAGGAAAGTCTTCCTCTGTGCGCTAGCCGCACCGTGCGTATACGCACCTGCTACATCACTCTCCTTGCATATGTTTGGCAATCTTTTCCAAGTACTCTCGCGTTCAAAAACATATCGAGCCGCGACTAAAAATAGATAATCACAAACTCTGCGGGTGAAGATACAAGTCAAGACTTTCCTCTTTCACACGCTCCTTATATTGTTCCGATGAGACATAAGCTAATGCCGCCTACACGTCACCAATTGATGGCACCATTACCGTCCTTACAAATGGATTGAGTTTGTTCCACAACAGCTACCATCCTTAGATCGCACATCCATACTCATAGAATTGCGTACGTGAACCACTGGCCACATCAACCGCAAAAATGTATTTGATACTGCCTTCCTCTTTCATGATGTCAGCTTGAACGTTGTTAAAGATTAATAAATCGGCACTATGTTGGAGAGGTAAAAATAAGCCAAAGTAGCTCACCTTTTCAAGTAACAAAAACGATTTCTCCTGCTTTCTCCGCGTCACTCGCTATGATCTTACGTTCTTCTTCTGGCTATTTCACGAGTCTCTGCGCACGATATTGGAGCAACTCTTTCCACATCCAAACCGTATCGCGACCATTTCCAACGTTTCTCAGCTTTTTCAGCTCCACAAATGTCTTCTGCATTACCACCACAGTTTCACTCTCAATCTTGAAATTTTCCGCTTCCGCCTTCTCGCTAAAAAACACAACTGCACCCTGCACTTCCCAGTCTTCCAAGTCAATAAAGCGTCGAAAGCGGTTCTTGAGTCCCACATTCTGATCAAGCATTTGATCCACGTCTTTTAATACCCTGAAATCACAATCACCATACCAACGTACATCGGATCTGTCATGGCCGCCACTATTTCGTCGTCACTTCCTGTCCAAACTGCAAATCCTTGTCTGTTCCTCTCTTCATCTGTTCCTTCATCTTCTTGTTGTTTCTCCCCTCTCACTTGCTCTTCACTTTCTGTCTCAAGCTGCTGCGCACCCTTTTCGTCTTTCTCTGTGCTCGGTTTATTGCCCCATGGCTTATATATTTATTTATTTTTTCGTAACATCTCGTGACTCTCCATACAAGTTTTTCTCCTTCTGGACCCTTTTGGGTATCTCTTCGTACGTTCGCCCTCGATGTACAAATTTTCTTCGTTTTATTTGACAATAGATGTACAGGATTCACACCTTTAGTACCCCGTCAGGTTTCTCTCCGTACGATCTTGGTTGTTGCCGTACAGGTTTCACACCTTTAGCAACCTGACAGGTTTATCTTCGTACGATCTTTGTTTTTTATGTGGTTCTACGTGTTGTTTTCAAAATATGTACAGGTTCCACACCTTTAGTACCTTGACAGGTTTCTCTTCGTACGATCTTTGTTGTTGCCGTACAGGTTTCACACCTTTAGCACACTGAAAGGTTCTCTTCGTACGATCTCATTCATACACGAATTTCCCATCTTAATACTGATTCATGGAGCACTCATAGGCTCACTCTTCATATTACCATCGTCATAGTGAACCATATTGCGTCAAAAAAATTAAATGACGACTTGACTTATCCACATGTTCCAACAAACTTCCAGTTCTTGGTTAAACATGTATCTTTGTTTTGTATTCTGATTTTCTTTGTTATTCCACCTAATGCAACCAACTCGGGTCCGCATTCTACTTATCACAACCAACATGGGTCCGTGATAGGGATGTACTTAATCTTCCGGGTCTTGTCTTCTTTATTCTCTCTTCTTGTCTCTTGTCATTTTCTTGAGTGTCCTGACATTTTCATCTCTTGTTTCTTATCTTGTAAGGTTTCTACATTTCAGCCTCAGTAGTGTCCTCTTCTGCTATCTGAGATGCATAATGCCGATTCTCCCAAGCTCGCTGCGCGTCGAGCTCATATAGTAAGACAGTGCATGAAAGGTTGTCTTCTGGCTCCCAAGTCATTTCATCGGTATCCTTCCACTTGACATAATACTACTTTGTTCGACGTCCGTTCCTTGTTCGCTGCTTGACGCGACAGTCCACAATTCGTTCCACTTCCCTCTCGTCATCTTTACCAGGTTCATACTATGAATCCTCAGGGATTAACGCCTCATCCAATTCAAGTGTATCCTCAACCTGAATTCTCTCCCGAGGTCGTCTCATCTTGTTGATATATGGCTTTAATCTGGCAATGTATACAAGCGGGAATATTCGACTTTCACCAGTTGGTATCAGTAGCCGATACACCATATCGTTTATCCGTTCATCAACCACATATGGTCCATGCCATAAATGTGCCAACTTCCTGACCAACCCGGCTTGACCAAATCATGATACAACCAAACTAACTCACCTGGTCGATAAGCTGTTTTGGTAGTTGACCATACTTTAGACGTTACTACGTCATTATGACGTTGGGCCCTGCCTTTCATTACTTGTTCCTGGATAATAGCTGCCTGCGCCTGCGCTCTCATATGCTTCTCAGTCTAAGTCAACCTCCACTCCAATGCGTCTTCTTCTATGATTGATGTATCCTTGGGTGGTATCATTGCTTCCAATGTGGTTCTGGGTTCCCAACCATGTACCAAATAAAACGGAGTTTGGTGATGCCGAAGATCCACTGAAGTATTCAATGCAAACTCTAAGGGAGCCGCATATTCATCCCAATCTCTATGTTCCGGATTCGTGATGTAACATTTGATTGCCTTGATCACTGTTTGAACAGATCTTTCTTGTTTCCCATTGGCCTGCGGTTGATATGATAACGTAGGTCTCTGCTTTTGCTTTAGCATTCGATTTAATCTTCTGAAAACTGAACTCATAAATCTTGGGTCTCTATCATGTCTCAACATTTCTTGGGCTCCAAATCTCTTATAAGCTCCCACCATATACGCTTCTGCTACACCTTGTGCAGTGGTGGTGCTCATTGGAATTATGGTCACATACCCACAGAACAGACATATAAAGCACAATAACGCTTCATGCTCCATTGCAGTCTGTGGTAATGGCAATGCGAAATTAATCGCTAAAATCTGAAATGGTCTTGACGCTACAATATTTCCACTAGTGCGCCCCTGGTATCTTGGCCTACCTTTTGCGGTGGCACAATCTTCACACGCTGCAACATAGTTTTCAATATGGGCATACATCCCTCGCAAATAATATTTGGGCCTCAACCGAGCATAAACCTTTCCGACTCCTTGATGTTCCCCACTTCCGATCTCAACATGATACGCTTGCAATATATCCTCTTGTAATTTAGTCGGTACCACAAATCTCCACACATATTCTTTGGTTTTATCTTGAGCATTCGAGACATAGTACAGGACACCTATATTACCCAACACGTAAGTGAGCGCATGTCGAGATATAATTTTCCATTCACTGGCGGAATTTATCTGATCATCATCTCGTAAATACGCTATGACCTTGCTGCACCACTCATCCTGTATCTGGGATGCTCCAATTTTTCGTTCAATTCGAATAACTGGTGCATTGTCATATGGGTCGTTGTCTTATTTATCTTGAGGTTCTTCAGATCTAATCACATCATTGTCCACTGAGTGTGTATCACGGTTATTGTCCGCCCCTTGCCCAACAGTAACATTCTCTTGGTGTTGGAGCTTCCCATTATGTGTCTTTGCCATACTTCGAGTGAGCACAAATACTTGTGGTGACAAATAATCAACATCTTCCCATATATCTTTCTGTTTTGTGTCAACTTGTGCCTCATTATTGGAATTATTGTCAAATCCATAGGATGGCTTCGTGGTTGTGTCTTGAGTCTCATCTGCAGTGGCATACAGCAACTCTGGCAAACGATTCAACAGCTGCAGATCCGCTTTTCTCTCCTCATTGATAATTTTCCCTGTCTGATGCTCTTTCATAGCACATTGAGTCAAAAGATCAGCTGCCTGATTATACTTGCGAGCCACGCGTATCAAACTGATTGCTTTGAATTTCTCTACCAGCGAGCGCACTCTGCCCAACCAAACCACTAGTGATGTATGATTGCAGCGTAGATCTTCATTTACTTGTCTAATAACCAATCTAGAATCCCCACATACAACTGTTTCGTTACATTATGGTCTTGCGCGAGTTGTAATACATGGGTTAATCCATGATATTCACTCTCATTCACGGTAACGTTATCTTGAATCCCATATTCCGCTGCCACTACATCCCAAGTCGGTAACTCCCACACTATCATTCCAAGCGCTCCTTTTGGGCCATTCTTAGGACGCACTGCACCATCAAACGATAAAACATATCCAGTGCTATGACGCTGTAGACTAGGAATTGGCTTAATGATCGGCACATCTTTCAACGACTTTAACGGAGCAATTTCTTCTAGCACTTCATTCATCTTTTCTGCAGGAACAATGGACGTGGCTAATAAACCAGGTAATCCCACAGCTTCATGATTCGTTCTTATGATTTCCAATGACCATGGAGACAACATTACTGCCAATTGGATGCCTCTGCCTGTCAAAATTTTTGATGTGAACAGCCATCGCATTGTCTAATATCTTGCATAAACCGTTATATGCTGTCCAAACAAAATGTGACTGGCATTATGCAACGTCTTCAGCAACGCTAGCACCACTTGTTCCGCCCCTGTATATCTCGTTTCAGCATCTTTAAAAACCTTGCTAACGTAACGCACTGGGTGCAGTATTCCATCATACTCTTGACACACTGTTGCTCCGAACGCCCATGGATTGGTATATAGCACTATACTCAATGGTTTCGATCGCTTGATATGTCGTAACAAATGTACATTCACCAGACGGTCTTTTAACAACGAAAACGACTTCTCTGCGTGCTTCAGTTGGGTACCATCTTTCAACTGCAGTTCGGTTAACTCATATAGAGATGCGGCTAGTGTTGCAAAGTTGTCAATATATCGTAGATAGTATATCAAACTACCAGTGAATCTTTGAACTCCTTTCAATGTCCGTGGGAACGCGATTTTGACAATTGATTCAAAATTGAGGGGGGGAAGCTTTAACCCCTTCTGCGGATATACGATGGCTCAAAAACTTCACACTGTGTTTACCAAACGCACTCTTCGGTAAACTTATAGTGATTTGTGTTGAAGGTGATATTTTCGTGCATGATACTATGTTACTCTGCCGAATATCACAATCGTATCCTTGCTCAAGTGGTTGGTACCGGGGTGTTATTAGACCAACCACTTGGCACGGGTTCGATTCCCACAATGGAAAAGTTGAATATTGGTACTGGTGTTTAGGGTTCACCAGGGCTCTTCCCCCGGAAGTTACGTCCCCTTCCATCTTTTATATTTTTCTGTTAGGTTCTTACATTGAAGTTGAAGTTGCCATAACGTTTTTACTTAGTAATTACTATAGGCAAACTAACCAATCGCAGATAGGTAAAAAATAAGTGGCTAGGAGCAACGACAGATAATTCACATGAATAAACATCACTTTTAGTTTTGCAGCCTCGGCTACAAGTCCTTCTCATCATTTCCTAAACGTAAAAATTTGCCAATACTTGAATGACTCCAGGAGATTCTTAAGCATGACGCACAATGTATCCCAACTGCTTTCACCAAAAGTAATATCACCAATATATGAACGCCTCCCAATAATAGGTTGTTCATCAGTCATCACTACTTGGCCGTTATGAAACACGTCTTGAGTGATGGATACGTCTGTTTCCAACACATTTTCCTCTTCATTATCATTATCCATGATTGAATTGCCACCCAGCAGTTTACATTTTATCCCCATCTGCCGTGACCGCCTGTCCACAAAGCGTTATCCACTATACGCTGATATATTTGAGGAGCGTTCTTAATCCCTTGAGGCATCCGAAGCCATTAGAAATGTCCTAAGGGGCAAATAAAAGATGTGATCAACCGAGCTCTCTTGGTCATAAGTATATCCCAATACCCACTCGCATTATCCATTGAGCACAACCATTTTACTACTTCAAAATTGTCCAATAGATCTTCAATCAACGGCATGGCATACACCATCAATCTCGTCTTCTCATTCACCGACCGATAATCAATACACAGCCGTATATCGGTTTTGTTCTTTTTTAATACTATGACAATCGGTGATGACAAAGCAGATTCCGAATACCGAATTAGCCCTGCCTGTAATAACCCTCGTATCAATTCATACAACTTAGGTAACAGTGTAGGAGGTACTTTTCGTGCTTTCTGCGCAATAGGTTCATTATCGCCAACATCCACGTCACAAACTACACCTTTAGCTGGAGGCGATAACGCATTACAAGAACTTATAAAACCATCGGAATACTCAGACAATAAGGCACGTAGATTATCTTCTTGTTCTTTAGTAGTAACACCTGGTTCTCCTATGTCTGCAGTAGTCATATCTGGTGGTTCAATTGGATTCTTGTCTAATTCTGAAATGAGTGCTAGCTATTATTTCATAGCTGCAGCCGACATCTCAACTCCTTCGTGTAAATACACCTCTCTTTCCAATTTTGTCTGGTCCACCTTCATTGGATCTATGGCATCCATTACATATGTGGTGAAGTGGATTCAAGATTGGTGGAAAACAAGGGAGCTTTTAAGCCTATCGTGTGCAAGAAGTGTCAAGAACACAGATTTTGGTAAGTCACATGATATTGCGTGTACTTACATATTTCATGTCTGTACATATTGGGGACCGTAGGGAGATAGGATTGGTTAGTTTCGATTTTTCCTTCTAATAGTTTTTTGGTTTTGTTTTTGGCCTTTTAACTCACAACAAGGAATTCGTTAACATCTTTGCCAAGTACGTTAGTCGCCTCTGCACGCCGCAGAGTGTTTGGCAGCAGAGGTTCGATTAATCCCCTCTAGCTCATTATACCCGGACGGGACGCGTTACAGACGCACTTGGCCCGCCGGAAGTCCCTCGATGGGAGTACGCATTGGTCGGCTTCGCAAGCCCAAGTTACACACTTTTGGAACGTGTAAGAAAGTTTTTGGATTGTTACGTGGAGATATCGTTCGTGGAGTTTGTTACGTTCTCGTTGGATCTCCATATTGGAATATTGGTCTTTTATTCTCGCATTGGTTGGGCTCTACTATCGGTTAAGCGATCTGCCCTTTGGAGTATACTTACTCTGAGTATAATTGGTCTGCCCGTACCCAGGGTGAAGAGTTCCGCCCAGGGTACATTACCCAGCACGGTCTCGCATTTTAGACCCAAATCAATTCATAGCGATGATCCACCAAGTGTGCAAGCAGCCCATTCCATCGGGTACACAAGGTGAGATGGAGACGCAAAAATTGGACCAGGCGTCCTATGCTGATGATTGGTCGTCTGCTAGCAGCTGACGATCAGATCGGATCGTAGGCGAAGGTTCCCGGGGTACCCCCCCCCCGTCAGTTGGAAGGCTGGGAACGATGGTGGTCAGGTTCTCGACACTACGGTGTTCGATTTTGAACTTGAATCCACCTTAATGGTGCGCGTTCCCGGATCACTTGGTGATCGCGGATATCACCGAGATGATATCTCGTCAAGAATTGATTATAACGAATTAAATTTGGAATCGTTCTGGAGAGACATAAGGAACGGCTATAGCCTAATGTTCACGTTGTCGATAATGATGGCGATGTCCGATCTGGCCGGGTGGAGGACCAGATCGGGATTAATAAGTTTTTTCCTCCCCATAAGGCTCCTACCGGAGCCGATCGGGACTATAGCAAGTATTGCTATAGTTCCGGAAAGGATCAGGACTTCACCTGACGTTGAGAAGATGTTAAACTAGAACGCTCGCCAGGTTGGAATCTGGATCGAGCCGAGCGATCAACGTTTGACATATATGCATATGTCGGCAAGGAGAATAAAACCGACAATACATGCTCTATTCTCAATTGCGTCGATCGGGATCATCCGGTCTACAATCTCACGACCGATGAATATTTCAGATCGAAGGTGGTCATGAAGCTGGACCTGCTGTGTAGCCGGGTGCGTACACGCACGGTGCGGCTAGCGCACAGAGGAAGACTTTCCTTTAAGCGGCGTTCGCCGCTACTTAACCAATACGCCCTTATAAAAGGGCTTAGTAGGAGAGAGCTATCCTAATCGGGGCCAAGATTCCCGGGGTGGTTTACAGATAGCTTTCGCTAACCCCTTTTAACAAGACTTCCCTTATAAATGGAGGTAGCGTAAGGGAGAACTCCCTTAGGCTACAATACTCACTGCGCGCGCGACCGGGCGTGGTCGGGAGCCTAGCTCCGCTAATGCCTTAACGGCAAGGAGCTCCGCTAATGCCTTAACGGCAAGGTTCCCTTAATAAGGGTGTAGGTAAAGGGATGGCTCCATTTAGCTACTGCACTCATTGCGCGCGCGACCGGGCGAGGTCGCACGTCCGCAAGATAGAGTGAAATGTAAACTGAATATATTTAATATGTAATTAGCCTAAATTAATTTAAACTAATATAAACTATATGTAATACTAAGTAGAATATTCCTAATTCATACCTAGCTAAAATGTAGTGTACACACCTGTGTACTTACACGTGGATGGCTGACACACCACCACACCAAGGTCCCCTGCCCTGACTGGGTAAAATAACCAATAGGTCCAAACCTTTCAAACCGGTCAATACTGACCTCGACCGTGGTGTACTCATGTACACCAACACTAAATGTAACTCGAATGTAACCCCGTTACATGCTTCCTGGGGAGGACGCGGATACTGGAAGTATCATGCGCCCGACAAGGCGAAGGCCTGTGGAAAGATAAGCAACCAGAAGGCAACGATGTTGTTCGACTCTGGGGCCGAAGTCTCAATTATCGACTCCGCCTTTGCTCGTAAGATCGGATGTCGTATAGATGACACCCAGAGACAAGAATGCGTCGGAATCGGTGAAAGTTCTTACATGACCGTAGGAAGGACGCGCGTGAAGATAACCCTATCGGGTTCGTTGGTCTACTTCTTCAACGCTTGGGTTGGAAAGCTGGCCAGTCAGGATGCCCTGTTAGGCATGGATTTCATGGTGCCGGCAGGTATTCGCCTTGATCTGTCTTATGGAGTGCTTACACTCCCGGATGAGGTCCAGATCCAGTTAGCTGGTCGGCGGACCCTATACGGATCGCACACCGATCTGGTCAGGTGGGACCAAGATGTCACCATTCCAGTCGGCCAATCTGCTGATACCCCGGTAGACAAAGGTTTTTGATCAAGGAAGTTATGGGTGACCAGGGGCGATCGGTGGGTGTCGAACTTTGTGAAGAGCGCCGGTCGATATGATTTCGTTCGAGTAACTAATATCGGTGACAAGCCGCTTACACTCGACAACAATACTATTGTTGGTATGTGGCTGGCGGAAGGGAAAGTGCCAAGAAAGATGGGGTTCGTCTAGATCGGATCGAGACGGTATGTTGAGTGGCAGAACTTGGCATACCAAGCGACCACCGATCTAATCAGCGATGATGGAACGGTGGAAGAAGACACCTCACCTATTGTGGAACGACCCAGCTATGTAACCCCAAAGAAGATGTTAGTTCTAAGAAAGGCACCGCAGTCGCCGGACACGGTGGACCATCAAGCAGATGAGCCAAGGTTCGTCAACGTGGTGGCGACACAAGAAAAGGCGACAGCGGAGACGGGAATAGAAAAATAGAAACATGGCATTGCTGGGGCGGACCACGATGGCGCGCCTAAGCAGATCGATGTCGTGGAAAGGCAGCCCGCCGATCTGGAACAGCAGTGTTCAACCGATCAGGACGGTTTGGGTGATATTGTCCCGGAAGATGACCAAGTTTTTATCCATGAGGGCGGGGATCAATATATTCAGGAGCTGGAGAGCCAGATGGCAGTCCTCCCTGAAGTGTCTGCTGATCTGCCCGAAGTCACCTTGGACTATCTTCAAGTGGATGATCGGGATGTCAACAGTCACGATCAGATCGATCAGCTAAAGAAGATCATATGGAAAAAGAAACATCTGCTGATCGGGAAAGGCAACGCCTTACCCCTTTCTGCTCGCGGAGCGATCTGTGACATCGACGTGGGTGATGCCAAGCCGATCGCCCGCGATGCCGACGTGTGGCGCCACAGTACCGCGAAAAATTGTTCGATCTTATTAAAGGACTGTTGGCTACCAAGATCATTAAGCCGTCGACCTCTCCGTGGGCCTCACCGATCGTGATTGTGATCAATAAGAACGGCGTCGACATCAGGTTGTGTATCGATTATCGGTTGGTAAATCGCTTGACCAAGCTTATGGTGTACCCGATGTCGCTGATCAGCGATCTGCAAAAAAATCTCGACAAGACCCTTTGGTATTGCTCACAGGATATGGCAAGTGGATTTTGGGTGGTTTCGATGACCGATCGGTCTCGCGAGATCTCCGCATTTGTTACGCCGTTCGGTCTGTTCGAGTGGAACCTTATGCCGTTCGGTTTGAAGAACGCGCCAGATCTACCAGAGGCTGATCGACAGCGCATTGTACGGACACTTCAAGATCAGTACCGATCGGGACCCCACCGAAAACCATGATGTATTTACATAGGGTGAACACGATCGGGAAAGGAGACCGTCCGCTCTGGGGAGGCGATCGTATATCGACGACATTCTGATCCCGGCTTCTTCATGGAGCGATCTGTGCTAGAAGGTCGAACGGTTGTTGGAGACATGTGATCGCTGGAACCTGTCGATCAGTGCTGTGAAGAGTTGTTGGGGCATGTCCAAGGTCGCCTATTTGGGTCATATTGTGTCGATCAGTCGGCTGGAGGCCAATCCCAAGGATCTGGAGTCACTGAGCAACCTCCCGTTCCCAGATCACTGAAGGCAGTGCAGTCCTTCTTAGGGAGCTTTAATTACTAAAGCCGCTTCATTGAAGACTTCGCGATTTACGCGGCCGTGCTGTACGAGCTCCAGGAAGTCGACTACCATATGTTGCGCGAAGGAGATCGGCCAACTTTACGGGAGGTCTGCCACTCTGATATTCCCGCAGATTTTACGCAGGTGGAGGCAGAGGATCACATGAAGCGTGCAAAGGTTGCTTTCGGTATGCTGAAGGCCAAGATGGAGACCGCACAGATTCTCACACACTTCGATCCGGAAAAAATGCCGATCGTCATTGTGTAAGCTAGTAAGTGGGCCATTTCTGCTACTCTAGTGCAAGAACATGATGGTGTGTACCATCCGGTCACTTTTACGAGACGGACGTTGAAGCCGAGCGAAGTTAACTATGGGATCGTCGAAAAGGAAGTTCTGGCTTTACTACGGATTTTGGATGTGTGCTACAACCTACTGGTCGGCCGATCTGTAAAGGTTCTTTCGAGAAAGTCGACATTGGACTGGCTGTTATCAGCCAATGAGATGGACGGCCGGCTTGGAAGATGGTCAGCGATCTTGTCGCAGTGGACCCTCGAGATCGTTAAGTGCACCGGGGGCGAGGAAGAGATATTGGGCACATTAGCTGCCAGTATCACCCCTCGGTCTGAAGTGGATGAGGCTCTGATGGCGATTGCCCCAAGGAAGCAACCTCGACAGTCAATCTCGCTGCCGCCACCGATCGTCGATCGGGATGAGGAACTCCTGGTCTTGAGTTTGGACGGATAGGCTAGCGTGAAGAAGAAGGTCGGCGCCTATAGTGCCATACTGTGGAAGTTACCACAATGGTCAAAAGAAAGGGCGGATCATCATATGTGGTGAGTCCAACCTAGTGATAAGGCAGATCACTGGGGAGATCGACTGTAAGGCGCCACGGCTGAAGTTGCTGAATGATCGGGTGATGAAGGCACTGAAAGACTATCCCAACCACGAGCTATTGCACGTGAAACGGGATTGGAACAGAAGTGCCGATCACCTCGCGACCCAATTTATGCGGAACCAGATCAGGGAGACGATCACCGAGGAGGCCGTTCTACATGAACTTATGAACATAAACATGCTCCCGGAGTTGATTAAGCCCAAGAACAGCCCTGATCAGGTGCATGTGATGGCGGCGACTAGATCGCGAACTTGAAAGCCTCGCCGATCGTTCCCAAAAGAACGGCTGAGTGAGTACGCTGTACAACAGCTAAGGGCGGAACGGATCCTCAAGCCGCAGGACGAAGAAGAGTGGAACGTCAACTTGAAGGCCTATCAGCTCGGTGAACTGTCCAAGCTAACAAATGATCAGGCGAAAGAGTGTACCATGATCGCGGACAGTTACGATGTGGACGACAAGGGATTGCTGTATTACTGCCGTTACATTGATCAAGACAGTGCCGATCGAGATCGACTAGCGAAACTGGTGATCCCTGAGTTGCTACAGCCGGATGTCCTTCATCACTACCATGTGAGTCTAGAAGGGGGACATCAAGGCATAGGCAGGAGATACCACAAGATCAGGGCCCACTTTCACTGGAGAGGACTTTTTAGGAGCGTGCAGAAATATGTGGGCTGTTGCACAGATTGCGAGACCGGAAAGGGCAGACCGATAATCAAGGGCCGATCGCCCGGAAATATCGAGGCTACTTACCCTTTCCAGGTGATAGAAATGGATCACATACCGTCGCTGCCCAGATCGACACGCGGAAACACTGAGCTGCTGATCTGTATCGACTTATTCACTGGTCTGGTGATCTCAAAGGCTAGTGCAACCCGATCTGCGGAGCAGATAGCCCAGAGTTACGAGGAAGCGTGTTCAGAAGGTCCAGCTCCAGCGAAGTTATTGGACACGATCGGGAATCCGGTTTTATGGCTGAGGTGTTCCGATCGTTCAATAACATGCTAGGCCAGAAGCAGAGCGCGACGATGGCATATCGTCCGCAAGCGAACGGATCGGCTGAACTCATGGTGCAGACAATAACAAGGGCGATTAAGATGTATGTGGACGATACAGACCAACGTGACTGGGATGAGTATGCAGAGAGACTGGTATTCGCACTCAACTCTTCGACCGATCGGGTCCGAGGAGAAACGCCTTTCTATCTGGCGTATGGATGGGACCCTCGATCGACACTTGAAGCAGCGATACCGATCGGCTGTACTCGGACCCGCGATCGCGATGCCCGTCGTTGGCGCATGCAGGTCCAGAAGCATTATCAGCATGCGAAAGAAGTCTTCAATGAAAAGTTGCGTCAGGCCACGCAAGATCGAGCAGATCGGAATAACGATCAGGTCCGCCCTCATGGTATTGAACCAGGGGCGAGGGTATGATTATACCTCGACCGGGTCAAGGAAGGATATGCAAAGAAGTTGGCTCATATGTGGCACGGTCCTTTCCGTTTAGCAGAGCTGATGGGTGAGCATGCTGCCCGTCTGATCACGATCGGCACGGATTACAAAGTTTTTCCGATCGTGCATGTGTCCAAACTGAAGCTGGTCTGAGAGTTCCTCGTTCGGCCTAAAATACCCTGTCGGGAGGACGAAGCGGAGAGATTCGATTTTGACGAATCTCTGCTGCCGGAAGACAGTTGGGAAAAGCCATTGGAAGAGGACGAATTCGAGGTGGAAAAGGTGCTAGATGTCCGATCGGTCAAGAAGACGCGTTTCGGTCGCACCCACCGAGAATATCTGGTCCGCTGGAAGGATCATGACGAAGCAACTTGGTTCGACGAACTCGATCTAAATTGTGGAGCACTTCTACGAGAGTTCGAGCGAGAACGAGTCAGTCGGAATCGCTTCGCAGTGATGCAGACTCATGAAGATAAAGATCAAGACACGCAGTAGCACCGATCAATATACCGATCGGTGTGAATATGTGTAAGGTCTGAATTTTTGTGAACTAGTGTGATTAACTGTGATGAACTGGAGTAGTGGAGTGACGAACGTGGTGATAATTTTTGCGATGTGGATGGAAAATGTGTGTGATAACGTGTTGGTACAAGTTTGGAGAAAGTGATGAAATTTGGTCAAGTGATCAGGTGATCAGGAATTTGGAAAGAATGATGACATGCATTATGGATTATCTGGTCAGCTAACTGCCGCATCAAGATTCGCAGTCACCCCACCGACGATCGATAGTCAATGCCGGATGGCCTTCGATCTGGTCCTGATGCTTATTGCGCCAGGGCTCCCTCCGATCGATCTGGACCAAGGCGTCTTTCAGGTCTGTGATCGGCTCGTCACAATGGAGACCGGGATACCAAACGCCGTCCTCAGTCAACTCCCCGGGGCTCTCAACGCGACGCTTGGCTATATGAAGAAACACCGGATACAGAAAGATGTCGATGTCGCACTCGCGGGCCAGCATCCCTTCCAGAATAAACTGGCATAGGGCCAGCCAAGCCTCGCCCGCCCGACTCCGGCGCTGTTTCCGGCGCTTCTGAAACAGGATCAAGTCTTGGTCACGTAACTTCCGACCCGCGGGAAGGAGGAGATAATGGGTAGACTCCCAGATCGCCTGGCAGTGGGATGTATTAAAAGCCTGAAGTCGACCCAGAAGCGAATCAATCCAAGGAGTCGAAGCGAATATGGAGTCCAACTTGGCGCTGAGCAGCACTTCCCATGGTCGATCTGCATACAGACGGGCGATTTGCGGTCCTGTGACTAGATTCTCCCGCCACGCAGACGGGTCAGGGGTTTTCAAAGCTGGACGGAAGAGCCAGAAATATGGTCGGGACATCGACCGGGCGAGATCTTGCTTGGTCAGGGCTGATCGGTGCAAGCTACCGATCTGCCCCGGTGACCATGGCAAAGTGGCATCTGAAGTCAACGATGGAAGAAATCGATCTCCGATCGACACCCCTTTCAATCAGGCGTGATGACGCAACCTAGATGTGCCGGGCTGGAAAGAAGGCGCCGACTCTGCTAACGCACGCGTTCGCGCAACATCATCACCCTGGAGCTGATCACATTATCAGCCCTGATGCAGGCTTCGCTGGAACACGACCTCGGCGTTGATCGGATCGGGACTTGGCCAAAGCAGTGAACAAAAACTCAGAATCTCCCGATTCGTTCCCCGAGTCCTCTCCGGAGGAGATCTCCATATGCTTGGTGTGAGCAGCGCGGGGGCGTAAGGGCGCATGCGATTTGACGGTGATGGACGTGTCACCTGCGTCTGATCCTGGGCTTGGAAGATGCACCAGCGTCTTGGCTTTCTTTTGAGGCACCGCTTGCTTCTCCTAGAGTTCGGAGTCGCGCGCTACACCCCGCGCCCTTCGACGCGTCCTTACGCTTCTTGGAAACTTTTGGAATTTTGGAATATTGACTTTGGCCAAAGAATGGCGTCGTTTCCGATCTTGGTGCAGATCGATCAGAGCGGCCGATGCAGATCGGTCAACTCTAGAGCCTGCAGCCGGACGCCGGTACAACAAGTCGGTCAACTGTTGGTAGCACCGATCTACGGCCGCCCAACGACGGATTGACTCCTGGGTCCAGGCGTCCGATCGGCTCTGGAAGGACTAGACCTTCCCGATATGGTCCCTGACCACGACCTGCAACTCGCCGATCTGCCTCTCCAGATCACCATGTTGGGTGCGGAGTAAAGTCCGATCGGACTGATCCTCCAACCTCTGCCGGTTTACCAGCGCGAGCTGTTCCCGGATGTGTGACCTGTAGGCCTCCAAACGAGACAGATCATGCCGTGCGCCGATCAGACCGTCCAAGATAGGTCGGAGCTAATCGCAGTGGTCTTGCGACTGCCGATCAGCCGCGAGTAAAGCGTCAAAAGATTTGGCGATGTCGGTGGGCAGCCGATCTGCATGCGAAGGAATTTTAGAGAAAACCCAAGACGAAGAACCGACCGATCAGCTTACCTCGCGTTGTTTGTTGGGCGATATGGGCCCGGAGATGCGCGTTTTCGGCGATCACCTCCTGCAACTTCGTGGACATGGGAATCAAAGTATCCACCTCCTTCCGCAGTTGCAGGAGTGATGAATTCTTAACGTCCAACTACGACTGAAGCCCCCGGACTGTTTTCCGGAGCTGATCGACCCCGATCTGATGCCTATCCGGTGTGTCGGAATCTGGAGTGTTGCGAGGGCTGTCAGATCGGGCCGATCGGGGAGGCGAATTGACATGGGGCGATGGGGAACACAGGGCACCTGCAGCAACAAACTTCAAAAGAGGTTACAAAATGATCAGGTGCATAAGGACAAATACCTGGCGAAGGCGGATTTGAAGATCTGTCCATCGGTGAAGTCCACTACTGCGAAGATCTGGTTTGCCAACTGGTGGTGAGATCGGGTCACTACCGTTGTGCGGCTGCGACCAGACTCAGGGGCGGCTGTGGTGAAGTGGATTCAAGATTGGTGGAAAACAATGGGGCTTTTAAGCCTATCGTGTGCAAGAAGTGTCAAGAACACAGATTTTGGTAAGTCACATGATATTGCGTGTACTTACATATTTCATGTTTGTACATATTGGGGACCGTAGGCAGATAGGATTGGTTAGGTTTTGGTTTTACCGAGTTTGTATTTTTGGCCTTTTAACTCACAACAAGGAAGTCGTTAACATCTTTACCAAGTACGTTAGTCGCCTCTGCACGCCGCGGAGTGTTTGGGAGCAGAGGGTCGATTAATCCCCTCTAGCTCATTATACCCGACCGGGACGCGTTACAGACGCACTTGGTCCGCCGGAAGTCCCTCGACGGGAGTACGCATTGGTCGGCTTCGCAAGCCCAAGTTACACACTTTTGGAACGTGTAAGAAAGTTTTTGGATTTTTACGTGGAGATATCGTTCGTGGAGCTTGTACGTTCTCTTTGGATCTCCATATTGGAATATTGGTATTTTATTCTTGCATGGGTTGGGCTCTACTATCGGTTAAGCGATCTGCCCTTTGGAGTATACTTACTCTGAGTATAATTGGTCTGCCCGTACCCAGGGTGAAGAATTCCGCCCAGGGTACATTACCCAGCACGGTCTCACATTTTAGACCCAAATCAATTCACAGAGACGATCCACCAAGTGTGCAAGCAGCCCATTCCATCGGGTACACAAGGTGAGATGGAGACGCAAAAATCGGACCAGGAGTCCTATGCTGATTATCGGTCGTCTGCTTGCAGCGGACGATCAGATCGGATCGTAGGCGAAGGTTCGCGGGGTACCCCCCCCCGTCAGTTGGAATGCTGGGCACGATGGTGGTCAGGTTCTCGACACTACGGTGTTCGATTTTGAACTTGACTCCACCACACATACACAGCAGGAGGTTTATCTCTAACAGTCCTCACTGCGTGTACGTTGGTCCAATTGATCGGTATGCCGGCGCTCTCCATCATTTGTGTGTGCACCTGTAGGTACTCCCCTGACTTTAAATCTTCTCGTGTCATCAGCGGCAAGTGTTCTTCCCTGGGAATCTGACAACTTTGGTCCTTCATATTCAAAATTACACCCGCCTTGACCAAAAGTCTGTACCCAGTATCGCCAATGCATGTCTATCAATACTAGCGACCCACGTCTCACAGGTGAACACCACTGATTAACCTAAGCGAACCTTGACTGTAGCCACACCTATTGCTCCAATGGTACTTTCTGTCACGCCACAAAAGCTAGTTGGGGTATCAAACATCCGAACTGCTAAGTGCAGCTTTCGTGCCACATTGGTATGTAAAACAGATATGCTTGCACCCAAATACAACATCAACGGTAATTAAAGATCGTCAATGGCTCCGTTTACATAAAATTGGGTTGCGGGCTGTTTTAGTTCCTTTGGCTGTTGCCATCCATCTCGTTCTCCCATATTTTATCCACCAGTGTGACACATGCTGAAGTCTCTGTTGCCTCATCACTTATTATCAATTCAGCTTGTGTCTTATCCTCACTGGAAATGGCTTGTTTTCTTATTTTTTCTTGCGTTTTCTTATTTTATTGATCCTCATCCAACGTGAGTGATCCATCCATACAACATGTAGTATTTTTCTTGGTTTTCTTCTTTATGCATGGTGACAGCGGTGTCGCTTCACTTTCACTTGACAATTCCCCCCTTTTTTGTCGACAGTGGTTGCAATGCACTGTGGGTCTAGGCGTTTAACTGCTCCGCCACCTGAGCTTTGGTCAACTCTCCTGACTTCAATTTAGTGCGCATATCGGCCATCTCTTCAATGAAATTCCGACAATACTTCGCATCATGATCAAAGCTCTCACAATGCTCACACTTCACCAGTTTCCAACAGTGAATTTTATCATGTCCCCGTCGGTTACAGTTTTCACATATCACAACATGGTCAGTATTAGGGTTTGTTGGCGTTCGCGCACTCTTGTCCTCATACTTCGGTCGCACCTGCTGTAGTGCATGTACTTCCCCGCCCATCGTATGCACGCTAGGTTGCGGGTCTTCATACATAGCATCAGCATTCTTACGTGTAGCTACCTTCTTTCCAGGTCTCATAAGCCACGCTTCATGTTGAATCAGTAATTTTTCTAGCTCTTCGATAGTTGAGAAGGCTATATGTTGATACTGCATCTGTATGGTGCGATCATGAATAGTGTCAAAGAACTGTTGAATGTGTTCTTCCAATAATGACGCATTGAACGCATTTCTAAAATCCATCCCTGCTCGCAACCCTGCTGCGTTTAATCGGTATAGATATGTAGTAGCCAACTCATCATGTTTCTGCGTCAATCTTGAATACATAACTCGAGGCGACACTTTGTCCACACAAAACTTCTTCTGAAAAAGCGCAATAACCGTACCCCAGTCATACTTTACCGAATCGGCTAGTTGTTCATACCACCATGACGCTGTGCTTGTCAAGCAATCAACAAACATCCCCAGACGTTGACTATCATTCCAATGTGATATATTATCCACGTGTGAGAATCGAGCTACCCCAGCCCGTGCACTTCCAGCATCCTGCCTATTCCCATCAAAAGATTTTATCTCAGTATTCTGAATGATGGCTGTAACTGGTTGAGGTGAGGGTGCCCATGCGTTTGCACATCCACCAGGCATACCATACCCCGAAGTACTATGATGTATTCGTGGCTGCGTAGCCGGTGTATGATATGAGTTACTAGGCTCCCCTCTCGTTCTATTGGGTGTGCGACTAGCTTACAAGGCTGCCGTGACTTTAGTCAATTACTCCAAACTTAAATGCCCATCTTGCATCATCATTACTAATTGGCTACCACTGGATCTTGTTTAGGCGCATCCACCCCTGGACCCTGCCTAGGCGCAGCCACCCCTGGACCCTGTCTAGGCACAGACACCCCTGGCTCTAGTTTAGGCACAGCTATTTTCGGTGTGGACATAATTTCATCGTTATCTGGTGAGAATTACAATTTCATTTTTGTTTTAGTATTTTTTCTGGGTCGCAATTGTGGCACTTCTTCAAACTCATCTCTATCAATGATCTCCAACATACCCGGTGGCTTAGATTCCCTCACCGGTGTATGTACGGTGTCTGCTATTATGTAGTAGGTGGGAATGATATTATCAGTTTCTTCTGGATATACCATTAAGGATGTCTCCCACTGATTTTCTGCTAAGAATAGCGACACCATCAGTCCAATATCTTTTGCGGTCCGTGCCAAATCATAATCACATGCATTCTCAAAATCGTCCCGTCTGATGATTTCATATCCCAATTTTGAGAACATATTCTCCAACAACAACACAGATGCTTCCAAATCTCCAAATGTACTAAGATCCTTTCGCACTCTAAAGTTAGGTGCAGCCCGCTTCACCTTACGTATCTTAAACAGTGAGAACCAGCTGCTTGAATCACTCGGTAATCTAAGCACCTGTTGTTGGTACTGCGTTACCTTAGCACAGGCTTGGGAAAATATGTAAGTCCTGTTAGTATCATCTTGGGAGTATTCTAATGTAAAATGGAGGTCCTGGTCATCCCCTTGTGATACTAACGCCATAGCGTAAGATTTAATTTGAAGTCGACGCTAGTCCCTGGTCGCGGCACCAGTTGTCGTGAAGGAGTTGAAAATTGTAATAAATCCACTTAATCAACAACACAAGGAGATGATAATCCAATCCTCATTGCTTTACTTCCCGGGTACTTAATACTACCGCCCGAACCAACAAATCAATCTAACACTTGGAACACACTTCCAAAAGCAGTTCCAGGCTGCCCCCGACACTAGATAGCTTTAAACGGCTGCTGCTCCACTTGCTAGGGCGTTCAATCAACGAATTCCTTGTATTACACTTGGTTTTTGTATTGGAACAGTAGAGAAGGTTTTTTTGAGGGTCGCCAAAGATCTTAGTACTTCAGGGGAAATTTGGTTCTATTAAGTGTTACTAATTCCTACATCAAAGTCAATCACTTTTTACACCTAATACTTTTTGGTTACTTCAGCGCTGACTTCAATACTTGGCAGTTACCACTGAGTCCCTCTGCACCCTGACAGTTACTTCGGAGACCCTCTGTAATCTGATTGAGCGAGGTGGCCGTCGCGGGTCGCCTCTGATTGGCTGAAAATATCCATTTATATCTCCACATTCATACCAATCATAAGTCAATCAGTCGCGAGGTGGCCGTCGCGAGGTGGCCGTCGCGAGGTGGCCGTCGTGGGTTGCTTCTGATTGGTCAAAAATGTCCTCCCATTTCAAATATTTAACAATACACTCAATCATAAGTGTCAGTCGCAGCGAGGGGCGCTAGGGCGCTGGACGTAACAAGTAGACCAGACCTGAAATGAAACCGGTAGCACCGCAAAAAAAATCCAAGACACAAGCGCAGCCTCTAAGCCCAACAGCAGGTCCAATCATGATGATAAAGGTAACGAAAAGTCATGAGCCCTTGGATCCCTACACTATTTTTCTTTCTGATTGGCCGAAAATGTTCCTCCCCAATTCAGTTATTTAACAGCAGACTCAATCGGAAGCGTCAGTCGTGGCAAGGGGCGCTAGGTCGCGGGATGTAACAAGTGAACCATACCATGAAATGAAACCTGCAGCACCGCAAATGAAAGCCAATACACAGGCGCAGCTTTTAATCCCAACGGCGGGTCCAATCACGACGATAAAGGCAACGAAAAGTCGTGCGCCCTCGGCTCCGCACACTATCTGGCTCAATATACTCTTCCTTCGGGTCAATCAAGCCATAATTCCAAGCCATAACTTTCAAGTTATTTGCATGATGAAGGTTCAAGACTTTGATGAAACGTTGTGTGTGCCGCTTGGCACTCATGATGAAGGTTCAACACGATCTTTGTCGCTAAGGATCTTTGACTATGGAAGAAGATGGCCACCGATGCTTTCAGCTTTAGACCACAACCTCGCGCTAGTATTAAGGGTCTTGGCGTGAAGAATATACCATGGAGTAATAAAAGCCACAGATTATCTTCTTCATGTCATAAATAAAGACTCTACTTTCACCACACGTAAATAGAGACTCTACTTCACCACACATCTCTTCGCCACTCTCTTGGTGGTACCGATGGCTTGCCTCAAAACCATGGTCTACACGGATTGTACGGTCCAAGCTTACTGACTTTCGTTCGTGGAGGGTGTAGATGGCAGTGCTCTTGTGTATCAGGCGAAGTTCACCATCGATGGGATCGGGGTACATCACATATGGTGAGAATTTGCGGGAGTCTATATGACTGTATTTCTCTGAGAGGAATCTGGCTGCTCCTCTCCAGATGCTCTGGCGGCGGCCAAGGGCTGCTGTGGAGTGTAGGTGCCAACCCCACCTCCACATTCTTTGCTAAGGCTAGCGATTGCCAGGAAATCTCGCTGCTTACGGGTAATCCCATCACGCAGCCGATCAAATCGTGCCATTTTTCTAAGCCGGGAACTGGTCTGGTGCACTTGGCTATGAACCAGAAGCTCTGCAAACTTCAATTCGCGTGCAGCTTTCTCCCTTTTTTGGGCCTGCACTGCTGCACCAGCAAGCAGATCGATGTTGTAAAAGCCGGTGCGTACAGCCTCCACGGAACTGTCCCGGGCTGGAGTATCATAGCCATCATACAGTTTACCAAAAACATCACCCCACAGGGTAAGAAATGCTTCTTCAGCTTCTGCATTTAGTAGCAGGTTGACGCTCTCCGTTGTAGGAGGGGCAAAGTGTTTATCTTACTAGTAAGGAATGAGAACATCATCCATGAGCTTCCTAGCTCTTTTTTGAGTTTCCAGAAGGCGTTCAAGGATTTGACAATCAGATAGATGATACTAAAGTGCAGCATCTCTCCTTAAAGCATCACCGTATCCATGCTTGTTTTATGCTCCTCTATCTGGTAAATTCGGATTCTGTAACGGGGTTACATTTAGTTACGTTGGTGTATGTAAATACACAACGGTTAAGGTCAAGTATTGGTCCGAAAGGGTTGGACCTATTGGCTGTTTTAGCCAATCAGGGCGGGAGCCCTTGGTGAAGGCTTGGCAGCCTGCTACGTGTTTGTACACAGGTGGTGTACATTACATTTTCGGCTAGGTACGAATTAAATAAGTTCTACTTTGTATTACATAGGGTATACATTAGTTTATTAATTTAGGTTAATTATATATTAAATAAATCAGTTTCCAATTACACTAGGTCCAGCTAGACGTCCGACCGGGAACGGTCGGGCGTGCTGTGAGTGTAGTAGCAGGGGATTACCTACCCTAGCTACTCCCTACTAAGGAAGCCTAAGGCTAAAGCGTTAGCGTACTCTAACAGGAAACTGGGGGGATCTTGTCCCCGAGCGAGAGAGTAATCTCGCTAAGCCCTTTCATTAGGGCATATCGGCTAAGTAGCGGCGTATCGCCGCTTAAGGAAGGTCTTCCTCTGTGCACTAGCCGCACCGTGCGTTTACGCACCGGCTACAGATTCTGTTCTGCTCTGCATTACTACACCTCCAAGCACATGGATTCTGCTCATGTTCCTGTTAAAGACCATGAATCCCTGGAGTAAGCAAGCCTAAGGATTGAAGCCGCTTTTGCATGGTTGTGAAGTGACACGCCATGTATCCACTGAGTGTGATCTTAACTCCGATATTTTTCTATGCCTCTAGTTCAGCACATGCAGGACAACGCCATTCGTTTCTAGCGAGAAGTGTCATGAAACTCTCTTGGAGCTGGTACGTGGGATGTTCCGACACGAAATCTAGGTTGGCACGGTGGAAGAAGACAGCAGTAAAGTACTTGGCCGGGTGCTCTTCAAATGGCAACCTCCAGCACATGAAAGCGTATTCTATCATTTCTTTTGTCACGACGTGAATCTTCGTCCGACACTGTCTACTTGCTGCTTAAGGTGTTCCCGATTCCACTTCTTATACACAAGACTGAAGATTTTGGATTCTTAGCAAAAGTCTTATACTTCATGCCAAGTGATTCTTGTAACAACCGAACACTCATTAGGGCATATCAAGTGTAAGCGAACATAAAATAAATATTGTTGGAATATCTCATCTCATCGTCATCGGTGCACCATGCATTAGTAAGGTCTTCTTCCTTTTATTTGGAAACTCGAAGAGGTTCTAAAGAGAAAGTAAGCCTATTTTTTTCAATTTGGACAAGTAGCGACAGAACTTGATGTCCGTAAGTGTGGCAAAGCTGCCGGCGATACCTAGTTAACTTGTCTCGCTTGAGTCCTCCATGCACAATAGAGCTGAGGCAGAGTAACTTGACCACTTCATATATGTTCAAAGGAGTTTCACGTAAAATTGCCTCCTCCAGAAACGTGTCCACAGCTTTTGCTGCGGCAGAGGTCGCACTTGGGCCGGCACTCATGATTGTCATTTCTGTCTCAACACAACCACGCAACGCCAACTGCGTGCTGAGCTCTCAAATACATTCGACAAGCTGCAAATGATGCGCGAGCGACCGTTGCTTTTTAATTAAGTGCAGGGACTTGGCCAGCAGAGCCTTTACTTTCTAAAATTCCACCTGAATATCCTTGGGAGCATCCGAAATTGACTCTTCCGAGTTGCCGCGCACTTCAGTGGCTCACCATTGGCACAGCCATATGGATTCTGCTTTGGTATCAAACGCGTATTGCGCTTCGCACAAACATCAGGGCGTAGAACAGCGCACTATTGTTCCCGTCCTGGGCGCAAAGTTTGATGGACGGTTTATTCAGGGAGGGATGTACACTAAGGCATCCTTTACCACCGGATGGGATCGCTGTCTGTATCCCTATCAGCCAAGGAAGTTCTCGCGGTTTTACACCACCGAAAACATGATGGCGCTTCGTGGCCACATTAATGTCTTTCGAATATGGAGCGGAGCATCATGGGGGTACTTCAAGCCATGCTCGAACAGCACAACCCGTACGTAAATTGTACGAGCAGATACGACAGCGGATGGATGGGGATCAGGTGGTGAATCTGGATTTCCGTCTGCATTGTCTGTAATTTAACGACCGGAGGAGGAGGTACAACACCCCGACTGCCAACGAGGTCGGAGCCATTATGGTGGGAGATGGTTACGACGGCAGTAAATTCGATCGCTACATAATTTGCTACAACAACATGACCGAGATAAACACAGCCGTCCTGTACGGTGGCCGGACAAAAAGATTCGGTCACCCAACAACATACATCACTTCCCACTGACCCACAACCTTCAATTCCAAGGCGAAGATTGTGCTTGTGGTGCTCTACTTCCTATATATGGTACATGAAGGCCTATAAAACCGTCTTTTGAAAAGAATTGGGCTTTCATGTATCCTAGAATGGCTACCATCGCGTATATCCGCCTTTGGTATACATGACGGCTTTCATCCTTGCTGGCATGCTTGCTATCAGCTTTTGTAAGAAATCGCCATCCACCTCCCGCCATGCCTTTTTTAGCGCCGCTACCATCTCTTCGGAATTTAAGGCCTTGGAACGCCATGCTGAACTTTGTCCTTGAGGCGATCCCAGACGTTTTCGATTGGGTTCAGATCAGGACTGTTGGCCGTCCAATCGAGCTTCTCTAATCCTTCCGCCTCCCGCTACGTTTTTGGTGCTTTTGAGCGATGAAAAGGAGCCCCATCTTCCATGAGAATGAGGTCTGGAATGTTTATGCGATGGCGAAATGATTTTGGGCCGCATTCTCCTTTGTAGCACAGGCGGACGAATTCCACTGCCTTTGGCATGAAGACGATGTCCGATTTTTTACAGCCCGCAAATGCTGCGTAGAACATGACGAAAGTTCGGTCAATTTTAAATGTTGGTGCCAGGAAGTAGGGATAGTACTTTTCTTAGCTTCAGCGCCACACAAGAACTTGACGGAACGCCTTGCCGACCTCAAAGATTGATTAGTAGTCCAGATTATTTTCTCCCATTGCGCTGCAGTCCAGCTGCGGTACTTCCATGCAAAAGCAAGGCGCTTTTGTTGATGAAGTGCCAAAAGGTAGGGCTATTAAGGGGAAATGCAGGCGAAGATCTCGGCTTCATGCAATGAACGCCTGACCGTTCGCTTGCTGGCGTTGTTGGGAATGCATTGGTGATCTCTCTTAGCGGATCAAGACGATTTTGTTGGACGTATCGTGTAATGACTCGCTTGTCTCGTTCGGTTAGTTTTGGTGGTCGGCCCGGGCATTTCCGGGGTTCAAGGAAACCAGTTTGTTGGAAGTGATAGTAGACGCTCTGGGCGGTTGTTCGTGGGATGCCCAAGTGAGCAGCGATGTCTCGAAAACTGGAGCCATCCTCCTTCATTCCAACAATTCTGAAACGTGTTCCAACGTCTACCGTAGCTCCGCGGTGTTGATATTGATCAATTTGGGAGAATATGATATTGGGGAAAGGACATAAACGTGTTGGGTGGACGTGTTTATTAAAGGGTGGACGAATCTTTTTGTCCGGGCACTGTACATGGTTCCGGGGTGAGAACAAGAATTTCTCAGCGCCGACAAAATTGACGATGAGAAGGGTGCAAATGCAATCCCGATAGAGTTCTGAAACCGGCTCGACGTGAATGCATGGCCGCCGCATCGAATGGCAGTGAAGGATGGCTCATCAATTATGCTCCTGTGGAATCTAGATGAATTAAACGGAATTTGCAACGCCACGCGCCTCGGTGTTCCGCACGTGGGGTTGAGTCCTAAGTCTTGAAGGGCGATACACTGCACTCACAACTGAGCAATCCGGCCTGCCCTACACGGTCCACCGGAAGCAGATTTCTGTGCGTTTGGCCTATGTGGTAACGATATACAAATTACAGCGACAGACGCTGCACAAAGTTGGCATATGTACTACAAGGGACGTGTTCTTCGTACGTCACCTTTCGCGGTATACAGCACCGGACAACATCTCTGTCCTTTTGGAAGCTGGGTTTGGAGATCTACGACTAATGCGCAACGTCGTTTATGACGAAGCACTAAGTTGATTGAGATTTCAAAATCTTGCAATGATGGGAGCAGTCAACGTCCGAGATTGAACACGCAGTCGTTGACAGAAAAAATTAAGTTTTTCTTTTTATTTCAAAGTCAGCATAGATATACTGTAGTTTCAATTAAATTTCACTGAAAATATTCGTCAGAACGACGGGTACCATCCACTAGTTATAAAGTTAAGATAATTTAAGTCTATAATACCCACATAAGTCCACTAAGCGATATAAGCTTGAAATCTTCAAACATGTATCCATGTAATTACATCAAATCATTTATACCATAAGAATTTGCTTTAAAGCCAAAAGAGGCCAATGAAGGCAGAAATGGCGACATGTGGAAGCTGGCTGAACAAGCTGATCTTGGGGCCCTTGAGGATCTGTGGATGTGGAAATTAGTCAAGAGGCAACCTGAAAAGAGGCAAATACCGTCTACAAAACAAAGCTGCATGGAAATTAATAACTTAAAGGTAATCCTCCTCATGTCATAAGTATGGTGGGTACCGGCGCGACATGGCGATGTACCCGGTGCCTACCCGAAGGAAAGGACCCAAAATGAATAGAATATCCATCTAAAGGTACCGAAAGGTATTGCAATATCACAAGAAACAATGGAAACTTTCGGGGTCGCATCAAGTGATGAGCTGGTTTTGAAACTGGTAAAGGATTTTTAGGGTTAAAGCAATCTGGGAGGCTCTGGAATCAGCTGCTTGCGATCCCCTGGAGAAAATGTAGTTTACGCAGTGTGTCACACACACACCTGTGTGCTTGTGAAGCGTGATCAAACTAGCACCGTTCTGGTCGGAGCACACGTGGGTGACCTGTTGGTCACCGGAACTACGGTGGAATCGGTTGACGAATTTTATGGAAATTGCGGTGTTGGAGCTAAAGGATCCAGGTGTTGTGAAAAAAATCCTGGGAATCCGAATAAGTTTAAACCCCAAGGATGGGTTTATGATGGATTAGGAAACTTCTGTAGATTAGCTCCTGATCTTGCATGGATTGAATAAGTTTAATGCAGCGCGAACGTCCGTTCTTCACGTGGGAAACATCAATGATTTTGAAGAAGTATAACCGACAAGGTCAAGGGAGAATTTTCGAAGTTCAAAAGCTTCAAGTCTCTCGTCGGAAGGCTGCTGTTGATATCTCGTTGGACAAGGCCGGATATTTTTTGTCATGCACCGTGCAACTAGGTGCACCCATGCACCCACTTTGGAAGATTTCAAAGCATCAGAAAGAGTGATCAAGTACCTGAAAGGCACCAAGTCGTTGAAAATTCATTTGATACACAATGGCGAATTGTCCATGTCAATTCGCATCGTATGCTATACGGACGAAAATTTTGATCCAGACAAGATTGACCAAAAAAGCGTTTGCGCTGCGGTCGTTTTCGTAAATGGAATAATTGTTTCGTGGCGATTCAAGAAGCAAGGAGCAGTTCCGTTGTTCACAGCTGAAGCAAAATATGTTGCGGCAATTGTAGACGGCAAAAAAGCATTGGGATTACGAGAACTGTTAATGCAAATTGGTATGCATGCGAAAGGACATTGGCGATGAAAATGGATAACTAAGCGGCTATCAAGCATGTGGAATGTGAATCTAGTGCAGGAAGAACTAAGTATGTTGACGTCAAGTTGAAGTTCCTTAAGGATTTCGCTAAAAAAAAGGCGTGCTCAAGGCAACGCATGTGCCGAGTAGGAAATGGTGGCCGATATATCGACTATGGATCTAAGTGCACAGCGGATGCAAGACTTGCGGAAGAAGATTGGATTGCATTGAAGAATTTAAAGCGCGCGCCGTTTCAGGAAGAGTGTTACGGCACGGCAACACTCAATTTCCTCTGCAACCTCATATCATCGCGCAATGCGTACGCAAATAGCGCACTTCTGGAAGCTTTTTTACTTGTGAGACATTCTTTTGCACCCGTCACTTTGTTTCATCGCTCGAACAGCGTTTTTTGGTGACATTTTTCGTTCTTGATTTCTCAAAAGAATTTCCTCTTGAAATCTTTTTCCTTACTCGCCACGATTTCCTAGGGATCTTGTAATTGTATTGAGCGGTTTCGTTCCGGGGCTTGATTCGCCTCCGAAATTTCGCGAGGATGGCTTATGCTGCTTCGCCCTTCGTTAAGCTTCACGAGATCATCCTCAGCCATGACTTCCATAATTTTTGTTATTTTGTCACTTCCCTTTATCAAGCGTTTCAATATCTCTCATATGGCGATCGATCTTCACCACTTTATCCTTGACTAAAAGTACCTTGTACCATTTAGTCTCATCTTTTTTCCCAAATTTGGGATCGCAATGCATTTTTTGCAAATTCCTTTTTCTTTGGGTCCCTCCAACCCATGCAGGACAAACTGAAAACCACAATTTCCTTGAGAGAAGGTCTCTTTCCGGTCAAGACTTCGTATGGCGATAGATCGCCGGGGTTGAATCTGGTAGGTGTGCGGTTGAGTATATATGACGCATACTCAGCTGCCTCCGGCCAACACATCAAGGGGATCCCCGAGCCAAAAATCGTACATAGACCATGTTAAAAATGGCCCGGTTCATCCTTTCGGACTTTCCATTTGAAGTTGAACTACCCGCCTCCGTAACATGTCTTCGCACCCCAGTATTCTTGCATAACAGGTTAACGTACTTCTCCATCTCGATCAGTGCGCAAAACGTGAATTCTTCAATCGAATGCATTTTAAAACCAAGCCAAAAACTGCTCAAACATTTCGATGCTCTGGATTTCGTGCGAGCGGTGAAAACTCTTACATAGCTTGAAAAATGGTCGACAAACACCACGAGGTAACAGTTCCCTTGCTTGTCGCGCGGTGTGATCGTACCCTTCTAGTCACTACAAATCACACCGCCAACGCGCACGATGTGCGAGTTCTGCCCGGAATTGTCCTTGGGATGTGCTTTTATTCTATCCTTTCCTTCTGGACAGGTCAGGCAGTTTGATCGACTATTTTTTCGTCAACCTTATACCTGACCTGGAGACCTTGGCAAGTTTTTCAACTGTGTCGTACGCCCAGTGACCCAAACGGACGTGGAAATGATGCAGGGATACCTTCTTGTGCATCATTTCCAGCGTCACCCGCAACAGCATTTAACATTATGCTTGAAATCAGCTGCGCACCCCCGGCTAATTTTCAGGTATCAGATTCGTGACGAAAATTGAACCACAAACTTGGATTGGAAACAAAACTTTATTGTCACACTTAATCGTCAAAACACCTCGATTTTCGCTATTTGTACAGTTTATTACGCAAATTGCAAAGCGAAATAAGATTCTTGGCAGGTTTAGTTGTAAAATACACTTCTGTCAGTTCAACCGTGATAAGTTCATCTCCCGGTGTAAGTAGTGTAGTTTATCTTACCGACTCTGGTAACAGAATATCTACAACAACAAATACTAGTGAACACATCAGTTGGTCCACAATCGATCACATTTTCAAGCAGACTTTTATATGCAAAAAGATGCCTGCTGACGCTGTCCACTATTGTGGTGGAGTCCAGTTCAAAATCGAACACCGAAGTGTCCGGAACTGAACAACCATCGCGTCCAGCCGACCAACTTACGGAGGGGGTACTACGCGGACCTTCTCCTGGGTGCCGATCGGGTGACCGATCGGCATTACAGGACGCCGAGTCCGGTTCGTCTCGTGTCTCACCTTGTGTACCCATTGGTATGGGTGGCTACACACTCGGTGGACCGTTGATTAGTAGATACTTCAGTGGGTGTCGATACGGATGTACCACTTCTGGTTTACTGATGCAAAACTCCAACGAAAAGATAATTCAATATGGCCGATCGGCAAAAGAAGCGGAAATCTTCACTCCGAATGCAATTAAACCTGGCACTTGACCGCACGAAGCAGTGAGTAATCCAGCCAATGGGGTTTCTGGCACTTGATTGCAAAAGCAATGAGTAATCCAGCCAATAATAGTTTCTGGCACTTGATCGCAGATCGCGATGAGTAATCCAGCCAATTCCTGGGACTTGATCGCAGATCGCGATGAGTTACCCAGCCAAAATAACACGTCTCCCTAACGTGGCCGAACTTGAGGGGTGAGTGAACGTAATGGGTGCTTCCCGTCGTGGGACTTCCGGTGGAGCTCAGTCCTGGCCGGGATTAAATGAGCAAGAGCTCCCAATGACTCCTACGGAGCCACTGGCTACTTACGCAACCCAATGTAATACGAACACTATATTTAATAAATTAATTAAAATCCAATATGTAAACTATATGTAAACCGTGTGCCTTACCTCAAACCTCAAATCTGCGTACAAAAGACTCCAAGCACACGATTGGCCCAAAACACTCCGTCCTTTTAGCCAACCCGATCGATTTGCCTTGACAACTGGTACACTGGTACAAACTGGTCGATAATTTTCAATTGCACTTCACCACACTATCCACATGTTTTCTGATGACTCGCCACCTGGAAACTCTCCAGCGGTGGTTTCATCATTTGTCATTTCAATAGTAGACAGCGAAAATTTGCGGTTCCACAAACCATTTGAATTTCGGCTTCCTTTCATCCGTTCGCACCGGATTGTACCTTACCATGATTGCGATCTTGAGCTGTGGCACAGCAAACATGGGAATATTTTTGACCACCAATTTTTTTCGCTCGAATCGCTCTCTCGAGTCAGAACTACACTACCAGGTACAGGTAGTGCTCAGTCCATGTCCTTTTCGGACTCTTCTCCGAAGCAAACCAAATTGCAGCCTGGTAGTGGGAGATGTTGACTTTGAAGATATTGTGCATATGGTCGAGAACCGAGTTCAAGTAGGGGGACATCGCCCACCACGTTTCAATATTGGGACGAAAAAATCGGTGGCTGTGCCTTCTAGATGTTCCCCCAACTTTTTTACCTTGAACCACTCCGTCCAAGCAAATCCAGACGAAATTTCGGCTATGTCACAGCCTCGATAAGAAGATATACCCATTGCATGAGCCCAACACCGAGTCCCACGTCCCCAAAAACTTTTCGAAGCCGAGCTTGGGTATCTTCGTTCATCCAGCCTGCCCAAAGTGTGGGCCGTAAAATGCTCGGCTGGCGCACCAATTCCGCCCATATTGGGTGCAGCATCCCGGACGTTTACCGGGAGCCTGGCCGCATTTCCTCGCGGCGCCCCACCAATTTCAATGTCAGAATTCTCGGTCACATCTTTCAATGTCATTTGTTGATCGAACGGGCCGTATTTATTTTCAACGTGTCCGGTAACGCACTGTTCCGGGAAGAACCAGGAAGTATTTCCTCGACCCGGAAGCTGTGCACGCAACCGACACTTGTCCTTGAGCTTTCTTCACAAACACAATCCATGTCTGCCCTTCCTTAAGTCATTTAAAAAGGGTTGGAGGACCGCACCTTGGTCCACACCAAAATCATCACTTCGGTTTTCATCGCTCACTTTATTCCACAAAAACGAAACGAAACACCACGATAAACCGAAAAAATCAATCCACTATCCATCCGAACGTGAGGTACTTCTACTAGTAATCGAAAACCGACTCCAAATGAGAATCTTCACTCGAGAAATTACAATTTAATTTTAAGAAAAAATCACTGTAATCACACTTGTTGACATGGGGTGCCATTACATAATTGAGATTAAAGTTAGAATATCACAGTTAAATTTCAGACGAGTTGTCTGAAATTTAAATAAGAGATTATAAGTTATTATAATCTACGAAGGAAAAGTCGATTCGGTATAAATACCGAATCATGCAGGTTAACTAATAGTACAGTTAGTTTAAGACTTGATATTATTATATTACTTAGGTAATTAATATACTATTAGATGCTAACCACCCATTAAATAAACACTCTTAATTTTGCGTTCTTAGACCTAAGTAAATATTTATATTTACTTCTAGTATAGGATTAGTTGTTATCAACTAATCCTGCCCTTATTGTATTGCGCGCTTCCTCGCAATTACAGTGTAAGTCTGTAACAGGATCAGTCCTGTTACACCTGGTAGCACTTTGTGGTCCGTCCTAACGACCACAGTTCCGTTCCGCTAGTCAACTAGCGGAGCGAAGATTAAGAGCTGCTCGGCATCATGTCGCGATACATGACGCCTGACGAGCGAGAGAGAACGCTGGAAGTGGTGACGAAACACTTCCCTCACTTCTCTTCGCGTAGTAAAGACGCGACGGTGGAAATGGTTCGGTCCATGGGGACCGACATAATTACCTTCCTCCAGGGTAATAACCTGGAGGAAGTGATAGAGGTGGTGAATCGCTTTAGGCGAAACCAACTAGAAAAGCCAGCACGGCCCGCGCAAGAGGCAGCGCGGACCACAACTGCACCTGCAACGCATAGCGTTGAAGTAGTAAAGGCGCGAGTACCGCCCTTTACCGGCGAAGGGGGAGAGCCCCTTCGTAGATGGTTCGCAGAGGTGGAAGATGCCATCTCTGCGCAAAATATTGTTGACGAACGTCAACAGGCGTACTTCGCCACAACATGTCTGGGCGGCAGAGCCAGGGCATGGGCGATGAGTCGCAGAGCCACTGATGACTCTGCGATCCTGACTTATCAGGAATTAAAAGCTGAGCTAAAGCTCAACTTTGAAGCTCCAGAAATGGAGCTAAGTAGTCGGCAGGAGCTCATGGAACTCCGGCAAGGTAAGATTGACCTTCAAGCTTACGCTCAGAAGACGCAATATTTGCTGTCAAATATTGTGTATGAGCCGGTGCCCCCTGCTATGCAGGTCACTGGCTTCATGAAGGGACTCAATGATGATCCCGTCAAACAGAGTCTCTATCGGCACCCGCCAGATACTCTGAGGGATGCCATTGATATGAGCATCCGTGAGGAGTTCAGCATGCGATCAGCGTCATCGCATGCTGGGTACAGCCGAAGGGCTCAACAGCCCTTCGCTTTTGATATGCCTCAACAGCATGTCAACAAGCAGTAGTCAGGCAGACGAAGCTCACACTTCGTCTCAAGAAATAGCCACCAGCGCCAGAGCATGGGCGATGGAGGTCCAGAGCCGATGGACCTATCGGTTGCGG
>CM047581.1:1887779-1901110 GCA_026184515.1 Peronosclerospora sorghi | reverse complement strand
AAACTTGACCAGAAGTGTGCCAAATTTTGGGCACGCTTCTCCACAGCCGCCCCTGAGTCAGACCGTGTCGCACAACGACAACGGTCTGACCTCGTCCATCAAATTCAGTTGAACCTTGGTCATTCAGACTTTTCCGACATGGAGCAACCATCTTCTTCATCTGTTCCAGGTACTTGCACTGTTGGACTTGACCTTCTTGTATTTCCTTAACGACCGTTCTTGTAGGCACCTCGCATACCACGTCATCGCATGTCACTTCGCCCGTCCGGTCGGTCCGTTCTGGCAGCCCCCATCGTTCTACTGCACCTCAGACATCGGCAGGGCATCAGACCGGGACCGACGCGCAGTTGCAAGACGCACTTGAAGAGATCGCACGCCACCAGGAGCAGATTGCTCAACAGGTGACACAACGTAAGTATGCATGTCCGGTCTTCACCTTGGACCTGTTCTAACCTTCGTTTGTCTTCAGCCCGTATACCTCCAGCCCGTATACCTCCAGCCCGTATACCTCCTGGCATCAGCAAGGCGATCAATGCCCTGCTTGCCGCCTATCGGCAGTCGAACACGCATGCCCTCCAGCTGCGTCAGATTTTGACCGGACTAATAAACGCGCGCAATAGGTTGAACCGCTTTTAGGCTCATCAGCTTCATCTTCGGGAGCAGCTTGTGCTGGTCCAACAGCAGCAAGAAGAAGACCTGCTAGACCAGACCACGTTGATCATTCAAAGCGACGACCTCGTGAGGCGTCTCACTGAGCTCCGAATTTCGACTCAAGACCAGACCGAGGAGGTCCAGTCTTGTGAACGCAAGTCAAACGATTGGACGTAGGCAGCGAACGGTCGTCGGGCGGTATTAAAAGAATGTCATCAGCGCTTGGTTGACCTGTTCGGCCTCGTCGGCATCCGGTTGCTGCCTCCAGCGTAGACCGGTCTGCGTCGGCCGCCTTGGTGGACCTACACCGGGACCAAGACCAAGGCCGTTCATTGGCCGAAATTCTCCAGCCCGAAATTGCACACAAATCAAAGAAGCGCGCGGACGCGCCGGGTAGCTCGAGGGCGTGGGGCATAGCGTGCGACCCCGAACTAGGTTGGAAGCGTGTGGTGCCCCATAAGCGAGCCAAGACCCAGGCGCTTCTCGTGGGCCCAAGTTTGGCCGAGGATGACGACAGTAACATCTCCAAAAATCAAGCGCCCTCGACCGCCGGTGCTGACCGTGCCATGTATTCAGAGGTCTCGTCCTGGGATGACTCCGGCGAAGACTCCGGTGATTCGGAGTTTGCTGTCCCCATCCCAACCAAGTCGCGAACAAGTCCACATGAAAGTTTTGTTCAAGTTGCATCGACTTCGGAGCAGACCAAGAAGACCGGCCCGCATGGTGGCGTTCCACCACCTCATGCGTCGACAAAGTCAACACCTACGGTCTTGCCTGGGACGTCCAAGCTCCACAAAGATGCTTTGTTGCCCAACGTGGCAATCGACAGTTCTTCCCTTCCGCCACGAACTCGTGAGGATACTTTGCCGTGGTCGCCAGGGCAGATCGGTTGTTTACGCCGGTCCACCCTGACCAAGCAGCTCCTGGGCCGGTCTTTCTCTCGTCCAGACCATTGGCTTTTCCCGCCGGCGAAGAAAGTTCCTGCCTGTACGCTGACGAGCCGTGGAAGATTTTCGAGCATCCCAAGCTGGGGTTCATCTTCCACTCGACTCCGTGGGCCAATGATTTCATGAGTCGGGTGAAATATTTTAACAAGACTCACGCTCAAGCCATCTGGGAGGCATCCCACTATCTGGTGCTTCCCCCGGAACGAGTTCGGCAAGACCCTGGCTTGGCGACCATCCAGAACAAGCGAAAGCGGCGTCGGATCAGAGCGGGTGAGGCCTGGCAGTCCCTGTGCCAATATGTTTTGGATGGGATGCTGACCCACGAGTGCGACGTCGATGTGTTCTTATATCCATTTGTACTTAATATGGCGCGGCGTCGCGTCGAGAGGACCCGGCTGCTGGATGACGGTGGCACATGGTACCCCGGTCTTGGGTGCACTACACCGGTCTTGGACCTCAAGGATGCTTTGGTCCAACTATACCAACAAGAACCTTGGCGTAACCAGTACCAGGACCAAGTTGAAAAGCATTCGTCGTTGACAGTCGGCCGTCTGTGGGGTGATGGCGAGTGAGGTCGTAAGTAGTCTACCAGATAACACTTAATAATATATCATCGTTTTTTTCACATGTTCGGTCATCAAATCACTTGAGCTAATTCCACCACTTTCTCCAGAGTTGCACTAGACACGTTATCACCAACCTTTCCACTTACATCGCGAAAAAACAATCCACGTTCGTCACTCCACTATTCCAATTCGTCACATATTCACAATACACAATACACAAGACACAAGACCTTCCACCTCTTCACATCGGTCGGGAAGACCGATGCTACTGCATGTCTTGGTCTTGGTCTTCATGGGTCTGCATCACTGCGAAACGGTTCCGACTGACTCGGTCCCGCTCTAATTCTCGTAGTAGTGCTCCACAGTTCAGGTCGGACTCATCGATCCAAGTTGTTTCATCATGGTCCTTCCATCGGACCAGATATTCTCGGTGGGTCCGGCCGAACCTGGTCTTCTTTACCGATAGGACATCTAAGACCTTTTCCACTTCAAATTCGTCCTTCTCCAGCGGTCGTTCCCAACTGTCCTCCGGCAGTAATGCTTCATCGAAATCAACCGTTCTGCCTCGTCTACTAGACAGGGCATTTTGGGACAATCAGGAAATTCTCGGACCAGTTTTAACTTGGACACATGTACGATCGGGAAGACCTTTTAGTCCGTGCCGGTTGTTACTAGACGGGCAGCGTGTTCACCAATCAGATCGGCAACACGGAAAGGACCGTGCCACATGTGAGCCAGCTTCTTCGCATAGCCCTCCTTCACTCGGTCTAGGTACAACCATATCCTCGCCCCTGGTTCTATACCGTGGGGTTGGACCTGGTCGTTGTTCCGGTCTGTCCGGTCTTGTGTAGCTTGACGTAACTTTTCGTTGACAATTTCTCTTGCATGCTGGTAATGTTTCTGGAACTGCATGCGCCAACGTCGAGCATCACGATCGCGGGTCCGAGTGCAGCCAATAGGTATCGCGGCTCCAAGAGTGGACCGGGGGTCCCATCCATACGCAAAATAAAAAGGCGTTTCTCCTCGGACCCGATAGGTCGACGAGTTGAGTGCAAACACCAGCCTTTCTGCGTATTCGTCCCAATCGCGCTGGTCTGGATCGGCAACGTACATCTTGATTGCTCTTGTAATAGTTTGTACCATACGTTCTGCCGATCCATTCGCTTGCGGACGATATGCCATCGTCGCGCTCTGTTTCTGGCCCAGCATATTGTTAAACGACCGGAACACCTCGGCCATGAAACCGGGTTCTCGGTCGTGTCTGATGACCTCGCTGGCGCCGAACCTTCGGAACACGCATTCTTCGTAACTTTTGGCGATCTGCTCGGCGGACCGGGACACACTTGCCTTCGCAATAACTAGACCGGTGAACAGGTCTACCCAGATGAACAACTCAGTATTGCCATATGTCGATTTAGGCAGCGACGGTATATGGTCCATAGATATGACCTGGAAAGGGTAGGTAGCTTCGATATTTCCGGGCGATCGCCCCTTGATTACCGGTCTACCCTTTCCGGTCTCGCAATCCGTACAACAACCCACATATTTCTGCACACTTCGGAAAAGACCTCTCCAGTGAAAGTGGGACCTGATCTTGTGATACGTTCTTCCTATGCCCTGACGTCCCCCTTCTAGACTCACATGGTAGTGATGGAGGACATCCGGCTGCAGCAACTCAGGTATCACCAATTTCGCCAATCAGTCCCGGTCTGCACTGTCTTGGTCGGCATCGTGGCAGTAATATAGTAAACCATCCTCATCCACTTCGTAACTGTCTGCAATCTTGGCACATTCTTTCGCTTGACCATTCGTCAACTTAGACAATTCACCGCGCAGGTAGGTCTTCAAATTCACAATCCATTCTTCTTCGTCCTGCGCCTTGAGGATCCGTACTGCCCTTAGTCGTTGCACAACAGATTCACTCAACCGTTCCTTTGAGAACGGTTGGTGGGACTTCCGAGCTTTCGGTCTAGTCGCTACCATCACATGCACCTGGTCCGGAGCGTTCTTGGGTCCGATCACCTCGGGTAGCCTGTTTATATTCATCAAATCATCCAGAACGGCCTTCTCGGTGATCGTAGCCCCGGTCTCGTCTTGCATGGCCTTGGTCGCGAGATAGTCGGCACTTCTGTTCCAGACCCGTTTCACGTGCAATAGCTCGTGGTTGGGGTAGTCCTTCAATGCCTTCATTACCCGATCATTTAGAGTCCTTAGTCGTGGAGCCTTGCAGTCGATCTCTCCGGTGATCTGCCTGATCACTAGGTTGGAGTCACCACATATGATGACTCGCCCTTTCTCTTGCGACGACAGCAGGTCCAGAAATAGAAGTATACCTCGGTACTCCGCCTCGTTAACCGTAATATCCGGCGTGAAATCGGCAGCCGCTGCAACTATAGACCATTGTGGCAACTTCCACAATATGGCACTATAGGCGCCGACTTCTTCTTCACGCTTGCTGATCCGTCAAAACTTAAGACCAAGAGCTCTTCCTCATGGTCGACGGTCGGTGGCGGTCTCGAAACTGACTGCCGAGGTTGCTTCCTCGGGGCAATCGCTATCAATGCCTCGTCCACTTCAGACCGAGGGGTGATACTGGCAGCTAATGTGCCCAATATCTCTTCCTCGCCCCTGGTGCACTTAACGACCTCGAGGGTCCACTGCGACAAGACCGCCGACCATCTGCCTAGACGTCCGTCCATACCATTGGCTGATAGTATCCAGGCCAAAGTAGACCGTCTTGACAGGACCTTTATAGGTCGGCCGACCAGCAGGTTGTAACACACATCCAGAATTCGTAGCAACGCCATAACTTCTTTCTCGACAATTCCATAGTTCACTTCATTTGGTTTTAGCGTCCGGCTCGTAAACGTGACTGGATGATACACATCATCGTGATCTTGCACTAAAGTGGCCGAGATAGCCCACTTACTGGCATATACAATAATGGTCGGCACTTTTTCGGGAGCGAAATGCTTGAGAATCGGTGCCGTCGCCATCTTAACCTTCAACATACCAAAGGCAAACTGTGCACGCTTCATATGGTCTTCGGCCTCCACTTGCGGACAAACTGCAGCAAGACCAGAGTCGGCGCCCTCCTGTAAAGTTGCCAGGTCTTCTTCGCGCAACATATGATAGTCAACTTCCCGGAGCTCGTACAGCACAGCCGCGTAGATAGCAAAGTATTCAATGAATCGGCTATAATAATTCAAGCTTCCCAGGAAGGACTGCATTGAATTCAGCGATCTGGGGAACCGGAGGTTACTCAGCGAATCCAGGTCCTTGGGATTAGCCTCTAGACCATTGTTCGAGACCATATGGCCTAAATAGGCGACCTTGGACATACCCCAAAAACTTTTCACGGCACTGATAGACAGGTTCCAGCGGTCGCATGTCTCTAACAATCGTTCAACCTTCTCGCACAGATCGTTCCATGACGAGGCAGGTATCAGAATGTCGTCGATGTACGACCGCCTCCCTAGAACGGACGGTCCTCTTTCCCGATCGGGCTCACCCTCTCTAAACACATCATAATTTTCAACGGGGTCCCGATCGGTCTTGATCTTGAAGTGTCCGTACAACGCGTTATCTACCAGCCTTTGATAGATTTGGGGCGCGTTCTTCAGACCGAACGTCATACGATTCCACTCGAAAAGACCAAACGGTGTCACAAATGCGGAAATCTCACGGGCTCGATCAGTCATCGAGACCACCCAAAATCCACTTGCCATATCTAGCGAACAATACCACAAGGTCTTGTCGAGGTCTTCCAACAGATCATTAATCAGCGGCATCGGGTACACCATGAGTTTAGTCAACCGATTTACCAGCCGATAGTCGATGCACAGTCTAATGTCAACGCCGTTATTCTTGATAACAATTACGATCGGCGAGGCCCATGGCGAGGTCGACGGTCTAATAATCTTGGTGACCAAAAGTCCTTTAATGAGATCAGAAAGCTTTTCACGGTACTGTGGCGCCACGCGTCGACATCGCTGGGCAATCGGCTTGGCATCTCCAACGTCAATATCGCAAATCGCACCACGGGCTGCAGGTGGTAAGGCGTTGCCCTTTCCGATCAGCAGATGTCTTTTCTTCCATATGATACTCTTCAACTGCTCGATCTGGTCTGGACTGTTAAGGTCTTGATTACCCACTGTAAATCATCCGTTGTAACTTCGGGCGAGTCGGCAGACACTTCAGGGAGGACTGCCATTTGGCTTTCTAGCTCCTGAATGTACTGTTCCCCGCCTTATGTATACAGACTTGTTCATCTTCTGGGGCGATATCACCTAGACCATCTGGACCGGCTGAACGCCCCTGGTCTTGATCGACGGGCTGTCCTTCACTGATATCGGTCTGATTAGGAATACCATCATGGTCCGACCTAGCAACTTCATGTTCCCCTTCTTCCGTTTCTTGCTCCGCTGTCGCCTGGTCTTGTGCTGACACCACGTTGACTAGACTCGGCTCGTCTACTTGATGGTCCACCGTTCCTGGTGACTGCGGCGCCTTTCTTAGGACCAACATCTTTTTTGGGGTGACATAACTTGGTCTTTCCACTAAAGGTGAGGTATACTCTTCCACCGACCCATCATCGCTGATAAGATCGGTGGTCGATTGGTACGCCAGGTTTTGCCACTCGACATACCGCCTCGACCCAATCGAGACGAACCCCATCTTCCTTGGTACCTTCCCTTCTGTTAACCACATGCCGACAATAGTGTTATTGTCCAGTCAGCGGCTTGTCACCGATATTGGTAACACGGACAAAATCACGTCGACCAGCACTCTTTACGCAGATCGAGACCCACCGATCGCCCCTGGTCAACCACAACTTCCTCGAACGAAAACCTTTCTCAGCCGGGGTATCGGCAGACCGACAAACTGGGATAGTGAGGTCTTGGTCCCACCGGACCAGATCGGTATACGAACCATACAGAGATCTTCGACCAGCCAACTGGACCTGGACCTCATCCGGGAGCGTAAGCACTCCATGTGACAGGTCTAGGAGAATACCAGCTGGGACCATGAAATCCATTCCTAGTAAAGCGTCTTGACCAGCCAACTTGCCAACCCAAGCGCTGAAAAAGTAGACCAGCGATCCCGACAAAGTAATTTTCACACGCGTTCTTCCTTCGGTAATATAAGAGTTTTCGTCGATCCCGACGCATTCTTGTCTCTGGGTATCGTCTATACGACATCCAACCTTACGAGCAAAGGCGTAGTCGATTATCGAGACTTCAGCTCCAGAGTCAAACAACATCGTCGCTTTCTGATTATTAATCTTGCCACAGGCTTTCGCCTGCTTGAACCATTTATCAGGTGCGTGATACTTCCAGTACCCGCGGGATTCTCCAGGAAGCAAGTCCAACTGCATAACCACCTTGGTCCGGGAGTACTCATCGGTCTTCAGACTGTAGACCGGATGGTCTCGGTCGACGCAATTTGGAATAGAACGTGTATTGTCGGTCTTATCCTCTTTTCCGACATATGCATAGATGTGAACCGTAGAACGCTCGGCTCGATCCAGATTCCAACCTGGCGAGCGTTCTAGTTTAACATATTTTCTGCGTCCGGCGGTAGCATCCCCGCGTGCTTGTCCGGCACGTACCACTTGCGTATCATGTTAAAAAAAATCTTCAATCTTGCAGTGGCCGGCCTCGTGGATCTCTCCACATGACTTGCATACGAAGAGGCAGTGGTCCGTCGGGTGGCCGCGTCTCTCGCACTTCTTGCACATCATCTTCTTCCAGCAGTTTGGACCATCATGTTTGCTCGACCCACAGTGGGAGCACTTCTGACGAGGTCAGTGTGGATCGGACTTGCTTCCGTTCCTTCCCTTCCGGTCCACCTGGTCGGACTTCGACTTGGTCTTCGGGGCGGGTCCCGCAACATAGACGTAGCGATACTGGTCTTCATCCGATGACTCCTGGCTGGATGGACTTCCACTTTCCCCTTCTGACCCCGTGCTGTCATCAGCTATAGTTTCCTTGACCGCTCGGGTCGGTCTGGTCCAAGGTCTCTTGACCGGATCGGTCTGGGTCTTGGAACGATAGAGACCTGATCCACCAGCGGTCTTCGCTCTCATACTACGCGACTGTTGTAACGTCCGCAGGGTCTGTTCGACTTCGCCCGCATCCTTAAGACGCAGTAGAGTAATCTGGTCCGCCAGTTCTTGATCGTCAAGGGTACTAATATAGTGACCCACATGTTCTAAGGCGGCACCGTTTGGCGGGTTATTCTCTTTGATTGTTATACCGGCGCGAAGTGCAGCCACGTTCAACCGATGAAAATACTCGATCGGTGTTTCGTCGGCCTGCTTCTGCATATGGTGGTACTTACGGGCGCTTGAAAATCCGGAGTTACAATATTGACCTTCAAACTCCGCACATAACAGGTCCCAGTCAGACCGGACGCCCCGACCCAACTGTTGAATCCAGTTCGCAGCCGGTCCTTTTAACAAATCCCGGAAGATTAAACAACGTTCGCTTTTTGGGGTCTGGTCTCGCAGGAACGCAGACTTGACCCGACTGAACCAAGACCGGGCCTGGTCTTCATCAGCATCCTTGCCGGTGAAGTCCTTGAGGTCGGTCGTCGCGGCCATACGGATGCGCGCAATCGCAGCAGATCCAAAGTCGTAGGCAGTAGTGGAGGCTAGGTTATTCTTGCGCACCTTTCCTGCGCCTGTACCATCTGACCCACCATGGTCGTCAATACCGCCGACCGACTCCATATCACAGTCACTTGTCTTGCTTGGTCTACGCGGTCTTGCCGGTTGCGGCTTGCGCCTTCCCTTGCCGGTTGGTTTATCACTTTGAGTAGGCTTATCCATAGATGTTACCGATTCCATATCCACATCTTTGCAAACATTTACACCTTGACAGGTAGACCGGTCTTGGACATGTGGGCGCATAGGTGGTCTAACCCGTTCTTCCATGAAACGTTGCATAATCGTCTCAAACATGGCTTGGACGTTGGGTGGCGTCATGGGCAACGTGTTGATATCCTCCTTTTGCGGAACTGAGGCCTGTGGGGGCTGCTGGAGCCCCGACTGGCAAGCAGCCCCTTGCTGCCGCATGTCCTTTTTTTGTTCAGACCGGGCATGGTCCACCCCCATGGTCATCCGCTCGACACCGGTCTCCAACTATGATGAGCTGTTAGAAGCCGGTGGAGACTGGTGGATCGATTCATCATCGGAACCAATGTCAACAAGCTCTGTGGAGGCTTCGGCGACCTTCATTGCCGTGGTGGGAGTTGGGCGGCGAACCGCCCCCACCAGTGGCACCAAATGGTCGTGGAAGGTCGACATCGACGATTTCAGCCTCCAAGTCTCAAAATCAAATAGTTTTTGGACATCAACGGGGTTCTGCATTTTAATGCCAACCTCCGCCAACATCGCCACCAAGTTTTTTACCAACAGTAATGGGCGATCACTTTGGACCGGCTCGGTAGTGGGACCGCGAAGACGGTCGGGTATCTGGAGGTTCAACACCCGAAAGACCACGTCAAAGCGAACAAATCGTTTCAGCTCAAAAATGTAATACATCTTGTTTAGGTCTTCTTCAGTGATGCCTCCATCTCCGACCTGCGACTTTTCTTCGAGGTCGTCTTCTTTGGCCGGCATTCCCAACCCTTTTCTGGGCACCTTGGGTACCTTGGGGACTTTAGGGAGGTATACCGGATCGTTCCAGTCAGCCTCCAAGTAATTTTGATCTTTTAGTTTTCCATCATTTTTTTCATTCATACACATAGGATCAGGACCAAGGTCCTGATCCTTTCCGGAACTATAGCAAGACCTGCTATAGTCCCGATCGGCTCTGGTGGGATCCTTTTGGGGAGGAAAAAACTTATTAATCCCGATATGGTCCTCCGCCAGTCCAGATCGGACATCACCATCTTTATCAACAACGAGAACGTAAGGCGATAGTCTTTCCTTACGTCCTCTCCAGAACTACTCCATATTTAAATCATTCAAATCTTCAAATCCAATTTTTGATGGAATATCAGCACGGTGATATCCACGATCACCAAGTGATCCGGGCACGCGAACCATTGTGGTGGAGTCAAGTTCGAAATCGAAAACATTAGCATCGATAACCTGACTACCACCATCACGCCCAGCCTTCCAACTTTCGGAGGGGGTACTCCGCGGACCACCACTCGAGATCTGGTCCGATCTTCCGCTGCAAGCAGACGACCGGTCGTCATCAGAACCCACTTGGTCCAATTGTTTAGTGTCCATCTCACCTTGTGTACCCGATGGAATGGGCTAGTTACACACTCGGTGGATCGGGATCGCAGATTGGATCGAACCGGTCTTGAATATAGAAGACCGATCTGGGTAGGTATCTCTGGGGCGGAACTCTTCACCCCAGACACAAACATACAAAAAACACTTCCAAGAGATAACTTCCAATTCGTCGATCGTCCAAACGATCAAGGCCTGAACAATACGAACTAATAGAGGGTAGACCGACCGTTCCGGTCTAGCCCCTGACCAATACGAAATAAGACCAAAACCGGTCTAGTTTCCAACCTATATTAAAACAAGCCAATATGTCCGCGTAAAGACCCAATATGCTCGTGAAACTCCACAAACGATATCTCCACGCCAAGACCAATCCAGTGAATAGCAAGTTCCAAACGTACTTGAGTTGAGGTGTTGAGATCGCCAAATCGTACTCCCGTCGAGGGACTTCCGGTGGTCCAAAGTGCGCGTGCGGCGCGTCCAGACCGGGTATAATGGGCGAGAGGGGATAATTCGACCCTCTTCCCCCAAACACTCCGCGGCGGGAGGAGGCGACTAGTGTACGAAAAGGGAAGAACGGCGACCCCTAGCTGTGGTGCGAACCAAGACCAAAGGACTTCCACTTAGAAAAATCCTGCAACCAAAAGACTTTTACTTTTTAGGCAAATCCACAACTAAAATACTACTACCCTATAGTCCCTAAATGTACCCACACAAAAATATGTAAAATACCCAAAGTCGGGTGACTCACCAAAACTTGCGTTCTTGACACTTCTTGAGTCTGATAGGCTGAAAAGCCCCCCCTTGTTTAAACCAATCCGAAATTAGACCAAATGCCTTGACAAAACTTGACCAGAAGTGTGCCAAATTTTGGGCACGCTTCTCCACAGTAACGTACTTACCGTATGTACGTACATACCCCGGTATGCACGATACATAACCAATAAGGTAAATGACTTCGAGTTTACAACTAGATATATTTAGATCTTCGTCTCTAAGACAGTCCATGTGTAGCCGGTGCGTATACGCACGGTGCGGCTAGCGCACAGAGGAATACTTTTCCTTAGAGCGGCGTTCGCCGCTACTTAGCCGATACGCCCTTATAAAGGGCTTAGTAGGAGAGAGCTCTCCTACTCGGGGCCAAGATTCCCGGTTTGGTTTACTTAATAGACTTAACGGCAAAGCTCCCTTACTAAGGGTGCAGCTAAAGGGAGGGCTCCCTTTAGGCTACGGCACTCACTACACGCGAGACCGGTCGAGGTCGTGCGTCTGTAGATAATAGAGTGAAATGTAAACTGAATATATATATATAATTAGTCTAAAATAATTTAAACTAATGTAAACTATATGTAATACTAAGTAGAACATACCAAATTCGTACCTAGCTAAAATGTAGTGTGCACCACCTGTGTACCGACACGTGGATGGCTGACACGCCACCCCCTAGGGCTCCTGCCCATATTGGTTAAAATAACCAATGGTTCAAACCCCTTCGAACCGGTCAATACTGACCCCAACCGTAGTGTACTCACGTACACCACCAACTGAATGTGACTCGAATGTAACCCTGTTACATCCTCCCCCATCAAGACTATTGCTTACGCAATAAACAAAATTTTGTTGGAGAACTCCAACGCCAGTACCTCTTGCTATCCATGAGCACCTTCTGTAGCCGGTGCGTATACGCACGGTGCGGCTAGCGCACAGAAGAAGACTCTTCCTTGAAGCGGTAGCTACCGCTACTTAGCCGATACGCCCTTGTAAAGGGCTTAGTAGGAGAGTTCTCCTACTCGGGGCCAAGATTCCCGGGTTGGTTTACTACTTAGCCTTAACGGCTGTATTCCCTTTACGGGATGTAAGTAAAGGGAGGGCTCCCTCTTACCTACGACACTCACTGCGCGGGCGACCGGTCGAGGTCGCACGTCCGCAAAATAGAGTGAAATGTAAACTGAATATATTTAATATGTAATTAGCCTAAATTAATTCAAACTAATATAAACTATATGTAATACTAAGTAGAATATTCATAATTCGTACCTAGCTAAAATGTAGTGTACACACCTGTGTACTGACACGTGGATGGCTGACACCCCACCCCACCAAGGGCCCCTGCCCTGATTGGTTAAAATAACCAAAGGTTCGAACCTTTCAAACCGGTCAATACTGACATCAACCGTGGTGTACTCATGTACACCAACACTAAATTTAACTCGAATGTAACCCCGTTACACCTTCAGTTGTTCTATGGAAGAAAACTATTCCGATAACTCGGAAGTGGATGCCCTTGGGGAGATCTCCCCAACGGCTGGCCACTCCGACAGCCACGAACGGCTCTGTCGGTCATCCAACCCATTCCCCACACGTGGGGAGAACGCACTAACTCGTGCGCCACCGTTACTCGCTAGGGGTGATACCTCCAGGTTGCCACAGGCGACCACCACCAATGAACCGTCCTTGGTTCAAGAGGCCCGACGTGCCGTACGGGCACGGAAGGGACCTCGCGACCCCCAAAAGAGGGCTAAGCAGGCGGTCAAGAGGGGTCTATCCTCTTATACCCCTCTTCCAGCGGCTATACTGCCGCGTGAAATTGCGCGTCGGAACCAACTCCGGGCCCGACTACTAACACCCAAACATTATACCGTTAAGTCCTACCGAACGCGATTCGGGAAGCCGGCACGCGGTGTCCTCGTGGATATCATCCGCGAGATTCCCTTTGTTCTCTTGAGGGACGAAAGCGTCGAAGACGCAGAACAGGCATTCCGCGCCTGGGCGGAAGGGGAGAAACGCCTCCCCAGTTTCGATGCGCTGTACAACAGCTTTTCCGAACACGACGTTCGGGTAGAGAGGGCGCTACGCTTGGCTTATGCTCAGGCCAAAGCGCAAGGGCAACTGCCTGCCTCCTATTATACGCGCTCTGCT
>CM047581.1:1842539-1881426 GCA_026184515.1 Peronosclerospora sorghi | reverse complement strand
GCAAGATGGCTCACCTGGCGGCGGTGCCAGAAACCATTGATGGACAAGGAACATCGAAAGTGTTCCTAGACCGTGTCTTTCGACAGCATGGTCTACCCGATTCCGTTGTGTCGGATCGGGATCCCCGTTTTACGGGACAGTTCTGAGGAGAGTTGTTTAAGGTGCTAGGCACCAAGCTTCTCATGTCCACTGCGGATCATCCGCAGACGGACGGTCAGACGAAACGCGTTAATCGCGTGATAGAGGATATTCTCCGGAGTTTATGTCCGAATTCTCCGAAGAGTTGGAGTGAGATGCTTCCGATGGTCGAATTTGCTATAAACAAATCTGTCCATGCATCTACGGGGTTTACCCCGTTTTACGTGAACGGATTAGTGAATCCGAGGGTTCCGTTGCCGCAACGTGTGTGTGGCCCACGGATTGAGGGGGGAGGATTCCCCGATGTCAGCCCTGTATCTGCGCGAAAGGACATCGATATCGACGCGTCTTAGTGTCTTACGACACGTTTGCGATGGCATGGCGGAAAGCCAAGACAAGCAAAAGGAACAGGCCGACCGCAGGGGCCGGCGTAACAAAAGTTCGTATACAGTAGGAGAAAGTGTTTTATTAAACGCTAAAAATATTCCTACACATGCATTTTCTAATGTGTTAAGAAACAAACTGCGCCCCAGGTTTGTGGGGCCTTTCAAGGTACTAGCCCGAAAGGGCTTGGCGTACACTTTGGATATTCCGAAGGCGATGCGTACGCATCCAACCTTCTATGTGGGTATGTTTAAGCCATACCAGGACCCGGATGCGGTTCCCCTCTTGGAGGAGGTTGAGAAGGCAGATAGCCGTAAGGCGCGGCAGGGCGGAAGAACTCCGACAGAGTCATAATGCGACCACGTAGCTCCGCAACGGAAGCTTCAAATCTTCCCTCAAGACGGCGAAAGCCGTCAAAGGCAGACTCGAGAGAGGCAAGCCGCCTCTCGAAGCGTTCAGTGGCATCCCACTCGTCGACACCATCCTGGCCTTCCAGGATGCGACGGCTGTGTCGATCACAGCGCTCGTGAAACTCACGTCGCAATTTCGCGACCACCTCCCGCAGTTCTCGATTCGGAGGGTATTACACATTACCATGTGGAGAGTCTAATGGCGCGACGCCATCATCGAGGTGAAACCCAGTATCTGGTGAAGTAGAAGGGCTACCCACATTCACAGAGTTCGTGGGAGTCCGAGACTCCGCTGTGGCAGGATTGCCGAGACGTCGTTGACGCTTTCGAGCGGGAGAATTATTCCGCTGCTAGTCGACGACCAAAGGGGCGCGAGAATCCCCTTCACTCCCAGTAGTTGGAAGCTCGCCGGAGGCAGATGTGGCGCTCACACTGTTCTCTGGCACCACGTTGGGGGTAGGAGCGCTGGCATAGCGCGTGCGATAATCGCTTTGGCTTTGGCAAACGCCAAGCGCAATGCCCTCTCCACCCGAACGTCACGTTCGGCATAACTGTTTTCGGCATAACTGTTGTGCAGATTTAAAAAGTCAGGGAGACGTTTATCCCCTTCCTCCCAAGTGCGTAACTTACACTCTGCCTATTTGGGATCTTCTCCTTGTAGGAGAACGAAGGGAACTTCGCGGAGGTTCTCAACAAAGACACCCTGCGCCTGTTTCCCGATTCGCTTTCGGTATAAGGTGGCAGTGAACTGCTTCTCCGTGAGCAGTTTTTCCCGGAGTTGTTTCCGGCATGCGATTTGACGCGACTGTTCAGCCATAAGGACAGGGGTATAGAAGGCTAAACCCCTCTTTACCTCATTCTTAGCCAACTTTTGGGGATCAAGAGTACCCCAAAAACGATATTCCGCCCGTGAAGAGCGTTTGGGGGCGCGTGATGCAGCCCCCAGTGCCAGTGTGGCAAGATAAGATTCCTGAGCCGCGTCCAACTCATTGTTCGTGATGGTCGCCTTCGGCGACTCGGATTTGTCATCCGAAGTTGGCAATGGTGGCGCGCGAGTTAGCGCATTTTCCCCACGTGTTGGGAAAGTATTAAGCTGCCGACATCGCCGTTCGGCGTCGTCAAGCGGTCATCATTAGGGGATCTATCCCCAAGGCCCCCCTCCTCCGCGATATCGGAGTTCGGTTAGATAACATTCCCTTCTCGGGGAGAATGATCGCCACCCCTAGAGGTGCTTATTCTAGGCCAGAGTTCTGGCAGTTGGGGTCTCCAACTATAATCGATTATTGCGTGGCTATAGTCTTAACGGGGGAGGATGTAACGGGGTTACATTTAGTTACGTTGGTATATGTAAATACACAACGGTTAAGGTCAAGTATTGGCCGGTCCGAAAGGTTCGGACCTATTGGCTGTTTTAGCCAATCAGGGTGGAATCCCTTTGTGAAGGCGTGGCAGCCTGCCACGTGTTGGTACACAGGTGGTCTACATTACATTTTCGGCTAGGTACGGATTAAGTAAGTTCCACCTAGTATTACATATAGTTTACATTAGTTTATTTATTTAGGCTAATTTTATATTAAATAAATCAGTTTACAATCTACACTATATCCTGATATACGCACGACCCTGAACGGTCGAGCGTGCAGTGAGTGTCGTAGCAGGGGAGCACCTCCCCTAGAAACTCCATACTAAGGGAAGCCTTAGAGTAAGGCGTTAGCGTATGCTAACCGTAAACTCAGGGAATCTTGGCCCCAAATGAGAGAGAGCAATCGCAAACTAAGCCCTTGGATCAGGGCCTATCGGCTATGTAGCGGCGTATCGCCGCTTAAGGAAAGTCTTCCTCTGTGCGCTAGCCGCATCGTGCGTTTAAGCACCGGCTACATTAACGCTAAGTGGCATCTATAGTTAATTCCTAGTCCAACGATGAGGGTACAAAAGTCCACCTTAATCAAAATCGTCTAATTGAACGATACGGTTAGTTTAGACCTACAGAAGGCGTATAACTTGTTGTGTCCTTGTTCCTGGAAACGTTACAAATAATAGTTTATTCAGGAAAATAGTCCATCAAGTCCGTTGCGTCAGCCGCTGCCGCTCCCAGCTAATCTCACGTTAGTGCCTCGATTATCAACATTTCGTAATATATGGTAATTTATGATAAGGTACCACCACGTCTAATCCTCTTCCCTCGTAAAGAATGGAAATGTATACAATGTTTTGAAGGGTTACTACTGATAGTTTTAACTCTCGCCAACATTTCCCCTATGAGAGGGAATCCGAGTCCTCTCCCTATGGCTGTCATTGCAATTGTTTATGTTGGAAGGGAGCGCTTTTTGCGCAGCAGCTAGCGTCGCCGTTTTGGTTGTCAAGCGACTTTCAGGTGAAAAGGTTATGTATTGTACATAACTTTAGGTTAGGTACAAAACACTGCATATTTGCATACTATTAGTTTTAGGTGCATACTTAATTCTAATAATTCACTTCTGAATTGTTTTTCGACTTACGTGATTATTACGAGTAGTTAGGAGACGCGCTACTGTGTGCGCTTTCATTTAAGTTTTGCTTTACGTGGATTATCAAGTACGCTGCAGTGGCAGCTGGAGTGATTGTTACGTATTGGATTCTCGTGGTTACGTTGGTTTTGTTTGAGTTACTGGTCCTTACGCTTGAGTCGCAAGAGGACAGTGGAGAGATTGATTACGTTACGTATTTGATTTCTCTTTTGTTACGCTAACTGTAAGCCTTTGGTCTGTACTGGAACATTACGCAGCAGTACGTGGTACGCGGAACCTGCGTGCAAGAGTAAGTACAGACACATGGACGACGAAGAGTTTCAACAGGTTATGATCCCAAATGGGGTTATTAACTCAACGGTTCGGACAGTCACCCCGGAAGATATGATGCAGTTGTATGCGGGGTTGAGGAGTCATTTTGACGACTTGGAGTCGTAGCTGATTAAGGGCGCGTCGGCAGGAACTACAGTGCCTGCGTCGAAGGGAGACACCAAGATGAGCTTGGCCTCCTTGGATGGTAGCGACGAAGAAAAGGAGGACGCTAACGCCGGAAGCACTGGTAAAGTATGCTTCAAAAGTATTAGCAAGGCGGGGAAGGACGTGTTTGCACGAGGTGGGGGCACGAACCCCGGTAACACCTACGTCCAGCCGCAGAAGGTGTTCACGCAACAACATGCAGCGAGTCAATTTCAGCGGGCGCGTTCGGCACCCATAAATATTCAGCAAGCATATGCAGCTCCTGGGAACGCGCAGCCGGCATATGTAGCGCCTAGGAATGCGCCACCGGGATATACAGTGCCTGCGAATGCGCAGCAAGCTTATGCAGTGCCGAGGAATGCCCAGTCAGCGTACACAGCGCCCGGTAACGTGGAGCAGGCTTATGTACCGCCTGTGAATGTGCACGCAAGGCACTATGGAATGCCGAGGCCACTGACGGCCAAGGAAAAGAAGTTGCAACTTCGGCCGTTCGACGGGACGGAAGCGTATAAGGGCCTTGGGTCTGGTTTTTGGGTATGGGACACCAAGTATTTCCGGCAAATATCGATCGACGAGGAGTGTTGCGGTTTCAGATGGACGAAGATATCAAGGTCGAGTTGCTGGGCCACTATTTAGCTGGCCCAGCGGAAGCGTATTACAACCGGTTTGCTGAAAGCTGGTGGCAAGAAGAGCCAGCATTATGGCATATAATGAACAAGATGCTAGCCGCATTTAGCGTGCGCATAACGAATGCAGAAGGAATGAAGCTGCTTGGTGCGCGCAAGGCACCAGGAAGAAGTTGGCCGGACCACTTCTTGTATTTGACAGCAGTGGCAGACGCAGTTGGGTCCAACTGTGATGCGATGGTGCTAGATAATATTATCTACCATTCAACGCCTGAGCTGTCAACGTGCTGATGTCTCGCTATAACCACCTGCGTAAGGACTATCTGCGGCAAGCCCAAGAGATTTGCCAGTTTGCGCCGGCTGTTGAGTTCAACAGCCGGCGTCAGAGAGGGCACGGGACCGGAACGGTCAACATGATTGTGGAGAAGCCTAAAAAGGATCTACTAACTAAAAATCACGGCTGCTACGGATGTGGCGAGCGGGGGCATCTCAAAAGAGATTGCCCAAAGAAGAAAAAGGTCCAAAAAGAGGATTACGCTTTTATGATCGCTGGTGATGAGATAGGACCCGGTCGAGATACGTGGATCCTCTACAGTGGCGCAAGTGTACATCTGACACCAGATATCACTTGTTTATTCGACAGAAAGACCGTCGATCGACAGTGCCACCAGGTGGATGGAAAGACATTCGTCCTAACCAAGAAGGGCACCATTTTGATTCGTTTTATGCACGGAGACGTCGAGACTCGAGTGAAAATCAAGGACGTGTTTTACGTAGAAGGATCCGCTCGAAGCATTTTCTCGTATGGAGCTTTCGAAAAAGGCGGTTTCGTGATTGACTACGTGAATGGAGAAAGGACGCTGGTCAGACATGACACACGCGCGCCGATTACCCGACTCCGTGTAGTAAACAATGTGTTCACCGTGGATGGTGAAGTGGATCGTCTCAAGCAAACTTACAAAGAGATGATTATGTCGGTACAATACCCGATTGAGGACAATTACGTACCGGAAGATGACATTCAAAGTGGTTCCTAAATGCATTTTCACGTGCGAATGGGTCACCTGAATTTCGAAACGATTATCAAGTTGGCGCAGGATCCCGAATACGGAATTCGGATCACGGATGAGACGCGCATGCACTGCGTCACCTGCGCCCAAGAAAAAAAACGAAGAATGACCAAGCAAAAAAGGACAGCGGTAAAAACGCGCCTATAGAACGGATCGGTGGTGTGATTTGTTCCGACCTCAAAGGTCCCATCACACCGAAGGATCGGCTAGGCAACCGTTACTTAGTCAATTTTATTGACTTTAAAAGTAATTATAACAGGATATTTCTGGCGAAGAGCAAGGACGCGGCTGCAAAGAAATTTGAACACTTCTTGGCGTTTTTCGAAAGGACATTCGATTGCAAGATTCACGTTCTGAGAACTGATGGTGGAGCCGAGTACCGAAATGTGGATTATTTTTGTCGCAGTACCGGCATCGCTCGACAGATTAGCGAGGCAGGGAACCAAGCGAGCAACGGCAAGGCCGAACGCATGCATCGGGCCGTAATGAATATGGCCCGGTGCATGCTGTTTGGAAGTGGCTTAAATCTATCGTTCTGGGGGGATGCGGCGGAATATGCAGCATATGTGCTGAACCGCACCCCAACGAGTGCGAATCCTAGACGGATGTCGCCAGTCGAATTGTTGACAGGGAACACGCCAAATTTGGGCGCCATTGTTACGTTTGGGTCACCATGTACGGTGTACAGGAACCCTGGCAAGAACACTCTAGCGCACCGCGCGCAAGTTGGCGTAATTATCGGTCGGAGTGAGGAGACAAAAGGATTTAAGGTCTACTTGAAGGCTGAGCGAAAGGTGACCGTGACTCAGCACGAGAAAAATGTTGACACGCTCACTGACGTTCAGAATCGCCAATTAAAGGTCAGAGAAGACGAAGAGAGCAGTGCGGAGCTCACACCATGAAATCGTGTCTCGGATAACAATGAATGCAAGTCGGATGGACCGCCAAGTGGCCAAGAGTCAGAAGTAGCAACGCGGTCCGCAAGCGTCGAGCAGATGGAAAGGAAGAAAAAGTCACGGAAACCACGTTGGACGAGGGACCGTCATGTTACGCGCCATTACGCCGAGCGCATGTCTCAGTCGGAAAGCAAAAAAGAAAGTGACGATGACGCGAACGAAATTGGAGAAACCGTCAATATGATGATGGAGGGCGACCCGAGAAGTTATCGGGATGCGATGGGTCGCCAGGACGCGGAAAAATGGGTCGACGCCATGGACCAAGAAATAAAGGCGTTGGAGGTAAACGACGTGTGGGAAATCGTGAAGAAACCCCCAAATTCGAAGCCTTTGCACTCCAAGTGGGTGTATAAAATTAAGACGGATGCAAATGGACAGGTGGAAAGGTACAAGGCAAGGTTAGTGGCCTGTGGAAACGAGCAGCGTTTCGGAGTGGATTACGAGCTAACCTTTGCCGCCGCGATGGAAATGACGACTGTCCGGAACATTTTGATGCTCGCTCGGAAGTGGAAAGTACGGGCAATGCACGGGGATATCCCCAACGCTTACGTGAAAGCGTTGGAGGATGAGCATGAAATTTATTTGTTCACCCCTAATGGAATGAAGGTGGAACCTGAAAAGGTTAAAAACTACAAGTTGAAATTTTGAGCGGTGTGGTATTAAAACTGAAGAAGACGCTTTGCGGTTTAAAGCAGACAGGGAGGCAATGGAACCGCCTCCTGCACTCCAAGTTACTAAACCAAGGTTACGAACAGAGCTTCACAGACGGTTGCCTGTATTTTAAGAAAGTTAGTGGTGAAACAGTGGTGGTTGGAGTTTACGTGGATGACCTGTTGGTAAAAAATTTCGAAGAATTAAAGGACCTGGAAATCAAGAGTATGGGTGAAGTAACAAAGTTTTTGGGCATGCGTGTGGAATACAAAGAAGATCAAGGTTACTTTCTAGATCAAGAGGTAATGATCAAGGACCTCCTCAAGATGTACGGCATGGAGGAGGCTAACGCAGTAAAGACGCCCATTGGAGATGAGTTCGAGGACCAGAATCTGAAGGATCAAGAGATGTTGCCAAGTAGCGGAAAGGATGGATCGCCGACGGTGAAGAATTTTCAGTCGTTAACTGGGAGTTTGTTGTGGATCGCGCGTTGTTCGAGGCCGGACATTGCGTTTGCAGTCCACAAGGCCACGCGCAGGGCACATGCGCCCTCGAAGTTGGACTGGATGACCGCAAAGAGGATCCTGCGCTTCCTAAAAGGCACGGCGGGTATGAAGCTACGCTTGGAGAATGTAGATAACGCGAAATCTAACAAGAATGATGAGGTTGGCGTTGAAGGATATTGTGACGATGATTTCGCTGGATTGAAAGAGGATCGCAAGTCTACAAGTGGTGGAGTTTTTTTTGTGGAAGGGTGCATAGTGCACTGGATATGCAAGCGACAGTCTTGCGTCTCGCTCTCGACAATGGAGGCAGAAGTTTACGCGGCTTCGATAGCTCTGTGCGAGCTCACAGGCTTCAAAGAGATGTCAAGTGAAGTGGGTTTGAAGGTTGCATTTCCAATGCAGTTGTCTTGCGACAACCAAGCAGCTATCAAAATGCTGGAAGGAGATGGAAAAGCTTGCAAGACAAAGCACATGGACATTTGAGTGAAGTTTCTATTATCGAAGTTCAAGGATGGCATAATCAAGACAAGCTATAGATCCACTGACGAGAACCTGGCTGACATCTTTACCAAGCCGCTTGGGGCTGAGAAGCTGAGACGCGCGCAACAAGGTCTGGGACTGGTGGCGATTCCGATGGAATAATGGTTTTACACCGAAAAGTCGAGAAGGAGTGTTGGAAGGGAGCGCTTTTTGCGCAGCAGCTAGCGTCGCCGTTTTGGTTGTTAAGCGACTTTCAGGTGAAAAGGTTATGTATTGTACATAACTTTAGGTTAGGTACAAAACACTGCATATTTGCACACTATTAGTTTTAGGTGCATACTTAATTCTAATAATTCACTTCTGAATTGTTTTTCGACTTACGTGATTATTACGAGTAGTTAGGAGACGCGCTACTGTGTGCGCTTTCGTTTAAGTTTTGCTTTACGTGGATTATCAAGGACGCTGCAGTGGCAGCTGGAGTGATTGTTACGTATTTAATTCTCGTGGTTACGTTGGTTTTGTTTGAGTTACTGGTCCTTACGCTCGAGTCGCAAAAGGACAGTGGAGAGATTGATTACGTTACGTATTTGATTTCTCTTTTGTTACGCTAATTGTAAGACTTTGGTCTGTACTGGAACATTACGCAGCAGTACGTGGTACTCGGAACCTGCGTGCAAGAGTACGTGCAGACACATGGACGACGAAGAGTTTCAACAGTTTATTCAATGCACCTTGTACTATGGTACGCTTCCTTGATCGCAGCTTCTCCCCTAAGATCGAGAACAAGACATCCTCCACCTTCTCGCGGATCGTTTGGGCTAGATAGTCGTTGGCGACCTACATTTGGTCATAAAACAGCAGAAAACTGCGGTATTTGGCGTGCTATAATAGTACCGTGGACGAATGGCCATTCGGCCATAGACTTTTCTTGAATTATCTCCTGTGTTTCAGGTCGATTATTCGGTGAAAAGTGATGCTGGGTGTGGGTGATTACACGTTAGGGCTAAACATAGATTTTGGTGGTGCCGTCCGTACTGGGGTCTAACGCTCTTAGTCCAAAGACCTTAGTTAATCACTCTTTAAGAGCACCTTCCCTATTAGCCCATTCGTAGCTACTTCGACCCGACATGCATTAACCACTTTGGTGAGGATATGTTCCAGAGGCCGATGGTTTTATGCGCTTGGGTGTACGCTTCCATCTCCTTGTCTTTCATCCCAGGTTCTGATTACGACCATTACATCAAACAGATCAATCAAACTCTCTTTCTCAGGGCCGGTAACTGGCTACCATAGGGGTTTTATTCCTTATGAATTGGGAAGACCCGCATAAACCGTAGCTGTACGAGGTCGAGGGCACCTCGGAGGGCCGCACTTCTACGGCCTACAGATCCCTATGCCCCCTGGCCGCAGACATTATCGAGGTTGAAAGTCTACCACGGAGTACTTGTTGATCATTTAAGGTCGTTGTGCCGCCTGTTGCGATACGGTTCGAGTGGAAGTTCGTAAAATTGTTGGTGGGATTAGAGCAAGAGGAGGTTGTGCAAGAGGGTCTTAAGGTTGTCTTGTGTGAAAGGATTGTGTTTAAAGAACAACATAATAGAGCCAAAGTAAAATGATTTGGCGAATATCATTTCTCAATGAATAGATACATTCTAAGTCCCCCATCCTTTACCAAAGCCTGTTATTTATATGGGTCTTTTCAATATACCTGCGCACTCTTGTCTCCTAATGCTGGGCAAAGATCGTAGGCTTGCAAAGCCAGCTTCACCCATCCCATGCCATTTTGTGGTTTGTTATGCCTTGTTGTATCTCGCTCTGCTTCCTCCCTGCATCGATGTGCCTCGCCTAGTGGGTGAGCCTTGCCCGTTCCTGTCTCACAGTGCCTCGCTGTTTCTCGTCCCTTCCCTGCTGCGCCCCGCTCTGCCTCATCCCTTTATCGCTGCGCCTCGCTCTTCACGTCCCTAGTCTGCACCGCAAGTGATCCTTCCCCTGCTACCTCCCGACAGCGCTCGCTCCCCTTCAGCGCTGCTCCTTGGCCGCCTGGATTGCCCCCTCTTTGTTCGATTTTTGACAACCAAAAATCCCCGCTTATCCTCTTTACGGCGCTTCTTTTAACGCTGCTGTGGGCAAATCAGCATCCATGAGTGAACAGGAGCAGGAATACCAGGACCCTTCCGATTAGGGCTCCGACATCGAAAACCGTAGGCGGGATAATAGGTGCTTCTTCAAGGAGAACAACATGAGCTGGACCAGCGTCGGTAGCCTTCTTCAACCTGGGGCGAGGATGTAGAATCCAGATGACCTAGAGGGATCAAGGAAGTCGTTCTGGAAAGGACGAAGAAGACTGGATATGCTGCTGCCTGTGTGTTGTGTCACCCCAGTACTGTGTCCACTTGCATATCTACTACTGCTGGGCGTACAAAAAGTGATGCGAGCCAAGAAAACCAGAAATGCCTTTGTTTTCGAAACCAACAAGGAGATCAGCGCGGCAAAGTCTGGTCTGAAGAAGTGGAAGGAGTTCAGCAAGCACAAGTTGTAAGATGGTGCCGACTATAAGTTGTACATGATGATAGAAAGATACATGATCAACGGAGAGGAGGTCGATGGTCCCAGTCTTAAATTCGAATGACCCTCCCGTCACAAAAGCATCGAGACCGGAGACAGCATTCAGGGCGAGTCACTATTGGAACTACGGAGATACCATTGACCATCTTAAGCCGAAGGCACATTTGGCTGCCATGAAAAATGAGGACGATTTAGGAGTCTCCGCTGAGACCAACCGAAGCTCGTTTTCAAGCAGAATTGCAGTACAGTCAGCTCCCTCTATAACAGCCCTGTTTGTCTGGTCAGAATTTGCCTGTTATAGAGGGAGGCTATAGGCAACATTGGCTTTAGTATTTCCAGGGTCAAACATAGAATAATATAATGTACAGTACATATTGGAAGAGTTGTGTAGAGCATAACTATGGTAATTGGCTCTCAACTAATCAAGAGCCCGTCCCTTGCCCTTGTCGCGCCGGAAGAAATTCATGATTGTTGTCTGCTTGGTAGACTCTGCCCTTGCCGCGCTCGCAAACCTCTTGTACTGGCGTAAGATGCAATCCAGATCATCTGCGAGAGGACAACCGATGGCCTTGTCTTGGAGGCTGCCGATCAAGACCGTGGCAGCTTCTTCAAGTTGCGCCCAGGTAACCTCCATGCCTTCACAGGAGTGTCCTCCTCATCCTCCGCTTCAACAGCCTCCACCTCTTCAGTGGTTGACTCAGCGAGCACTTCAGAGACAATCTCCTCATCGGTGAGTGTTTCAACCACAGGAAGTGAGCCATCAACATCCAAGTAAGCAGCTGCATCCATGACTTGGTGGGTGTCATATTGAGGGATGCGGGCAAGCATAGCTGCCACCTCTTGAACATGCTCTTGGATTGGCGGCACATCATCCTCGTTGATGGTGGAGCTGCGGCCAACTTGGTTGTCTCTAATGGGAAGAATGCCGGTCTTCTGCCAGAAATGGGCAATAGTTGAGGGTAAGACGTCGTTCCAGGCCTCAACAAGGGTGTCAATGGCCTGACGAATGCTGAACTTGTTTCCGGCAGAAAGTGGATGGTTGCCGTTCTGCTCGTACTCGTCGAGAAGGTACTTGATGTAACGAGTTTTGTACTTGACCTTGAAATTAGCAATCACACCCGCGTTGGCGGGCTGCAGGTGAGATGTAGTGTTTGGAGGAAGGAAATGAACCTGAAACAGAAACGGTCAATCGCTGACTAGCTTAGAATATGAAGAGTGGATTCTGTAAGAGATTGCACATTACTGTACCTTTACAGGCGTCAAAAGATCCTCATATTCCTCAACATCATGAGGAGATGCGTTGTCCACAAGAAGCAGGATTTTTCGATCTTCTCCTTTGTACTTCGCGTTCAGTTTCAGCATGTACTTCTTGAAGATATCACCGTGCATCCAGGCTTTCTGGTTGTGATGGTAGTCGACGTGCGGGAGAGAGCCCATATCGGTGTTGCGGTAACAACGGGGGTTGGCGGCCGTTCCGATCACAAGAGGCTTCAGATTCTCAGTCCCTGCAAATGTGGGATATGTATCCGTCAGCTGTTAGGGAACAAGAAACCAAACTTAATCGCCATTTCTAAACAGGACATACCCAAAGAATTACACGTAAGCAGAATGGTGATTCTGGTCTTGTCTTTCTTACGCCCCTTATCTGCAGACTGGCTCAGAGTCTTGTTGAGCTACATGCGAAAGAATAGCCCAGTCTCGTCACAGTTGAAAATGTCGCAAAGGGCGTAATCCTTGGTGATTTCTTGAAGAGATAGGCGGAACCCAGTAAGATCTTGAATTGGAGCACTCTCGTCTTCTCCATGGAGGCGATAAGACTTGATGCCGTGACGTTGCTTGAACCTTGAGAGCCATCCATCGGAGGCGACAAATTCAGGCTTTGGATGGGCCGCGTTATTGATGCCGAGAGAGCTAGCAAAAGCCAAAGCCTTGGCGGCGACAAGTGCGTCTGTCAGAACCACATGATTTGACCGTGCCTGTGTAAACCAAAGCTTGACAGCTTTGTCAATCTTCATTTTGATGATCAAATCAATGGATGGTCACGAAGTGTGCAATGTATTTTGCGCTGATGAATGCAGTGGTCACGTACCTGAGGGAACTCGCATTCACGCAGCCTTTGCGATTGATGTCTGCGTTTGTTACCTCAGCCTGCTTTGCCGTGTCCTTCTACTTGCTCTTTTTGGCCAGAATGTCAGTGACCGTCTTGCGGCTGGCAAGGTCAAACATCTCCCTGAGTTGCTCGTGTGTAATGTTGCTGTGCTTTTCTGCGTAATCTATCAAGTCCACCTTTGTCTCAAGAGTGATTGATTGTCGTTTGGGCCCCATGATGAGTGCGTGCAGCAAGGAGATGTTGAGGCTAAAGGGAGAATAATAGGTTTGTGGGTGCTTTGGTTGGGGTTTTTCTGTTCGATTTATACCAATTATACCAACAAAAACTCGAAATTGAACCGAACATAAATTTCTGTTCAATTTCGAGTTTTTATCTAAACATAAATAGATTGGTTTCTGTGCACCAGCACATTCCAACACCTTCTAGAATTCTCTGGAATATTCTAGTGCAATCTATGGCAGTTGACACCCAAATTCCAAGGCCCCTAGCAATAACAGCTGTTATAGAGGGAGGATTTTAGTATGGAGTGGATCTCAGCCGAGCGGCTGTTGCTGTTATAGGCAATATGCTGTTATAGAGGGCGGAAAAAGTATGGGAAAATTCCGTACTGGGAAAAATCTGCCTGCTATACAGAGATGCTGTTATATCAGATGATGTTATAGAGGGAGCCGACTGTAGTAGTGTGGTGAAGTGAAGAAGCAATTCTATGGTCAGTTTACACCGGTATATCGCTGATCGGTTTGGAGCGATCGGGTTGGTTAAAAGAGAAGTGGATTTCGAGCCAATCGTGTGTCAGAAGTATCAAGTACGCAGTTTTAGGTTAGTCACACGATGTTCATGTAGTTTACGTATTAGGTTTTTAATGGATATAAATATAGTCTGTGTTTTCTTACTACGTACGCATAAGTCGCCCCCGCCTTCCGCGGAGTCTTTGGGAGCGGAGGGTCAACAGAGTTCCTCCATCTCAACTTGACTGTCCGGGACTCGTTACAGACGCACTTGTCCCGCCTTAAGTCCCTCGACGGGAACGCGTACTTGGTACACTACTCACTTCAAGTCGCACACGTTTGGAATGTGTAATTAATAATTGGAAAGGTTTACGTGGAGATATCGTTAGTGGAACCCCAAGCTCTTGGATACGTTTGCTTGGTGTTTCTTGATTGGATTATCGATCTCTCGTTTTGGTTGGGCTCTATAATCGGCCATATTCGATCTGCCATGGAATTATACTGGGATCAAGTATATTATGAATATTTACGTATTTAGGGTGACAATTTCCGACCTAGATACACCCTGCCCCAGAAGTGGATCGCTACATATCGATCGCCACAAGTCCATATTGCGCGACGGTCCACTGAGTGTGTAGCCACCCAAAGCAATGGGTACACAAGGTGAGAAGCGTGAACAAAGATCGGAACAGGCGTCCTGCAGTACTGAATAGTCATCTGATCGGGGCTTAGGCGAAGGTTCGTTCGGTATCCCCCGTAATTTGTTCGGCTGGGAAAGATGTTGATCGAGTTTAAGACAATTCGGTGTTCGAATTTGAACCAACTCCACCACATGGCTTTGAAGTTGGATTTGCATGGTTGTGAAGTGACACGCCATGTCTACACTGCGTGCGATTTCAACTCCGATGTTTCTCGACGCTTCACGTTCATCACAAACAGGACGACGTCGTTAATTTCTAGGGACTCGTGTCATGAAACTCTCTTGGAGGTGCTACGTGGGATGTTCCGACAAATAACTCGGTAGGCACGGTGGAAGAAGACAGGTGTGAAGCACTTGACCAGGCCCTCCTCAAATGGCAACCACTTGTCGAGCCAAGAACGTACTTTCTCCTGCATCAGAACAAAGAGCGTGAAAGTTCACTTCATGGAAATACTGTGCCTCCTCATCAAATCTGCACTTTTCATCAATCTCTCCATCTTGTGCCTGTTTTTCTTTGTCCTTGGAGATGACATCGTTTTGGCATAGGCCTTGGATAAGTGGCTAATATTTGCAGGTCATGGGCGTTTGCACGTCAAAAGTACTTCCATACAATCAGACTGGTGCTGGTCCGTATGTAGAATTGTTTCTCCTTCATAATATTATGATGATATCTTGGGCAGCAGCAATGTCTATCCAATCGGATCCGGTAAGCATGACCTCAATGTCTTGGTGTAATCTGATTTTTTTTCAAAACTTTGAGCGATCGAAGCGAATTCCTTCTCCGCAGTGGTAAGGTGAATAGTTGTCTGTCTGAACGCCTTTCCTCTACGAGAGGACGACCCCGTACACTCTTCCGTGTCCACCTCCATGTTGTTTCCATGATGTGAATGTATATTCGACATCACAACCTTCATCGAGGAATGACCACGGTATGCCTTTAGCATTGACGAGGCGGCATTAGAAGATATTGCTAGGGTACCGATGGACCGCTTCCGCAATGCACAGACTACACGGCTATGCTGGAGCGCGACATCCATAACCGAATATGGCAAAAGACCAAAGGCAGAAGCAAGCTATAGACCCAAATGCAGGCACTGCCATGAGAACATGTGAGTTCCTTGCCATTGGATTACTCTCAACTCCAGCTTGAACTCGTAGAAGTTCGCGAAGAACATATTCGAATCGTGAAATCCATCACGGAGTGGGGGTATGATACCTATCAGTCGGTTTGTGTGCGGATCCCAATCAGAAGATCCTCAATTTTGAGTAGAGTGACGAGAAATATAGGTCCATTTGAATTTTTGAACTTTACTTGGACCGAAAAGCATTTGGAGCCAGAGTTCTACCCCGTTGACATTAAGATGTTCATCCGTGACACGGTAGCCACCTGAGTCTTTTATCTCACGAACACACCGTCCAATCGTTTTTTCCTTGAGGACGGCACCCTCTGCCATGTTGAGTCGAAAACCTACCCAGGTCGGGAGCCCATGAACGTCCACAAGTAGATGCAGTGGAACCGAAACTTAGCGTCATTGTAACAATAGTCTTTTTCACACTTGCATAACTATTAGATGTAATCATTTTGTTGAGCAGCGCGAGAAACGTGCTTAGCTTTGGAGACAGCTCTTCCTCCTTGTTGATCCTCTGGAAAGACTCACGCAGATGTGCTAGATCCTTTTTCAGCATGTGTTTGTTTGGTCTGAGCCGGTATTTGGTCGATAAGTGTCGGTGTTAAAACTTCTGCTTGCTGAATCGAGAGGAATACGTTTGGGTACATAGAACGGGTAAACACTCTTTGGCAGTCGGGCTTAGCCGGATGTTTACCGGAATAAAATTTAAGATATCTTAATCAGCTTTTACCGAGAATCCTAATGACAAGCTGAGCAAACCAAATTTTCAATAACTTGGACCCAGTTCCGTCCCCTTCATTTTACCCCTGATCCTCGTCATCACTCTTATCTCCTATCTGGATGGCACCTAACATGTGTAGTAATCCCTGAGCCAGCCGCTGCTTGGGACGGTAAATGTAACAGGGTTGCATTCGAGTCACATCTAGTAGGTAGTGTACGTAAGTACACTACGGTTGGGGTCAGTATTGACCGGCTCGAAAGGTTTTGAACCATTGGTTTTTTTAACCAATCAGGGCAGGAGCCCTTGGGGGTGGCGAGGCAGCCAGCCACGTGTTGGTACACAGGTGGTGTAACGGGATTACATTCGGGTTACATTTTAGTGTTGGTGTACGTGAGTACACCACGGTTGAGGTCAGTATTGGCCGGTTTGAAAGGTTCTGAACCTTTGGTTATTTTAACCATTCAGGGCAGGGGCCCTTGGTGTGGTGGTGTGTCAGCCATCCACGTGTCAGTACACAGGTGTGTACACTACATTTTAGCTAGGTACGAGTTAGGAATATTCTACCTAGTATTACATATAGTTTACATTAGTTTAAATTAATTTAGGCTAATTACATATTAAATATATTCACTTTACATTTCACTCCATTTTGCGGACGTGAGACCTCGACCGGTCGCGCGCGCAATGAGTGTTGTAGGTAAGAGGGAGCCCTCCCTTTACTTACATCCCGTAAAGGGAATACAGCCGTTAAGGCTAAGTAGTAAACCAACCCGGGAATCTTGGCCCCGAGTAGGAGAACTCTCCTACTAAGCCCTTTACAAGGGCGTATCGGCTAAGTAGCGGTAGATACCGCTTTAAGGAAGAGTCTTCCTCTGTGCGCTAGTCGCACCGTGCGCATACGTACCGGCTACAGTAAATCATCGATAAGCATATATTGAGAGACAGACGTCGAGCTACTGTGGTAGAGTCGAGTTCAAACTCGAACGCCGAAGTGTCATAAACCCGATCACCATCGTTCCCAGTCGACCAACTTACGGGGTATACCGAACGAACCTTCGCCTAAGCCCGGATCGGATGAATATTCAGTACTGTAGGAGGCCTGGTCCGATCTTCGTTCACGCTTCTCACCTTGTGTACCCATTGGTTTGGGTGGCTACACACTCGGTCGACCGTCGCGCAATATGGACTTGTGGCGATCGATATATAGCAATTCACTTCTGGGTCAGAGTGTATCTAGGTCGGAGATCGTCACCCTAAATACGTAAATATTCACAATATACTTAATCCCCGTATACTTCCAGGGCAGATAGCGTATAGCCGATCCTAGATCCCAACCAAAACGAGAGATTGATAAACCAATCGAGAACAACAAGCAAACTTATCCAAGAGCTTGGGGTTCCACTAAAGATATCTCCACGTAAAACTTTCTAATTAGTAATAACAAGTTCCAAACGTGTGCGACTTGAAGTTAGTAGTGTACCAAGTACGCGTTCCCGTCGAGGGACTTCCGGCGAGCCAAGTGCGTCTGTAACGAGTCCCGGTCAGGCCAGCTGAGCTGGAGAAAACCGTTGACCCTCCGCTACCAAAGAGTCCACTGGAGGCGGGGGCGACTTATGCGTACGTAGTAAGAAAGCACAGAATATATTTATATCCATTAAAAGCCTAATACGTAAACTACATGAAACATCGTGTGAATAACCTAAAACTGCGTACTTGATACTTCTGACACACGATTGGCTCGAAATCCACTTCTCTTTTAACCAACCCGATTTCTCCAAACCGATCAGCGATATACCGGTGTAAACTGACCATATAATTTCTTCTTCGCTTCACCACAGCCTCCACTGAGACTGGTCGCAGCCGCACAACTGTAGCGGCCCGATCTCACCAACAGATTCCATTATACACATGCAGCAATCCACGGGATCAACTCCATCAGGTAATCTACATTAAATCACCTATCGCCCCTTTCTTGTTTCAACAGTTGTCTTCGTAGGCGATCGGTGCATCCAGTCTCCGCATATTCCTCTCCCTAGCCGATCGGACCGATCTGATGACTCCTGCAATACTCGAATTGTCGGCGAACCAGACGGGTATCAAGTCGAGATCGATTGGCTTCGGAAGGCAAACGACTTTCTCCGACAGGAACTAAAGTCCGGATGCATAAAACGTACCACGGTCAAGAATGCACGTCTCCAATCTTTGGTTTCACAACAGGCAAAACAGGGTACGTCGACCGTCTGTTAGCTCCACCTCAATTCTGTTATTACTTTTCCTACATCTAGAACCACTGCCGATCGGTATCTCCCAAGTAGTAAGCGCTATGCTCGTCGCCGATCATCATGCACGACTATTTCGATCAGCTCCGACCGATACTGGATGGACTGGTCGGTGCTTATGTCCGAGTGTCCTCCATATGGCCAATCGCCGCGTGTAAAAAATCCGGGGAATTGACCGAGGACGGCGTTTGGTATCCCGGCTATCGTTGCTACAAGTTGGTCGACAACCTACAGGAAGCCCTGACTCAGCTCAATCAGCAGCAGCCCTGGCGCAATCAGTTTCGTTACAAGAGTTCGGACCATACAGCCATGATCGTCAGTCGTCTACGGGGAGATTGTGAACTTTGACATCGTAGGTATCCGATCGGGTAATCATTCATACATGCCATCAATAATCTACTTCATTTTCAGATCACCCGATCGTTCCATCTGATTATTTAACTCTTTTTCCACATTAGTCACAATCCAGCCTTACCACCTCCAATCTATACCCACACCGTGAGAATCGTTACCATTGCTATCGAAACATATCCATATCCTTAAGTCACTTCACTACCGTCGATATATCTCTCCAGTCCACCGCAGACCGTTGGAATCTCATAATCGTAATCATAATATAAACATCACATGCATTCCACACCGACTAGTATTAATCCATACCAGTCGATGTCATTGTTTTCTTGATCTTCAACTTCATGAGTTTGTATCATTCCGAAACTATTATTGCTGACTCGATTTTACTCGAACTCTCGCAGAAGCGCACCACAATTCAGATCGAGTTTGTCGATACAAGTTGTTTCTTCGTGAACTCTTCAACGGATCAGGTATTCTCGGTGAGTCCGACCAGAAGGCATTCTCTTTACCGATCTGACATCCAGTACTTTCTCCACTTCAAATTCATCGTTATCCAATAGTCTTTCCAAACTGTCTTCAGTCAATAGAGCTTCGTCAAAGTCGATTCGTCCACCAGACTTGGGCCGATCGGGGAACTCTCTTACCAGCCTAAACTTGTAAGCATGGACGATCGGAAAAACTTTGTAATCCGTACCGGTCGTGATTAGGCGGGCAGCATGTTCACCGATTAACTCTGCTACACGAAAAGGACCGTGCCACATATGAGCTAATTTCTTCGCGTAGCCTTCCTGGACTCTATCGAGGTATAACCATACTTTCGTACCTGGTTCAATACCATGAGGGCGGACCTGATCGTTGTTCCGTTCGGCTCGTTCCTGTGTCGCTTGACGTAAATTCTCATTAACCATTGCTTTCGCGTGTTCGTAATGTTTCTGGATTTTCATGCACCAGGGACGGACGTCCCAATAACGGGTCCGAGAAGAGCCAATCGGTACTTCTGCTTCTAGTATCGATCGTGGAACCCATCCATACGCTAGATAGAAAGGCGTTTCCCCTCTGAATCGATCTATCGAAGAATTTAGCGCGAACACTAATCTCTCGGCATACTCGTCCCAATTGCGCAGGTCCGGATCGGCCACATACATCTTAATAGCCCTTTTTATCGTTTGCACCATGCGTTCAGCCGATCCATTTTCTTTTGGACGATATGCCATCGTCGCACTTTGCTTCTGGCCTAGCATGTTGTTTAACGATCGGAAGACTTTGGCCATAAAGCCGGGTTCACGATCGTATCTGATAACTTCACTGGCACCAAATCTTCTGAACACACATTCTCCATAGATTTGGGCGATCTGCTCTGCAGACCGGGAGGCGCTAGCTTTTGCAATTATTAACCCTGTGAACAAGTCGATCCAGATCAATAATTATGTATTGCCGTGAGCCCATCGGAAAATTGATGTTATATGGTCCATTGCTATTACCTGGAAAGGGTATATATCTTCGATATCCACGAGCGGTTGGCCCTTAACAACCGTCCGCCCTTTCCCGTTTCGCAATCCGTACAACAACCCACATATCACTGCACGCTTTGGATGAGCCATGACCAGTGAAAATTCGTCCTGATATTATGGTACGATCTGCCTATTCCTTGATGACCCCCTCTAGACTCACATGATAGTGATGGAGGACATCCGGCTGTAGCGTCTCAGGAATTACCAATTTCGCCAGTCGATCCCGCTCGGCGTATCTCGATCGGTATCGCGACAATAGTACAACAGTTCTTTAGCATCCACATCGTAATCCTCGGCGATCTTCACACATTCCTTTGTTGATCGTTCGTCAGCTTAGACAACTCTCCACATACGTAGCACGTTAAGTTAACAATCCATTATTTTTCATCATGGGTCTTGAGCATTCGTTCCGCCCTCAGCTGTTGAACGATATCTTCACTCGGACTTTGTTTCGGGAGCGATCGGCGAGGTTTTCCGATCTGCGATCTGGTTATAGCCATTACATATACCGGATCGAAACTTCGTTTAGGCTTGATCAGTTGCGGGAGCCTGTTTATTTCCATTAATTCGTGCAAAATGATCTCCTCGGTGACTGTTATCACGATTTTATCACGCATCTCTTGAGTCGCAAGATGATCAGCACTTCGATTCAATATCTCCTTCCACATGAAGTAATTTATGGTTGGGATGATCCTTCAGGGCCTTCATCACCCGATCGTTAAGCAACTTCAGACGAGGCGCCTTACGGTCGATCTCTCCTTTGATCTGTCTAATCACCAGATTGGAGTCACCACATATGATGATCCGCCCTTTCTTCTGTGATGTCAGCAGATCGAGACATAAGAGGAGCTCACGATATTCGGCTTCGTTAACCGCGATGTTTGGAGCGAATTCAGCAGCGGCAGCCAATATAGTCCATTTGGATAACTTCCATAATATAGCGCTATAGGACCCAACTCGCTTCTTCACACTCGCCGACCCATCGAAACTCAACACTATGAATTCTTCATTATGATCAACGGTCGGTGGTAGCGAAATCAATTGGCGGGGCTGCTTACGTTGATCGATCGCTATCAAGGCCTCGTCGACTTCCGATAGAGGAGTGATACTGGAAGTTAATGTGATTAGATCTCCTTCTCTCCCTTAGTACATTTTACGACCTCCACAGACCATTGCGACAGGATCGCGGACCATCTTCCCAGCCGACCATCTATCCATTGGATGATAAAAACCATACCAGTGCCAATCGTTTCGAAAATAATTTCACCGATCGGCCGACCAGCATATTATAGCAAGCATCTAGGATTCGTAATAAAGCCAAAACTTCTTTTTCCACAATTCCATTTTTAACTTCGTTTGGTTCCAACTTTTGGCTCGTGAATGTGACCGGACGGTATACCCCATCGTGCTCCTGTACTAGTGCGGCAGAAATGGCCAACTAACTAGCATTAAGGATGACGATCGGCGTTTTTTTTCGAATTGAAATGCTTGAGGATCGGTGTTGTAGGAATCTTAGCCTTCAACATACCGAAAGTGACCTATGCACGTTTCATATCGTCCTCCGTCTGCTTCTGGGATAAATATGATGGTCGATATGAGTCGTTGCTCAGCCGTAACGCTGACTGATCATTTCCCCGCAACATAATAGTCGATCAACCGAAGTTCATATAATCCAGCCTCATAAATCGCAAAATGTTCAATGAAGCGACTGTAACAGTTTAGACTCCCTAAGAAAGACTGCACAGCCTTCAACGATCGTGGAAACGGGAGGTTAATGAGCGTTCCAAAATCTTTAGAAATAGCTTCCAACCCATCGATAGACACATTATATCCCAAGTAGGCAACTTTAAACATTCCCCAAAAACTTTTCACCGCACTGATCGATAAATTCCAGCGATCACATGTTTCCAAGAAATGTTCCACCTTCTCGCAGAGATCACTCCATGACAAGGATGGGATCAGAATGGCATCAATATATGAGCGCCTCCCTAGCACGGACGGTTTATTCTCCTGATCGGATTCGCCCTCTGTGAATACATCATGGCTCTCAGTGGGATCACAATTGGTACTTATGTTGAACTGACAGTATAGAGCATTGTCAATCAGCCTCTGATAAATCGGAGGCGCGTTCTTCAGACCAAAATGCATCCGGTTCCACTAGAAATGACCGAGCGGCGCAACAAACGCAGATATTTCACGAGCCCGATCGGTTATCGAGACTACCAAAATCCACTAGCCATATACCGCGAACAATACCATAAAATCTTATCTGAGTCCTCAAGCAGATCATTAATCAGCGGAATTGGATACACCATAGGTTTAGTCAATCGGTTCACCAGTCGGTAGTCAATACATAGCCGGATGTCCACGCCGTTCTTCTTTATTACGATGACGATCGGTGAGTGTCGTGAAGGAACTTAAAATTTTAGTGTTTCCACTCATATTAAAACACTAGAAGGCAATAAATCTATCCTTCTTGCTTAACTTCCCAGTTAATACTAACGTCTGAACCAAAAAAATAACCAAACACGTTATGGACACACTTCCCAAAGAGTCTCAGGCTGCTCCCAACTGTAGTGGCCCCAGATAAAGGTTTTTTCTCTTCACCTAGATGTTCACCTAAATACCCCCTTGTATTAGATTTGTTTTCAGTATACGAACGGTGAAAAAGGATTGCTGGAAGGTTTCAAACAACTGTCGTGTTACAGGGAAAAATCGAATCTATTAATTATTACCGAATCCTATATCTAAGTCAACCACTTCTTTTACCTACTACTTCTTGGTTACTTCAGTGCTGACTCCAATACTTGACAGTTACTTCTGAGACCCTCCATAATCTGATCAGTCGCGAGACGGCCGCCCAAGGTCGCTTCTGATTGGTTGAAAATGTTCACTCACAACTCCAATACTTGAGAATTTGAGACCAAAAATGCTACTTCACCACGATCGCCCCTTGCGTAACTTCAGCGTAAGCGAGCAAAAGGCACGCACACAACTAGTCCTTAAATCCCTCATCTCAGATAGTCACGTGAAGAGTCTTCATTCATACTCGAGCTAAGACCTGGAACATCACTTTCCTTGTCTATGTTTATCATTTTTTCCACCTAATTTCTTGTTCAATAACATAGCGAGCCGCGAAAATGAAAAGATATTCACGGGATCTGCTGAGGGTTATCAAAGATCTTGAAGAGTACCCTTCCAGGAATACTAATGTATGTGATAGAACCATGGACACAATAACAATATCCGCCTCAAGACCTTGACTATAATCGGTCCTATCCACCTCAATATACAAATATATACAAACACTTGTCTTACGCATAACCCATGTTTCGTAGTTGCCTCTGCGCTGCAGTGCTTTTTTGATATGGCAAATGATTAACAGTGATTTCCTAATGGCAGTATTTGTTCTTCGCTTTTCATTTTCCAGCCTAACATGTATCTTGTAGCCGGTGCGTATACGCACGGTGCCGCTTGCGCACAGAGGAAGACTTTTCCTTAAAGCGGCGTTCGCCGCTACTTAGCCGATACGCCTTTATAAAGGGATTAGTAGGAGAGAGCTCTCCTACTCGGGGCCAAGATTCCCGGGTTAGTTTACCGTAGACTTTGCTAGTGCCTTAACGACAAGGCTCCCTTACTAAGGGTGTATCTAAAGGGAGGGATCCATTTACGCTACTGCACTCACTACACGTGCGACCGGTCGAGGTTGTGCGTCTGTAAGATAGAGTGAAATGTAAACTGAATGTATATTTAATATATAATTAGCCTAAATAAATTTAAAATAATGTAAACCATATGTAATACTAAGTAGAACCTACCAAAATTTATAATAAAATTAATTTTTATAAATATTATTAAATTAAAATTTAATCTTATTTTTAATTAAATTTTTAAAAATTATTTTTGATTAAATAATTGAAAAATTTTATTTTTTAGCTTTTTTTTTTAGCATTTGCTGTTAAAGTCCCATGAAAAAATTTAATTTGAATTTAATGAATATTAAACCACATTATAAAGATAGATTTAAATTTCCACTATTATTAATTCTCGTTGACCACGTCCAAAATTTTTTTAACTTATAATATTTTTATAACGTTTTTGAATAAAAATATTTTTTAATTTTTTTGTAGTTTTAGCATTTGTAAATGAAGGTCAAAGACCTGCAATTAGTGTTGGTTTATCTGTAAGTCGTAAAGAAATTAAAAAAAATTGAAGAATTTAAAAAAAAAATTAAATTTTTTTTTAAATAAGAATTAAAAAACCAACGTTTTTCTTAATTAATTGGTTTAGAAATTTCCGTTGCTTTAATTCAAGCTTATGTAGGATCAAATAAATTACCTGTTAAAACAAAATTTTCAAAAATATCATTTATAAATAAATAATAATAAAATGTTTAAAAAAAATAATTAAATATATTAATAGTTTTAAATATGATTATTTTTAATCCACAAACAAAAAACATATAACCTAATTGACTGAAAAATTATGTTATTTCCTAAAAAAAATAAATATAAAAAACAATTTAAAGGTAAAATTTTAGGTAAGTGATTTCAAAAAAATTAATTAAAGATGTTTGTGAATGAAATATATTTATATTATTTTTAAAATTTAATATATCAACTCGACTTTTAATTTTAGTTTTAATTTGACCTTTTCAGTATTATTTTTTTCGAAAAATGAAAAATTCATTAAAAATATTAGTATTTTTATGTCATTTTTCATTTTTTTAAAACCTAAACCGATGTGGAGTACTCCTACACGTATAAAAACAGGTTGTCCTCAAAATATAGGTCGAGCTTTTGACTCCTAGCTAAAATGTAGTGTACACCACCTGTGTACCGACACGTGGATGGCTGACACGCCACCCCCCCAAGGGCTCCTTCCCTGATTGGTTAAAATAACCAATGGTTCAAAACCTTTTGAACCGGTCAATACTGACCCCAACCGTAGTGTACTCACGTACACCACCTACTAAATGTGACTCGAATGTAACCCTGTTACATCCTCCCCCATCAAGACTATTGCTTACGCAATAAACAAAATTTTGTTGGAGAACTCCAACGCCAGTACCTCTTGCTATCCATGAACACCTTGAGTGGTGCTATGGAGTCTCCTATAGAGGAGGTAGACTATTCCGAGAACTCGGAGATGGATGCCCTTGGGGAGATCTCCCCAACAGCTGACCACTCCGACAGCGCCGAACGGCGGTGTCGGCAGCCTAATCCGTTCCCCACACGTGGGGAAAATGCACTAACTAGTGCGCCACCACTAATAAAGTCGGATAATACATCCGAATCGCCAAAGTCGATCGTCACCAATGAAGTGGACGCAGGTCAAGAAACCCAACTTACCGCACAGGCACTAAGGGCTGTGTTACGCGCCCCCAAACGCCCGTCACGGGCGGCCTATAATTTTGAAGGTCCTCGTGACCTTCCAAAGTGGGCTAGGCGTGTTGTAAGGACTGTTTTAGCATCCTATACCCCTGGCCCCGCGGCTGAACAGCCGTATCAATGCGAACGCCGTGAGAAAATCCGGCAACAACTTCTCACGCAAAAGCAGTTCACTAGCGTCTCATACCTAGAACGTCTCGACAGGCAGGCACATGGTGCTCCTGTTGAGAACCTCCGCGAGGTTCCCATCGTTCTTTATCCGAGTGAGAGTGCTGATGATGCGGAGAAGAAGTTCCGCGCTTGGACGGAAGGGGAGAAGCTTCTCCCCAGCTTCAATCAGCTGCACAACAGCCATTCCCGTCGTGACATTTGGGTGGAGAGGGCGTTGCGCCTGGCATTCTCCAGAGCCAAAGCGATGGGGCTATTACGTGCTCCATATCGCACGCGATACGCCGGCGCCCCAGTCTCCACCACGGTGCCAGAGGACAGTGTGAGCGTCACATCTGCCTCCGGCGAACTCCCAATTACTGGGAGTGAAGGGGAATCTCGTGACCCTTTGGTCGTTGACCTACAGCGGGATTCTCCCGCTCGAAAGCGTCAACGACGTCGCGGCAATCCTGCCATACGGGGTTTCGAACTCCCACGAATTCTGTGAGTGTGGATAACCATTCCACTTCACCAGATACTGGGTTTGACCCCGATAATGGCGTCGCGCCATCAGACTCTCCACATGATAGTGTGGAGTACCCTCCGCATCGAGCATTGGAGGAGGAGGTCGCGCAATTGCGACGTGAGATTCGAGAGCGCTGTGATCGACATAGCCATCGCATCCATGATATCCTCGAGGGACTCCGCGATGAGTAGGATGCAACTGATCGCTTCGAGAGGCGTCTTGCCTCTCTCGAGACGACCGTTGCATAGCTTCGTGGTCGCATTTTAGCCCTCTCGGGCTTCCTCCACCCTGCCGTGTCTTAAGGCTCTTACGGATATCCGCCTTTCCACCCTCCTCCAGGAGGGGGACCGACTCCGGGTCCTGGTGTGGCTTAAGCATACCCACATAGAAGGTTGGATGCGTACACATCACCTTCGGGATGTCCAAGGTATACGATAAGCCCTTTCGGGATAGTACCTTAAAGGGCCCCACAAACCTGGGGCGAAGTTTATTGCGCAACACATTTGAAACTGCATGTGTAGGAAGATTTTAGCGTCTAATAAAACACTTTATCCTACTTTGTATACCTTTTCGTTACGCCGACCCTTGCGGTCAGCTTGCTCCTTCTGCTTGTCTTGGATTTCCTCCATGGCATCGCAGACGTGTCGTAAGACACTAAGGCGCGTCGATAAAAACTTATCGATGTGCTTTCGCACAGATACAGGGCTGACATCAGGGAATCCTCCCCCTTCAAGCCCTCGGCCACACACACGTGGCGTCAACGGAACCCTTGGATTAACTAATCGGTTCACGTAAAACGGGGTAAACTCCGTAGATGCATGGACCGAATTGTTTATATCAAATTCGACCATCGGAAGCATCTCACTCCAACTCTTTGGTGAATCCGGACATAAACTCCGAAGAATATCCTCTACAACGCGATTAACGCGTTCCGTCTGACCCTCCATCTGCGGATGATCCGCAGTGTACATGAGGAGCTTAGTGCCTAGCACCTTAAAAAACGCTCCCCAGAATTGTCCCGTAAAACGGGGATCCCGATCCGACACAACGGAATCTGGTAGACCATGCTGTCGAAAGACGCGGTCTAGGAACACTTTCGCTGTTCCTTGTCCATCAATGGACTCTGGCACCGCCGCCAGGTGATCCATCTTGCTCAATCGGTCTACAAAGACCAATATGCCGGTGTTCCCGGCCTTATCCTTCGGAAAACCGAAGATAAAATCCATGCTAATGGATTTCCAGCACTCCGTTGGAACCGATAAGCTCGCCAAAGGCGCAGATGAACTTGGAGAGGGCTTAACCCTCTGACACGTCTCACAGGTGCGTATGTACGCACCGACACACTTATACATATTGGGCCTCCAATACAAAGCGCTTAAAGCGCTGTAGGTCTTATCCCGACCTAAATGACCCCCGGTAGGGAAGTCATATGCCTCAAAGAGGACTCTATACTTCAGTTCCTCATCATGAGGAACTACCACCCGAGGAGGGTCCTCCGCGCTCGTGCTATAAAATAGCAGACCGTCACAGTACCTGTAACGGTGTAAACGAGCTTTAGCTCGACTTGACAAGGTTGGCTCAGACGAGCCAAGACCCTTTTCACCGAACGCGCTGATAAGCGCCGTATATTGTGGGTCCTTCTCATACGTCTGGCGTATGAGATCCACCACAGACGTGGTGACGAATGTCGCGTGAGCGAGCTCGTAATCGTGACGACGCGACAACGCGTCTGCAAGCACGTTCTGCTTGCCAGGTTTATACTTAACCTCAAAGTTGTACTCCGCAAAGAAGGAGAGCCAACGGGCCATCCGTTGCGAGAGATGAGGCGACTTTGTCGCTGTCCGTAAGGACGCGTGCTCAGTATAAACCACGAACGGCTTTGAGCCGAGTAGGTGAACCCTAAATTTGACAAGATCATACTTCATTGCAAGTAGATCCTTGTCATGAACGGGATAATTCCGTTCTGCTGCTTTAAGCTTCCTCGACTCAAAAGCAATCACGCGTTCCCTTCCTGCATCGTCTGCTTGTAACAAAGCACACCCGATTGCGAAATCGGAGGCGTCGCAGACGACGCTAAATGGTTTCCCAGAGTCTGGGAGAGCAAGATCGGGACCTTTTAACAAGCTCCCCTTAACCGCTTCAAAAGCGTTTTTGTGGTGAAGTGTACCACAAATTTGGTCATTTTTGGTCCAGGCAGCTGGTCGAATTTCGGATTGGTCTAAACAAGGGGGTCTTTTCAGCCTATCAGATTCAAGGAGTGTCAAGAACGCAAGTTTGGTGAGTCACGTGACATTGGGTATTTTACATATTTTCATGTGGGTACATATTGGGACCGTAGGGAGGTAGTATTGGTTTGAGTTGTGGATTTTCCGGATAGAGGGCATTTGGTTTTGGATTTGCCTAAAAAAGTAGAAGTCTTTTGGTTGCAGGGTTTTTCTAAGTAAAAGTCCTTTGGTCTTGGTCTATACCACAGCAAGGGGTCGCCGTTTTTCTTTGCACGTACATTAGTCGCCTCCGCCCACCGCGGAGTGTTTGGGGGCAGAGGGTTGAATTATCCCCTCTCGCCTATTATACCCGGTCTGGACGCGCCGCACGCGCACTATGGCCACCAGAAGTCCCTCGACGGGAGTACGATTTGGCGATCTCGACACTTTAACTCAAGTACGTTTGGAACGTGCTATTCATTGGATTGGTCTTTACGTGGAGATATCGTTTGTGGAGTCTCACGGGCATATTGGGTTTTCACGTGGACATATTGGCGCATTCTAACATTGGTTGGAGTTTAGACCGGTTTTGGTCTTCTCTCATATTGGTCAGGGACTAGACCGGTTGATTGGTCTACCCTCTATTATTTCGTGTTGGTCAGGTCTAGATCGTTTTGACGATCGACCTATTGGAATCTGTCTTTCGGAAGTGTTTCTGGTCTGTACGTACCTGGGGTGAAGAGTTCCGCACTAGGTACACCTAGCCAGCACGGTCTCATATTCAAGACCGAATCAAATCGATCTGCTTTCCCGATCCACCGAGTGTGTAACTAGCCCACTCCAATGGGTACACAAGGTGAGATGGTCTTATGTGAATCGGACCAAGTGTCTCTGGATGATGACCGGTCGTCTGCCAGCAGCGGACGATCGGACCAGATTTCGAATGGAGGTCCGCGGGGTACCCCCCCGTAAGTTGGAAGGCTGGGCACGATGGTGGTGGTCAGGTTGTCGATACAAATGTATTCGATTTCGAACTTGACTCCACCACATTTTGGTGTTCGGTTTCCAACACCAATCAACATCCTTCTTAAGAAGGTCGGTCAATGGCTTCGTCATTTCAGCGTAGTTCTCGCTGTACTTGTGGAGATAGTTGGCTAACCCAAGCCACTTCCGTAAATCTCTAAGATTTACAGGCGAAGGCCACTCCACAATGGCTTTCACCTTCGCGGGATCCGCCCGCACTCCATCCTTACCGATGAAGCATCCGAGAAAAGGAATTTCCTCAGCACCAAAGATACATTTGGATGCGTTTGCATACAACGTATGCTCTCGCATACATTCGAGCACCGCTCGAAGGTGTATCAGATGCGTCTGAACATCAGACGAGTCTCCTTCCGCGCGAATATGAACGAATATATCGTCGAAGTACGTCTGAGCGTACTTTCTATGAGGGCGGAAGAGTTGAGTCACCAAGAGATTGGAAGTCGCTGGCGCATTCGAAAGCCCCTGTGGCATAACAAGCCACTCCCACAGCATGCAACTAGGCGTGCTGACCGCTGTAAGCGGAATATCGGATGCTCGCATGAGCACCTGATAATACCCGTCCACCAGATCTAAGGCACTCTATACAGTACAGCCCGCCATATTGTTCTGGAGGACATCCTTCCGAGGAATCGGAGTCTGCATGGGTACAGTAGCTGCATTTAGCTTGTTGTACGCATGCACAATGCGCCACTTTCCGTTAGGTTTACGAACCCAAAAAGTGGGAGATGAGCGGGGAGACTTTCTCTCCCGTACCATCCCTGCCTCTTCTTTCCCCTTGAAGAATGCGTCGATGACGTTGCATTGTTGCTTGGGGAGAGGCCACTGCCTCGTGACGCAGTATTTGGTTCAGGAACCAAATCGATTTCATGTCGGACTCCCCGATCTGGTGGTAAACCCATCGGCGGGTTGTCACTAATGACATCTCCGAATTCCTTAAGTAAGGAATGGTAAGGGTCCTCAGGATCCGCGAGGATTTTGAGGCCGCTTCGGGCATCCAATGCCTGTTTGGTTTGCACCAAAACTGACTCGCCCATCGTGGATGAGGAGTTCAACTCCTCTTCCGGACGCAATACGACGACCTCGTCGATTTCATCTGCTTTCAAAGCCGTTTCAAACTCGTTGAAGGGCATCTCCTCCAACGACAACAGTTCGCCTACCCCAGGCAACCGTTCCAGGCTTACGCCTTCTGTGACAATACCTGTCACACTATTCAGCATCCGATAGAACTGCTGAATACTGGCCTGGGGACTCATCCCGAGACCCAGATGGGGGGAGTCAATTGCCCCATCTATTGGAAGTGCACCGCGCCTATCCACAGAGGTCTCTACCTCTACCACCGGTGACTCGCCGGTCTCACCTATAACGGCGTAGTCGGAATCATTTCCGACGTGCGAAAGAGACAAACTTCGGATCTCTTCGCTTGGAATCGCCTCGCACTTAACCACAGATGTATCTACCCCTACCACTGGAGTCGCAACGTGTTCGCCGGACACGGCGTGGTCGGAATCTGTTCCGACCTGCAGAAAAGACGAACTTCGGGTCTCTTATCTAAGCGCCTCGCGCTTAACCTCATAGGAATTCACCTCTATCACTGGCGACTCACCAGTCTCGCCTATATCGGCGCGGGGATTAACCGCCGAATCCCCTTCGTTAAGGAACTCTTCCTTAACGCCATTGGGAATGATCATTTCAGACATCCCAATCACTGGCATCTTAAGCCAGAATAGCTTTTGCGATCGAGCAAAGGAAGGTTCATGACTCGCCAATGCTTCACCCGACCGCGGGTGCGTTGAGCCAATGGATTTAGACTTCCAGTCTATCCATGGCTCGTGGCGTTCCATCCACTTCATGATCAGAATGAGGTCATATCTCGAGTCGAAATCCAGGACTAGGCAACGTTCTAAGCTGTCGAAGTCTGCAAACTTCAGCTTAAGGTCAATCGAGACCTTGGGTACAGAAACCTGTACTCCCGTCGCAAGACGGACCGTGACAACGTCACGAGAACGTGCCTCTAGGGCCTCGGCATACAGCCGACTCTTCACAACAGAAGCTCGTCTGACATAATTGTCAGACGCTCCAGAGTCTATCAAGACTCTCCAAGGCTTATCAAAGCCTTTCACGTCCGCAAGGACGACCAGCAACCCTGGCTGGTACACCAACTCGGTTCTAGAAAGCACCGTTTCTTTCGGGGTTTTGTGCTGTCGTCCCCTACCCTGGGGCTTAACAGCACTGAGGGGTCCCCCTGTAAGGCGCCCCTCACCTACTGGGAGACGTCGTTTCCCGACGGCTTGGACAAGGGCTTCTTCCCCACCCTTGGCCCCTTGTAGCGAGTGTCTCGCTGGGGATTTTTCGGACATATGTTCCTCAGATGATCCATGCTCCCACACAGGAAGCATCTCAGCGTCCCATGCCGCTGCAACATATCTAAGAGCTCTGCCTCGAAGCTCTGTGAAAAAGAGTCAGATTGACTCTTAGCGGAAGTTTTCTCTTCCGCTTCGATCTGACTCAGGTCCATGGGTTGAGAACCAACCTTAGAGGAACGGAAGTTCCTCTCGGGGTTGAACGCCATCTTGAATGCACCCTCCAGGGATTGGGGTCGGCATCGGAACAATTCCGAACGTGCTGGCCCTTCTCTCAGGCCTCCCATGAAGACGGGGATGGACACATCGTCCGAATACGCTTTCGCGTACATCCCTGCTAACAGGGTCTTAAGCTCCTGGATATAAATCTCCAGGTCCTTAGTGCTTTGACGGCACCTCATGAACGCCAGTTGATTCTGGAAAACCAGATCAGGCGTTGCGTACATGTCCATGATCTTCTGCTTAAGGACCTTCCATGTTGGGAACACGTCCGTGACCGAGTCCGAACACGTAAACGCCCATGCACGGGCTTTACCCGTAATATGGGTGAGCGCAAGTCCCACTTTCAAGTGATCACTGATCACATTCGCTGTGGCGAAGGCCGTTTCGACCTCTCGTAACCACACATAAAGGTTATCACTTTTTCCCCGGTGAACTCCTTTATTTTGAACGATAATGGAGGGCGCACCCCCGTGGAATGACCCTCACTACAACTCGCCTCATGAGCGATGAGGGCATTTACTCTTGCCTTTACCGCCTCAAGGCCCTGCTGCACTAGGAGCTTCATACCTTCTTCCCCCGTTAAGGGTAACAGCCTTTTAAAGTCTTCCTGCTGGACGAGGGTTAACCTATCCCAATCGTCCTGATTCATACTTTGCAGAGGATGCCTTAGTCTACCAGCACAGGTTTTGGATTGACTACAAGTGCTACCAGATGTAGCCGGTGCGTTTACTAACGGTGCGGCTTGCGCACAGAGGAAGACTTTTCCTTAAAGCGGCGTTCGCCGCTACTTAGCCGATTCGCCCTTATACAGGGCTTAGTAGGAGAGAGCTCTCCTACTCAGGGCCAAGATTCCCGGTTTGGTTTACTAGTAGCCTTCGCTACTGCCTTAACGGCAAGGCTCCCTTACTAAGGGTGTAGCTAAAGGGAGGGCTCCATTTACGCTACCGCACTCACTACACGTGCGACCGGTCGAGGTTGTGCGTCTGTAAGATAGAGTGAAATGTAAACTGAATGTATATTTAATATATAATTAGCCTAAATAAATTTAAAATAATGTAAACTATATGTAATACTAAGTAGAACTTACCAAATTCGTACCTAGCTAAAATGTAGTGTACACCAAATGTGTACCGACACGTGGATGGCTGACACGCCACCCCCAAGGGATCCTTCCCTGATTGGTTAAAATAATCAATGGTTCAAAACCTTTCGAGCCGGTCAATACTGACCCCAACCGTAGTGTACTCACGTACACCACCTACTAAATGTGACTCGAATGTAACCCTGTTACATATCTGGTCCAACAAGAATATAAAAGTTGCCAGCTCGATAACATTTTCATGCCTGTATTCTTGACTTTCAGTTTTCTCCATCCACTCTAGAGAAATAATCCAGATAACCCGATCGCCGTTGATATTTCGCCTCCTAGAAGGGTCACGATCAGCTGTTTTGGCCCAATCAATTACTTCCAGACTATTGAAATACACTCCATTCAAATAATCTTGTGATGTAACCGCTCTATCTCAAATATTATATGGATAAAACACTTAACATAGTCTCGTAATTTTAGCATGGCTCCTGAATTCTGCAGGAAAATCCGGTCGACCTAATTGTGCCAAGGTAGCAACAATTACACTTGATTGTTCCAATTTTTCCTTCTCCTTCAAACTTAATCTCATAGAGATTTCTTTTCGAATACACGACCCTCCAATGAATGCCGCTCTCGCTGCAACATCTCCGAAAAGAAACCTTCGTCGATATTTTTCAGCATCCGGCTGTAACATAGTACCCTTTATCTTACCCAAACGCACTATTTCCTGGTCCTGTATCGCTAAGATACTCTCGATAGCTGCATTAGTCTCCGAAAGGATAGTAATTCGAAAATGTGGGAACACTGCAAATAATGTTAACATAATAGAAGTAATGTGGTGGAGTCAAGTTCGAAATCGAAAACATTAGCATCGATAACCTGACTACCACCATCGCGCCCAGCCTTCCAACTTTCGGAGGGGGTACTCCGCGGACCACCACTCGAGATCTGGTCCAATCGTCCGCTGCAAGCAGACGACCGGTCGTCATCAGAACCCACTTGGTCCGATTGTTTAGTGTCCATATCACCTTGTGTAACCGATGGAATGGGTTAGTTACACACTCGGTGGATCGGGATCGCAGATTGGATCGAACCGGTCTTGAATATAGAAGACCGATCTGGGTAGGTATCTCTGGGGCGGAACTCTTCACCCCAGACACAAACATACAAAAAACACTTCCAAGAGATAACTTCCAATAGGTCGATCGTCCAAACGATCAAGGCCTGAACAATACGAACTAATAGAGGGTAGACCGACCGTTCCGGTCTAGCCCCTGACCAATACGAAATAAGACCAAAACCGGTCTAGTTTCCAACTAATGTTAAAACAAGCCAATATGTCCGCGTAAAGACACAATATGCTCGTGAAACTCCACAAACGATATCTCCACGCCAAGACCAATCCAGTGAATAGCAAGTTCCAAACGTACTTGAGTTGAGGTGTTGAGATCGCCAAATCGTACTCCCGTCGAGGGACTTCCGGTGGGCCAAAGTACGCGTGCGGCGCGTCCAGACCGGGTATAATGTGCGAGAGGGGATAATTCGACCCTCTTCCCCCAAACACTCCGCGGCGGGAGGAGGCGACTAGTGTACGAAAAGGGAAGAACGGCGACCCCTAGCTGTGGTGCGAACCAAGACCAAAGGACTTCCACTTAGAAAAATCCTGCAACCAAAAGACTTTTACTTTTTAGGCAAATCCACAACTAAAATACTACTACCCTATAGTCCCTAAATGTACCCACACAAAAATATGTAAAATACCCAAAGTCGGGTGACTCACCAAAACTTGCGTTCTTGACACTTCTTGAGTCTGATAGGCTGAAAAGCCCCCTTGTTTAAACCAATCCGAAATTAGACCAAATGCCTTGACGAAACTTGACCAGAAGTGTGCCAAATTTTGGGCACGCTTCTCCACAGTAGTAGTAGGGGTTTTCCCACATCCGTAGAGACCACGAGATAGAACAATTCATTTTTTCTCCACATCTTCTCGTTAGCGATGTTAATGTGCCGGACTGGCCCGCGGGCCGGCCCGGCCCGCAGGCGTACGGGCTGGACCAGGGCCTGACTTCCAAGGCCCGCTTGCTACGCGGACGGAACGCGGTCCTAGCGGATTACACACGGGCCGGGCCAGGGCCGAGACTTTAAGGCGCGGCCCGCCCGTTTAGTTTATGGTGTATTTGTTAATTTCTGATACGTAGTCCAGGAGTTGGAGAGAACATTCTAGGAGATTTTCTACCCCTTTAATTTCGCGTTTTTTATCTTTGGAGATAATGGATATAAAGCAGAGTTCCCCCCCAAGCATCCCAGAAGTTTTCCTGGCTTATCTACCCCCAAGACTCCACCTCATTACCACACCTCCGATGGACGACGCTGTTAATATCGATGATGACATCATCCTATCGGTGGCATCTGAACATAGCAGCGGACCTCCTGGAAAGCGTCGGAACCTGACATCAGAAGTATGGGACCACTTCAGCCTTGATACACTTGGTACGTCTTGGTTTTCTTGCATCAACACATGATGGGTGTATGTTTATCAATTACTCACCCATGGGCCGCTGACGGGCCTTCCTGAAAGCAAAAAAGTGGCCTGGGACGGACTTGGACTCGAGATTTGCATGGCAGGCCTGGATCCGGCCCTGACAGTCCGGCCCGTAGACCGGGACCAGATCTCAATGCCTTGTCCTGTCTACTCACGGGCCGGGCCGTGGGAGACGTAAGGCCCGGTCCGGCCTGGCCCATTTACATCCCTAATGCTAGTATTACTTTCATCTGATCCGTGTCTAACGTATGTTGATATTCTTTATACACACGTGTTTGTTCCATCTCAGCTATCACTGATGTGGCCCTCAGCGACTCAATAGTCTCGCTTCTAGTCATTAATTGTAACAATGAAGATGGCTGATCTGTAGTCAATTTATCCACCATGATGAATCTTCTGACATAATTCATAATATTGGCCATGGGCAACCATCGTAAACCGTAGATGTTCCTAATTATATCCCTTCCACTAGCGGTGGTTAGAATAATGTATCTGAATCCAATGGAACATATATTCCCCAAGCCAAAAATTTCATCTTATTGTGCCGTAGGATACATATTCTTCCACAATTCCATATTCTCAAGTTGACTGTAGCTGTGGTTACATATACATTCATGATATCTCCGGTTACATGTAGATATAATACCCCTTTCATTAATGGCATGAAATGGTCGGTGCCATGATCGTTGTCGTAGGTATTCTATCGTGTGGCTAAACACTGCCCAACTCCGTAAGATGAAACATGAAGCTTCATGGTTGACGCAACATCTTTTGTATCCCACTCGTATTGAATCGGGTTGGTAACGCAAACTGCTTCTAAATGTGTTATTAAACACATAGTGAGAAGGTAGTCATTCACTGGTGTGAACTTATCCATGTACAACTACCGAGATTTGAGATATATCCAATGTTTACATCTTCCTTGATAGTTAAATTGGGGTATAGTTACATCATACTTCAGACAACATAAGTCATCTCTACAAGGTCCATAACCACTACCCTAGCACTCCCGAAGGAAGAACACTAAGGATTCTTCTGAATCTCTTAGCAATAGTGTGACCTCGAATAATACATTTATAGCATCTTCTGGAGTGATTGATTTCAGTTGTTGTCTTCCACCAAGTTCTCTGTGTAAGTCCAAAGACTTGGCTGAAATAAAAGTTCCTGGGTCAATACTGATTTTATCGACCTCCTGAAACCATTCTCTTTCAACATCTGTCATACGTGTTATCACTCGCCTCGCAGTTGACTCTGGTTTACATCCACTACGCCACAATAACTCTGGTTGCTCTATTTAGACCAAACCATCAGTGAACTTGTACTTTCGATATTCGTCCGCTCTCTGAGTCACTGTTTGAGACACCTCTGCATCAACATTAACGTTTGGAGTGAGGTGACTCAAAACTTCTCCACATAGCTCATCATGTTCACTCTCTGCAGTTGTAGATAGTTCAACACCTTCCGTGGTACTCTTATCGTCTTTTTCCTATACCTCACAACCCTTAATACAAGACAGCTCATCTTCTCTAAATACCAAGTCCTCCTCATCACCATTACTTGCTCTGGATTCCGAATCTTCTGTCGAATCGACCAAATTAACCACCATTGGAAGATTTGGCTTTTTCTCCTCATCGCACTCTACAATGCATCTAGATTCCTCATCATCTAGTGGGACTCCCATCGTCTGTCCATCCATATAGTCAAGTTTCTTGGTAGCCACGGTGTGATGCTCGAGATCTGCAACTTCTACATTCAAATCCTCGATGGTCATTAAGGATTGCTCTATGTGATTTGATGAAGACTCGATTAAATGCTCTGATTTGTCTTCCTCTTCTGATCCCGATCTCTGGTTCTTGGACACTGTTTGATCATTATGACTCTGTTCTTCATCATTGTTCACAATACTCCCTTGTTCCGATGAGGACATTGGCTATATGAATGACTGTTTGGTGTTATCCAGATTGCTCTTTAGTCGGATAAATCTATGCCTAATTCCACTTTCTGTTCTTGACATGCGCTTACGTCCAGTAATGTCTGCGACGTCATGCAGCTTTTTAGCAATAACATTTGCATCCATATTTCCACATTTCATCGCTTCTACCAATATATCATCTTCTTGTTTCGTCTATCTCCTGCTGTTTTACTTAGGTGCAAGTTGAATCATTTCTTTGTGCGGTGGTGTCTGACATCTGCTTTTCTCGGGACGACGCAATACCCGCATCTTCTTTCGCACAGCCTCTATAGTGCGTATCTTCTTAGATTGTGGAAATTTACTTGTTTTTGCTCAACTATTTCTGCGGCAGTAGCTTCCTGTTCTATCATAATTGTCAACCATTATATTTCACTCTCCTCCCACTCAACACCCCGTTTGCGTTTAAATCCCATTCGCCCTAACTTGGATATGACCCCTTTCTTAGTCCTTTTGGCCCATCCTTTTGCGTGGCATTGCGGATTATATAAGTCATATATATATCATTAACTGAGGTTTTCAGGACTTTCGCTTCCACGTTGTATCCTCAATAACTCTTCCTCTTCTTCGTTGGTCCATGGTGAAATAGGTATCGCTGCTGGTGTAGTTGTAATTGTTGAGTCGCTCGGTTCTGGGGGTATATTATCACAGATGGAAGCATCTTTCTTGTCTCTCTCTGCCTTGTCATCTACTTGTCCTAACGCTCTCAAACTTAATAGTGTCTCTATCGTATCCGTGGTGTTCATCTCGCGTTCTCGTTGAAGTCGTAATCAATCACAGATGTTGTCTTATTTTTTTAACGAGTTTACTTCCACGTTAACTCAACTTGGATATAATGTGTGCGTCTGGTAGATGTTTCATTGGCCAATTTCTTGTGTTGACTGTTTTGACTGAGACTGCGTCGTCCGGTCCTAATTTAGCAGGTTTCTGTGGTAATCAATTTAAAATAGTATCCATTAGCCTTCAATTGGTGGAAAATTCTCCCCAAAATTCAATATTACACCAAACATAACCCGACCCTCCATAATTTGATCGGGCATGATATGGCCGGCGCGAGACGGCCGCCCATGCTTGCATCTGATTGGTTGAA
>CM047581.1:1811351-1841690 GCA_026184515.1 Peronosclerospora sorghi | reverse complement strand
ATCAGGAAATTCTCGGACCAGTTTTAACTTGGACACATGTACGATCGGGAAGACCTTGTAGTCCGTGCCGGTTGTTACTAGACGGGCAGCGTGTTCACCAATCAGCTCGGCAACACGGAAAGGACCGTGCCACATGTGAGCCAGCTTCTTCGCATAGCCCTCCTTCACTCGGTCTAGGTACAACCATACCCTCGCCCCTGGTTCTACCGTGGGGTTGGACCTGGTCGTTGTTCCGGTCTGCCCGGTCTTGTGTAGCTTGACGTAACTTTTCGTTGACAATTTCTCTTGCATGCTGGTAATGTTTCTGGACCTGCATGCGCCAACGTCGAGCATCACGATCGCGGGTCCGAGTGCAGCCAATACGTATCGCGGCTTCAAGAGTGGACCGGGGGTCCCATCCATACGCAAGATAAAAAGGCGTTTCTCCTCGTACCCGATCGGTCGACGAGTTGAGTGCAAACACCAGTCTTTCTGCGTATTCGTCCCAATCGCGCTGGTCTGGATCGGCAACGTACATCTTGATTGCTCTTGTAATAGTTTGTACCATACGTTCTGCCGATCCATTCGTTTGCGGACGATATGCCATCGTCGCGCTCTGTTTCTGGCCCAGCATATTGTTAAACGACCGGAACACCTCGGCCATGAAACCGGGTTCTCGGTCGTGTCTGATGACCTCGCTGGCGCCGAACCTTCGGAACACGCATTCTTCGTAACTTTTGGCGATCTGCTCGGCAGACCGGGACGCACTTGCCTTCTCAATAACTGGACCGGTGAACAGGTCTACCCAGATCAACAACTCAGTATTGCCATATGTTGATTTAGGCAGCGACGGTATGTGGTCCATCGCTATGACCTGGAAAGGGTAGGTAGCTTCGATATTTCCGGGCGATCGCCCCTTGATTACCGGTATACCCTTTCCGGTCTCGCAATCCGTACAACAACCCACATATTTCCGTACACTTCGGAAAAGACCTCTCCAGTGAAATTGGGACCTGATCTTGGGATACGTTCTGCCTATGCCCTGATGTCCCCCTTCTAGACTCACATGGTAGTGATGGAGGACATCCGGCTGCAGCAACTCAGGTATCACCAATTTCGCCAATCGGTCCCGGTCTGCACTGTCTTGGTCGGCATCGCGGCAGTAATATAGTAAATCATCCTCATCCACTTCGTAACTGTCTGCTATCTTGGCACATTCTTTCGCTTGACTATTCGTCAACTTAGACAATTCACCGCGCAGGTAGGTCTTCAAATTCACAATCCATTCTTCTTCGTCCTGCGCCTTGAGGATCCGTACTGCCCTTAGTCGTTGCACAACAGATTCACTCAACCGTTCCTTTGAGAACGGTTGGTGGGACTTCCGAGCTTTCGGTCTAGTCGCGACCATCCCATGCACCTGGTCCGGAGCGTTCTTGGGTCCGATCACCTCGGGTAGCCTGTTTATATTCATCAATTCATCCAGAACGGCCTTCTCGGTGATCGTAGCCCCGGTCTGGTCTCGCATGGCCTTGGTCGCGAGGTAGTCGGCGCTTCTGTTCCAGTACCGTTTCACGTGCAACAGCTCGGGTTGGGATGGTCTTTCAATGCCTTGATTACCCGATCATTTAACGACCTCAGCCGTGGAGCCTTGCAGTCGATCTCTCCGGTGATCTGCCTGATCACTAGGTTGGATTCATCACATATGATGACTCGCCCCTTCTCTTGCGACGACAGCAGGTCCAGACATAGAAGTAGACCTCGGTACTCCGCCTCGTTAACAGTAATATCCGTCGTGAAATCGGCAGCCGCTGCAACTATAGACCCTTGTGGCAACTTCCACAATATGGCACTATAGGCGCCGACTTCTTCTTCACGCTTGCTGATCCGTCAAAACTTAAGACCAAGAGCTCTTCCTCATGGTCGACGGTCGGTGGCGGTCTCGAAACTGACTGCCGAGGTTGCTTCCTCGGGGCAATCGCTATCAATGCCTCGTCCACTTCAGACCGAGGGGTGATACAGGCAGCTAATGTGCCCAATATCTCTTCCTCGCCCCTGGTGCACTTAACGACCTCGAGGGTCCACTGCGACAAGACAGCCGACCATCTGCCTAGACGTTCGTCCATCCCATTGGCGGATAATAGCCAGGCCAAAGTAGACCGCCTTGACCGGACCTTTATAGGTCGGCCGACCAGCAGGTTGTAACACACATCCAGAATTTGTAGCAACGCCAGAACTTCTTTCTCGACAATCCCATAGTTCACTTCATTTGACTTCAGAGTTCTGCTAGTGAACGTGACCGGATGGTACACACCATCATGATCTTGTACTAGAGTGGCCGAAATGGCCCACTGACTAGCATATACAGTAATGGTCGGGACCTTTTCGGGATCGAAATGCTTCAAAATCGGTGCCGTCACCATCTTATCCTTTAACATACCAAAAGCAAACTTTGAACGCTTCATATGGTCTTCGGCCTCCACTTGCGGACAATCTGCAGCAAGACCAGAGTCGGCGCCCCCATGTAAAGTTGCCCGGTCTTCTTCGCGCAACAAATGGTAGTCCACTTCCCGGAGCTCATACAACACAGCCGCGTAGAGAGAAAAATCTTCGATGAAGCGGCTGTAGTAGTTTAAACTTCCTAGGAAGGACTGCATTGCCTTCAGAGACTTGAGAAACGGGAGGTTGCTTAACGAATCCAGGTCCTTAGGATTGGCCTCTAGACCATTGTTCGAGACCATATGGCCTAAATAGGCGACCTTGGACATACCCCAAAAACTTTTCACGGCGCTGATAGATAGGTTCCAGCGGTCGCATGTCTCCAACAATCGTTCAACCTTCTCGCACAGATCGTTCCATGACGAGGCAGGTTTCAGAATGTCGTTGATGTACGACCGCCTCCCTAGAACGGACGGTCTTCTTTCCCGATCGGATTCACCCTCTGTAAACACATCATAACTTTCGGCAGGGTCCCGATCGGTCTTGATTTTGAAGTGTCCGTACAGTGCGTTGTCTATCAACCTTTGATAGATCTGGGGTGCGTTCTTCAGACCGAACGGCATACGGTTCCACTCGAAAAGACCAAACGGTGTCACAAATGCGGAAATCTCACGGGCTCAATCAGTCATCGAGACCACCCAAAATCCACTTGCCATGTCCAGCGAACAATACCACAAGGCCTTGTCCAGGTATTTCAACAAATCAGTAATCAGCGGCATCGGGTACACCATAAGTTTAGTTAACCGATGTACCAGCCGGTAGTCGATGAACAACCTAATGTCGACGCCGTTCTTCTTGATAACAATTACGATCGGCGAGGCCCATGGCGACGTCGAAGGTCTAATAATCTTGGTAGCCAACAGTCCTTTGATAATATCAGAAAGCTTTTCCCGGTACTGTGGCGCCACGCTTCGACATCGCTGAGCAATCGGCTTGGCATTTCCAACGTCAATATCGCAAATCGCACCACGGGCTGCAGGTGGTAAGGCATTGCCCTTTCCGACCAGCAGATGTATTTTCTTCCATATGATATTCCTCAACTGCTCGATCTGGTCTGGACTGTTAAGGTCTTGATCACCCACTTGTAAATCATCCATTGTAACTTCGGGAGAGTCGGCAGACACTTCAGGGAGGGCTGCCATTTGGCTTTCCAGCTACTGAATGTACTGTTCCACGCCTTCATGTATACATACTTGTTCATCTTCTGGGGTGATATCACCTAGACCATCTGGACCGGCTGAACGCCCCTGGTCTTGATCGACGGGCTGTTCTTCACTGATATCGGTCTGATTAGGAATACCGTCATGGTCCGACCTAGCAACTTCATGTTCCCCTTCTTCCGTTTCTTGCTCCGCTGTCTCCTGGTCTTGTGCTGACACCACGTTGACTAGCCTCGGCTCGTCTACTTGATTGTCCACCGTTCCTGGTGACTGCGGCGCCTTTCTTCGGACCAACATCTTTTTTGGGGTGAAATAACTTGGTCTTTCCACTAAAGGTGAGGCATCATCTTCCACCGACCCATCATCGCTGATAAGATCGGTGGTCGATTGGTACGCCAGGTTTTGCCACTCGACATACCGCCTCGACACAATCGAGACGATCCCCATCTTCCTTGGTACCTTCCCTTCTGCTAACCACATGCCGACAATAGTGTTATTGTCCAGTGTCAGCGGCTTGTCACCGATATTGGTAACACGGACAAAATAACGTCGACCAGCACTCTTTACGAAGGTCGAGACCCACCGATCGCCCCTGGTCAGCCACAACTTCCTCGAACGAAAACCTTTCTCAACCGGGGTATCGGCAGACCGACCAACTGGGATAGTGAGGTCTTGGTCCCACCGGACCAGATCGGTATACGAACCATACAGAGGTCTTCGACCAGCCAACTGGACCTGGACCTCATCCGGGAGCGTAAGCACTCCATGTGACAGGTTTAGGCGAATACCAGCTGGGACCATGAAATCCATTCCTAGTAAAGCGCCTTGACCAGCCAACTTGCCAACCCAAGCGCTGAAAAAGTAGACCAGCGATCCCGACAAAGTAATTTTCACACGCGTTCTTCCTTCGGTCATATAAGAGTTTTCGCCGATCCCGACGCATTCTCGTCTCTGGGTATCGTCTATACGACATCCGACCTTACGAGCAAAGGCGGAGTCGATTATCGATACTTCAGCTCCAGAGTCGAACAACATCGTCGCTTTCTGGTTATTAATCTTGCCACAGGCTTTCGCCTGCTTGAACCATTTATCAGGCGCGTGATACTTCCAGTATCCGCGGGATTCTACAGTAAGCAAGTACAACTGCATAACCACCTTAGTCCGGGAGTACTCATCGGTCTTCAGACTGTAGACCGGATGGTCTCGGTCGACGCAATTTGGAATAGAACGTGTATTGTCGGTCTTATCCTCCTTGCCGACATATGCATATATGTAAACCGTAGAACGCTCGGCTCGATCCAGATTACAACCTGGCGAGCGTTCTAGTTTAACATCTTCTCTGCGTCCGGTGGCAGCATCCCCGCGTGCTTGTCCGGCACATACCACTTGCACATCATGTTAAAAAATTCTTCAATCTTGCAGTGGCCGGCCTCGTGGATCTCTCCACATGACTGCATACGAAGAGGCAGTGGTCCTTCGGGTGGCCGCGTCTCTCGCACTTCTTGCACACCATCTTCTTCCAGCAGTTTGGACCATCATGTTTGCTCGACCCACAGTGGGAGCACTTCTGACGAGGTCGGTCTGGATCGGCCTTGCTTCCGTTCCTTCCCTTCCGGTCCACCTGGTCGGACTACGACTTGGTCTTCGGGGCAGGTCCCGCAACATAGACGTAACGTACTGGTCTTCATCCGATGACTCCTGGCTGGATGGACTTCTACTTTTCCCTTCTGACCCCGTGCTGTCATCAGCTACAATTGCCTTGACCGCTCGGGTCGGTCTGGTCCAAGGTCTCTTGACCGGATCGGTCTGGGTCTTGGAAAGATAGCGACCTGATCCACCAGCGGTCTTCGCTCTCATACTACGCGACTGTTGTAACGTCCGCAGGGTCTGTTCGACTTCACCCGCATACTTAAGACGCAGTAGAGTAAGCTGGTCCGCCAGTTCTTGATCGTCAAGGGTACTAATATAGTGACCCACATGTTCTAAGGCGGCACCGTTTGGCGGGTTATTCTTTTTGATTGTTATACCGGCGCGAAGTGCAGCCACGTTCAACCGATGCAAATACTCGATCGGTGTTTCGTCGGCCCGCTTCTGCATATGGTGGTACTTACGGGCGCTTGAAAATCCGGAGTTACAATATTGACCTTCAAACTCCGCACATAACAGGTCCCAGTCAGACCGGAAGCCCCGACCCAACTGTTGAATCCAGTTCGCAGCCGGTCCTTTTAACAAATACCGGAAGATTAAACAACGTTCGCTTTTTGGGGTCTGGTCTCGCAGGAACGCAGACTTGACCCGACTGAACCAAGACCGGGCCTGGTCTTCATCATCATACTTGCCAGTGAAGTCCTTGAGGTCGGTCGTCGCGGCCATACGGATGCGCGGAATCGCAGCAGATCCAAAGTCGTAGGCAGTAGTGGAGGCTAGGTTATCCTTGCGCACCTTGCCTGCGCCTGTACCATCTGACCCACAGTGGGCGTCAAGACCGCAGACCGACTCCATGTCACAATCACTTGTATTGCTTGGTCTACGCGGTCTTGCCGGTTTCGGCTTGCGCTTCCCTTTGCCGGCTTGCTTAGCACTTCGAGTGGTCTTGTCCACAGATATTACCGATTCCATATCCACATCTCGGTAAACATTGGCACTTTGCTGGGTAGATCGGTCTTGGCATGTGGCCGCAGAGGTGGTCTAACCCGTTCTTCCATGAAACGTTGCATCATCGTCTCAAACATGGCTTGGACGTTGGCTGGCGTCATGGGCAACGTGTTGATACCCTCCTTTTGCGGAACTTAGGACTGTGGGGCTTGCTGGAGCCCCGACTGGCAAACAGCCCCTTACTGCCGCATGTCCCTTTTTTGTTCAGACCGGGCATGGTCCACCCCCATGGTCATCCGCTCGACACCGGTCTCCAACTCTGATGAGCTGTTAGAAGCCGGTGGAGACTGGTAGATCGATTCATCATAGGAACCAATGTCAACAAGCTCTGTGGAGGCTTCGTCGACCTTCATTGCCGTGGTGGGAGTTGGGCGGCAAACCGTCCCCACCAGTGGCACCAAACGGTCGTGGAGGTCCGACATCGACGCCTCCAGTCTCCAAGCATCAAATTCAAACAATTTATTGACACCGGCGGGGTTCTGCATTTTAATTCCAACCTCCGCCAACATCGCCACCAAATTCTTGACGAGCAGTAATGGTCGATCACTCTGGATCGGCTCGGTAGTGGGACCGAGAAGACGGTCGGGGATATGGAGGTCCAACACCCGGAAGACCTGGTTTTGGCGAACAAATCGCTTCAATTCAAAAACATAATACATCTTTTCCAGGTCTTGTTCGGTGATAGCCTCATCCCCGACCTTCGACTTTTCTTCGAAGTCGTCTTCGTCGGGTGGCATTCCCAGCCCTTTTTTGGGCACCTTGGTTACCTTGGGGACTTTAGGGAGGTAGACCGGATCGTTCCAGTCAGCCTCCAAGTAATTTTCATCGTTTAGTTTTCCATCAATTTTTTCATTCATACACATAGGATCAGGACCAGGGTCCTGATCCTTTCCGGAACTATAGCAAGACCTGCTATAGTCCCGATCGGCTCCGGTGGGAGCCTTTTGGGGAGGGAAAAACTTATTAATCCCGATATGGTCCTCCGCCAGTCCAGATCGGACATCGCCATCTTTATCAACAACGAGAACGTAAGGCGATAGCCTTTCCTTACGTCCTCTCCAGAACGACTCCATATTCAAATCATTCAAATCTTCGAATCCAATTTTTGATGGAATATCAGCACGGTGATATCCACGATCACCAAGTGATCCGGGCACGCGCACCATTGTGGTGGAGTCAAGTTCGAAATCGAAAACATTAGCATCGATAACCTGACTACCACCATCACGCCCAGCCTTCCAACTTTCGGAGGGGGTACTCCGCGGACCACCACTCGAGATCTGGTCCGATCGTCCGCTGCAAGCAGACGACCGGTCGTCATCAGAACCCACTTGGTCCGATTGTTTAGTGTCCATCTCACCTTGTGTACCCGATGGAATGGGCTAGTTACACACTCGGTGGATCGGGATCGCAGATTGGATCGAACCGGTCTTGAATATAGAAGACCGATGTGGGTAGGTATCTCTGGGGCGAAACTCTTCACCCCAGACACAAACAGACCAAAAACACTTCCAAGAGATAACTTCCAATAGGTCGATCGTCCAAACGATCAAGACCTGAACAATACGAAATAATCGAGGGTAGATCGACCGTTCCGGTCTAGCCCCTGACCAATACGAAATAAGACCAAAACCGGTCTAGTTTCCAACCTATATTAAAACAAGCCAATATGTCCGCGTAAAGACCTAATATGCTCGTGAAACTCCACAAACGATATCTCCACGCCAGGACCAATCCAGTGAATAGCACGTTCCAAACGTACTTGAGTTGAGGTGTTGAGATCGCCAAATTGTACTCCCGTCGAGGGACTTCCGGTGGGCCAAAGTGCTCGTGCGGCGCGTCCAGACCGGGTATAATGAGCGAGAGGGGATAATTCTACCCTCTGCCCCCAAACACTCCGCGGCGGGCGGAAGCGACTAGTGTACGAAAAGGGAAGAACGGTGACCCCTAGCTGTGGTGTGAACCAAGACCAGAAGAGGTTTCAGCTACTTATCCGAAAGCTAAAAGATTTCCTTACTTAAAGGTATAACATCTGTCCTAAAAGGTAGAACCACAACCAAAATACTTCTTCTTGGAAAAACCACAACCAAAAGCCTCTTACTTGGAAAAACCATAACTAAAATACTACTACCCTATAGTCCCTAAATGAACCCACACAAAAATATGTAAAATACCCAAAGTCGGGTGACCCACCAAAACTTGCGTTCTTGACACTTCTTGAGTCTGATAGGCTGAAATCCCCCCTTGTTTAAACCAATCCGAAATTAGACCAAATGCCTTGACAAAATTTGACCAGAAGTGTGCCAAATTTTGGGCACGCTTCTCCACATATCCGTGACTAGATTGAAAAACGACCACTGGACGGTTGCCCACTTTGAGGAAAGTCAAAATCACCCCCTCCTCATGGTGAAGGGGTATGTAACAGGACTGATCCTGTTACAGGCTTACACTGTAATTGCGAGGAAGCGCGCAATACAATAAGGGCAGGATTAGTTGATAACAACTAATCCTATACTAGAAGTAAATATAAATATTTACTTAGGTCTAAGAACGCAAAATTAAGAGTGGTTATTTAATGGGTGGTTAGCATCTAATAGTATAGTAATTACCTAAGTAATATAATAATATCAAGTCTTAAACTAACTGTACTATTAGTTAACCTGCATGATTCAGTTTTTATACCGAATCGACTTTTCCTTCTTAGATTATAATAACTTATAATCTCTTATTTAAATTTCAGACAACGCGTCTGAAATTTAACTGCGATATTCTAACTTGAATATCAATTATGTAATGGCACCCCATTACATCACCCCCCACTTAAGGTGGTTGGCCAATAATAATTCTAATTTTGGCCAATCATGGGTGGCACTTGTTGGTCATTCTCATTTACCAACTGATTGACCATCGACTCGATGGTCAAAGCACGTGGCGGCGCTCTAAAGAGAGCTGCTGAAAACATCGAAGCAGCTTCTTCCTCCGCGTCAGCACTAGGTGCTGAGGTGTTGAGTGACAACAGTGACGCTGCATTAGCAGCGTCAACTACGCAAAGGTCGGAAGACGTACCGTCTTCGACCACAGATGCTGCTAAGGCGGCATCTGGCAAGAAACAGGGAGATGTTGCTAATGCAACATCTCGCACGATGGCAACTTCCGAATGGCATGTTTCCAAGAGGGCCATGTTCGGGAGTTCTGACTCCGAACAAAGTGATGGGGATACAGCTGTCCCCACTAAAGGATCTAGCGAGTCGAAACTCGCTAGGTGCTCATCGCTTAACAGCGATGATAACTCTGGTGTCGCTGTCAGCTATGACAACAATAATGATTATCACAGGTGGTTGCGGGAACGCAGATCCCCACCTGGACCAAGTACTTCTCCACGTCGGGGTGATTTAACCCCGGCGCGTGGTGTTGAAGCAGTCGGTGCTCCGCCTGCTAAAAGGGCTCGAATAGAAGCGGCGCCTGCCGCTTCTAAAGCGTATCATTGTACGGAACCACATGTTCCGTACAGAGTGGGGTTTTGGACCCCTGGCTAGGGTATTGCCCCCAAAAGTGGCGGCCACCGTAAACGGGACTGCCAGTATGCGTTGTTCGATATCAACGTGCTGGATGACTGCGAAGACATCCAGTCACGTCGATTCGATCAAAGTACAGACGACAGACGTCTGTACTTTATTGACCTCTTTTTCCAGGTTCGATATTATTCGAGCCGGAAAGGGTCAAGGAGGAACAGGGACGATAAAGACTCCCAGACTCAGAGTTGGAATGCTTTTGTTGATAACTACAACAAAAGACCAGATGATTACGTGAATAAAGTTCACGTAATGCGCGAGCGCTTTTTAAAACACTCGCGAACAGGCAAAATGGAATACATCCATTTTGCTTGCATCAAAGAAGGGTTGAACTGTGGTGTCCCTTCTCACCTCGTTTGCCCGCGGTGTACGCAGGGCGCTCCTCGTCTGTCAGAGGAGGAGTTGCGGGGTACGGTGGTTTTTTCCGTACCCGCCGAAATTCAGGGCTTAATTGATACCCTGAATGCATCAACACCTATTGTTGATGCTACTTCGCGTTATGAGTTTGAGACTTCTCCTCAAACTCAGTCAAAAGGTCTGGGGCGTCGGGCCTCAGAACCTCAATCGGCTCCCAAGAGTCGAACTCTTGGGGATAACCCAGCCAGCGTACCAAGTACTCGGTACGCTGCCCCTTCTTCGAAGGCACCGAGCGCTTTGAGATTAAGCGCTCGAGAATGTATCGCTTATTCCCCTGATTATCTATTAGGGGCGGAGGAGGTTGAGAATTCCCTCGCCGTTGTTGTTGCGGAGCATGGTTCTTTGCTCCGCAAGATCGAGGAGGGTTATTCCTCCTTGAGCAGCGATATGTCTCACTCTGTGAAGACATATCGGTCTCTTCGCGAGGATGTCCGCGACATCCTGGGGGCGCACTCTGCCCTTCAGCAGAAGAATGATCTTCTATACATCGAGCTTTCCCGCTGTAAGGAAGAGCTCGATCGGCACAAGGCTGGTCTTGAGCAGTCGGAGGTGGAGGTAATGACTCTCCGCTCTGCTCATCAACGGCTGGAAGCCGATTACAAGTCTCTCTTGGTAAACTTGAAGAAGCACGGTATCTTCCGTGGTTCTGCGTCTCGTCGTAAGACGAAGACGAATGATACGGCTTGAGCCGCCCAACATAGAATGTTGGGTGGAGCCGCATTGCTGTGGGAATGTCTAAGGTATAGGCATTCCACCGAATCGCTTGGACCTTGAAAGGTCCAATGTACTTAGGAAGCAACTTCCGTGTAGGGAAGTTGCTTATTGCATGTGTAGGCAAATTGACAGTACTTAATAATACCAATTCACCTTTAAGAAAGGAGTTTTTGTTCTTCCTTCCTTGCTTGTCTGCATTTTGCTTCTGCTTATCAAAAGCAGAGGAAAGTGCATCTTTTATATAGCGTATTACAGCTTGGCGCTGTAATACGAATTCATCTATTGCTTTATCATCAGTAGGTGCGTTGTCCTCATTGTCTGCAGCCATTGCTGCAGACACATATTCATCATATGCAGCTTCAGTTTTAATTGAAGCTGATTCCGCTTCTACTGTACTTTCAGTAGAAGGGCCATCGTTTTTTTCACAAGTTGCAGTTGCAACTTGCGCATTGACTCGCTCAAAATTTGAGCGGGTCCCTCCCCCACTTGATTTGGCGTACCGCCAAGTAAAGCTGGGGTTCTTGGATGCCTTAAGGCATTCACGTAGAACGGAGTATGCTTAGTTGAAGTATGCACCGAATTGTTAATCGCGAATTGAGTGAGTGACAGGTAGTCACTCCACTGTTCAAAGGCATGTTCGTATGATCGAAACATGTCTCCGAGAACGCGGTTAACCCGTTCCGTCTGCACATCCGTTTCCGGATGGTCCGCAGTTGACATCTTCAACTGGGTTACCAACAATGAGAACGTTTCTTGCCAGAAACGTCCTGTAAATCTCGGATCTCTATCCGAGACAATGTCTTCCGGCATTCCGTGCGAACGGAATACCGTATCAACGAATATCCGCGCTGTTTGAGCGGCGGTTACGTTCGCTGATACTGCAGTAAGATGTACCATCTTACTGAAACGGTCTACAAAGACCACTATTCCGGTCTTCCGACTATTGTTGGGTGGAAGACCGAATACGAAGTCCATTGAAATGGACTTCCAACACTCTGTCGGAACCGGCAGAGATTGCAGCGGATCCTGTGAAGACTGCGCAGGCTTAACGCGCTGGCAAATATCGCAAGCGCGTACGTATTTCCGTACCCACTTGTACTGGTTACGCCAGTAAAAGTCACGTGCGAGAGAAGCGTATGTCTTCTCTCGACCTTGATGCCCCGAAATCGGTGCATCATGATACTCAAACATAATTTGATGTTTGAGATCATAGTCGTTTGGAACGACGATGCGACTTTCATCTTTTTGGTCTGTGCTGTAAAGCAGCAGACCATCGTGCAGTCGATATCGATGCACGCAAGCGCGGAGGAACTCTGGGAGTTCGTCGCGTTTCTCACTTGATTGATTACGTAAGTAATCAATCAACAGACGTGTCTCCTCGTCTGTTTTGTACGCCTCGCGTACTTGTCGTATAATTGACGACGACTAAGCAGTGCAACGGATCGCGTTTGCACTGGCACCTTCGGTTACGGACGGTTTCGTTTCGTAATCGGGCCTTCGTGATAGCGCATCCGCTATCACGTTCAACTTTCCGGGTTTGTATTCAACCGTAAAGTTGTACTCAGCAAATAACGACAGTCATCGAGCCCTTCTTTGAGAAATGTGTGGTGAATTCACGGCCGTGCGTAGCGACGCATAGTCCGTGTAAACTACAAACGGTCTATCTAGCAATAGATAGATCCGAAACTTGGCCAGTGCATACTTCATGGCAAGGAGTTCCATGTCATGCACTGGATAGTTGCGCTCGGCTGGGCGCAACTGACGCGATTGATAGCATATTACGCGATCACGATCATCGTGATCGCGCTGCATCAAGGCACAGCCGATAGCAAAATCGCTCGCGTCGCAAACGACTTGGAACGGACGCTCGTTATCGGCTATAGCCAAGACAGGCGCTTCATTCAAGCTTTGCTTGACTGCATCAAAAGCATCTTGGCATTGGGTATCCCAATTCCATTCGACATCTTTCTTAAGTAATTGAGAAAGAGGTCTTATTAACCCAGCATAGTTGCACGAATACTTGTGCAAATATGTTGCCAGCCCAAGGAACTTTCGAAGTTCCTTAACGTTGTTTGGAGTAGGCTATTCAACGATCACCCTGATCTTTTCTGGATCAGAGCGCACCCCGTTCTTGCCCACAAAACATCCAAGAACGGGTATCTCAGGTGCACCAAAGGTGCACTTCTTTAGATTTGCATAGAGCTTATGCCTACGCATAAGCTCTAACACTCGACGTAGATGTTCCCTATGGACATCTACATCGCTCTTATCGTGTTCACCCTTACTATGGATGAACACATCATCGAAATAACTCGGTGCGAATTCTCGCACCGGGAGTAATAGATGCGTTACGCATCTGTTAAACGTAGCAGGGGCATTTCGAAGCCCCTGCGGCATAACAAGCCACTCCCAAAGCATGCCGCTTGGGGTGCTTACCGCCGTGAGAGGGATATCCTTCTCACGCATTAGGATTTGATAAAATCCATCTCTTAGATCGAGAGCACTAAAGATGGTGCTCCCTCACATGCCATCAATGATGACATCTTTTCGCGGTATCGGCGTCTGCGCCGGTACCGTCGCTGCGTTCAGCTTGTTGTAAGCGTGAACGATTCTCCACCCACCTGTGGACTTTTTCACACAAAAGGTGGGGTAGAGTGCGGTGAGATAGACTCCCGCACTTGTCCTGCTTTACGACGAGCTTCGAAAAACTCGTCGATCGCTTTTACTTGATCACGCGGCAACGGCCATTGCCGCGTGACACAATACTTCGTGCCTGGCACGAGGTCAATTTCATGACGAGTTCCCTTATCCTTAGGTAGCTCGCTAGGTACTTCTTCTGGGAATACGTCACCGTATTCTCGAAGTACCTCATAAAATGGGGAGTTAGCTTTAAGCGACTCCCAGCTCTGCGCTTCAAAGCGCTGAACTCTGGTTTGATCATTGGGAACCTGTTTCCCAATGTTTTCCACTTTTAATGTGGATATTCTTTCACGAATATCCACTACATCATCTGTTGCAACGATGATACAGATCTGTTCGATCTGATCATCGTGCAAGTTTCTCATAAACTTCTTCCAGATTAGCGCTGGAAGATCCATCACCTCCGAACCTTCTTTCGGAGGGTGTTCCATCAACAGATACTGGGTAGCTAATCCGGTCTCCGTTTGCGTCAAGACGTTGATCGTCTCGACGGAACTGCCCATGCAATCAGACGCACTCGTCTGATTGACTGCTACACGGTGATTACGATTCACCGTGTGCGAATACTCGTCATCATGGTGGCCACTGCCTACCATGGAATTTTGGCGATCAGATGTGCTCGTCTGATCGGCCGCCTTTTCTGCGACACGGTGGTCTTTATCACCCGTGTGCATGGCTAACGCAACATGGTGGGCACTGGACACCACGGAGTTGTGCTCACGATTGCACTCGATCTTGAGTTCACTCTCATCAACACGGAATTCTTTCATCGTGTTGGAGCCTTCTGTCGCACAGTGGGTGTTTCCCACTTTGGATACTATTTTATTCTCACTGTGGGTGTTTCCCACCGTGGATATCACTTCATTCTCACGGTGGTCTTTATCACCCGTGGAATAGTTCTCTCCAACACGCAACGACTCTTCTGATGCGTGTGGTAGTCCCTCTGGACTCTCACCAGCGGAGGTACCTTCCGCTGTTCGTGTCAGAACATACCTGGTGGTTCCATCGCTATCCACCAGGCTGTCTGACGCTGCGGTTGTATCTTCTGATACAGCCGGATTACACACAGGGTGATCAGATCCTATGCGTCCGCCGCAGTCGATCGATAGGTTAATCCAGTCGATCGAAGGTTTAAACTTGGACATCCATGGAATTACAAGTATCACGTCGAACTTGTCAACTAAATCGAGGACGATGAATTCATCCTCGAATGACAGTTCATTCAACTTGAAGCGTGTTTTAATCACACGATTTGGAATAGTCACTGTTGCACCTGTTGCTAACCGGACTGACAACATTCTTCGTGGGGTTTCTACCTCCACGAAGCTCAACAGCGTTAGACTCTGAGTTCTAACGAAATTGTTTGACGCTCCTGTGTCAAACAAAGCTCGCATGGGGACATCGCTCCCGTGCGGCTTATCCTCCAGGGTGATAAGAGGCTTATCATCACCCTGCACCTTTTGACAGGACATAGTCCTGTCTGGGGCTATTACCCTCACATGCCCTATGTCGGCATATGGGATAACATTCCCAATAGGGCGCCCCGCCCCTACTGGTGATCTACGTTTTTTGCACCAACAGTGTGATGTCCCTGTTGGTGTCGCCGTGCAGCGGATGGTTCGTCCGCTGACTGCGTGGCACCGGACGCGGTGCCATACACTCATGAGCAAAATGCCCCACTTTCGCGCATCTATTGCAGCGAATATTCTTCTTAAATTTCGGTTGCTTCGTGTTCGAAGAAACCGCAACCGATAGGTCCATCGGCTCTGGACCTCCACCGCCCATGCTCTGGCGCGGGTGGCTATTTCTTGAGACGAAGTGTGAGCTTCGTCTGCCTGACTGCTGCTTGTTGACATGCTGTTGCGGCATGTCAAAAGCGAAGGGCTGTTGAGCCCTTCGGCTGTACCCAGCATGCGATGACGCTGATCGCATGCTGAACTCCTCACGGATGCTCATATCAATGGCATCCCTTAGAGTCTCTGGCGGGTGCCGGTAGAGACTCTGTTTTTTGACGGGACCTTCATTGAGTCCCTTCATGAAGCCAGTGACCTGCATAGCAGGGAGCACCGGCTCATACACAATATTTGACAGCAAATATTGCGTCTTCTGAGCGTAAGCTTGAAGGTCAAGCTTACCTTGCCGGAGTTCCATGAACTCCTGCCGACTACTTAGCTCCATTTCTGGAGCTTCAAAGTTGAGCTTTATCTCAGCTTTTAATTCCTTATAAGTAAGGAACGTAGAGTCATCAGTGGCTCTGCGACTCATCGCCCATGCCCTGGCTCTGCCTCCTAGACATGTTGTGGCGAAGTACGCCTGTTGACGTCCGTCAACAATATTTTGCGCAGAGATGGCATCTTCCACCTCTGAGAACCATTTACGAAGGGGCTCGCCCCCTTCACCGGTAAAGGGCGGTACTCGCGCCTTTACCACTTCAACGCTATGCGTTGCAGGTGCAGGTGCGGTCCGCGCTGCCTCTGGCGCGGACCGTGCTGGCTTTTCTAGGTGGTTTCGCCTAAAGCGATTTACCACCTCTATCACTTCCTTCGGGGACTTACTCTGGAGAAAGGTAATGATGTCGGTCCCATGGACCGCACCATTTCCACCGTCGCGTCTTTACTACGCGACGAGAAGTGGCGGAAGTGTTCTGTCACCACTTCCAGCGTTCTCTTTCGCTCGGCAGGCGTCATGTCTCGCGACATGATGCTGAGCGGCTCTTAATCTTCGCTCTGCTAGTTAACTAGCGGAACGTAACTGTGGTCGTTAGGACGGACCACAAAGTTCTACCAGGTGTAACAGGACTGATCCTGTTACAGACTTACACTGTAATTGCGAGGAAGCGCGCAATACAATAAGGGCAGGATTAGTTGATAACAACTAATCCTATACTAGAAGTAAATATAAATATTTACTTAGGTCTAAGAACGCAAAATTAAGAGTGGTTATTTAATGGGTGGTTAGCATCTAATAGTATAGTAATTACCTAAGTAATATAATAATATCACGTCTTAAACTAACTGTACTATTAGTTAACCTGCATGATTCGGTATTTATACCGAATCGACTTTTCCTTCTTAGATTATAATAACTTATAATATCGTATTTAAATTTCAGACAACGCGTCTGAAATTTAACTGTGATATTCTAACTTGAATATTAATTATGTAATGACACCCCATTACAGGGTACGTATGCTTCCTGCATACCGAAAATTGGACGACGAAGTAAAGGCGAAGATATCTTTTTGGCGAGCGAGCCGCCTGGACAACACTTCCATATTAAAAACCGTGCGCCAAAGTGATATGTACATTATCCGTGTGGACTTGCAGAACTTTCTGGCGAAAGAGCGTGCCATCAAGCTCAAGACAGATGCGCCTCTAATGGTCGCCCACTTTTGCCGCAAAGTGGCCGAGAACCCAGGTTATGTCTTTGAATTCGAAACAGATAAGGATGGGAGGCTCACAAACGCGTTCTCGATATCTCCTGATGCCATTTTGCTTTACAAGAGCTTCGGAGATGTGGTAGTCTTTGACACCACATATGCGCTCAACCATTTTAAGCTTCCTTTCGCCCCTTTCGTAGGCGTTGACATCAACGGTTTGACGATTCAATTTGGTTGTGGGCTTTTGCAGCACGAAACTGCGGAATCCTTTCGTTGGCTATTCACTTGTTTTCTACGGGCGGAGGAAGGGAAGGCGCCACGAACGATTTTGACTGATAAAGATGCGGCAATGGCCAACGGCATTGCCGCAGTTCTTCCTGAAACAAAACACGCAGTATGTATGTGGCATTTGGCTCGGAAATTCGCTGAAAAATTTGGATATAAGCTGGGAGACCAGTTTCATTATTTCTTGAAGGACTTCTATGAAGCACGACGCACATCGTGTCCCAGGCAAATGGAGGCGAAGTGGAGCATGTTGGTGCGGACATACAATTTGGAAGACAATATGCACATGCACTCTCTTTACAACATCAAAGGTAAGTGGATGGGATGTTTTTTGCGATCGCATTTCTTTGCCGGGATGACTACAACACAGCGTTCCGAGTCCTTTAATGCATTGTGAAACGGCCGTCTTGGTTCGAGCACTTTGCTGATGGAGTTCGTTTTGGAGTTCGACCGGATTGTGAAATCGCGAAGGGAGGCGCGGGTGAAGGCCAATTATGAGAGGAAGATGAGGACGATTGAAAACCATCCGTACCCGTTGATGGCCCATGGATACAAGTGCTTTTCGACGTACGCGTTTCGCAAGTTCGAAAAAGAAGTGACCGAATCGTTAGCCTATGTCATTTACGAGGTAACTACCATCGATTTCGAGAATTTGATCACAACGTCGCGGGTTCGCCACCACAATCAAGACGGTAGTGCTGGCAATGGGCGCGTGGTGACGTATCAAGCACCGGAACAAGTCGTAAGTTGTGACTGCAACGAATTTTCCTTCAGCGGCATTCTTTGCAAGCACGCCCTACGCGTTCTTCTCCGACACAACGTCACTGCCATTCCGGAGCGGTACATTTTGAAGCTGTGGAGATGGGACACGCTGCTATTTGACAATGAGGGGAGCACCGAGGTAGGTCCCGCGGTAAGTACCGAGGTAAGTGCCGCGGTCAGAGACCAGGTAAGTGATAACATTGCGGAAGTTGCAGGGGTTGTGAGCGAGGGTGCGCAAGCTGCTGCGACAGCGGTAAGTATTACGGTTGCCGAGGAAGGTTCGACTCCGGCACCAGCAGCGGAATTTGCAGATTTCCAACACCATGTCCAACATCTGCTTCCCTTTCCACCAGTTGTGCGGAAGCCAGCAGCGGTGCGAACAAAGGGCCGGCCAAGGAATGCGTCCCGCATTCCATCTGGCGTCCAGGCCTCCATGGCCGCCCTCCATAAAAAGAGACGGCGATGCGGACTTTGCCGGGAATATTGACATGATGGGCGAAATCACGATCGTATTATGATGGAACGGTCACCAACCGTCGTAGAAGAGGTGAATAGAGCGATTGCGGATAAAGGCTAAGTACAAGAATCGCTCTTTGACGTTGTAGATACGCGAGCCATGTACATATTCGACTGCAATTGGTAACGGTCAACCTCTAAATTTTACGTAGGAATTCTTCAATACCATTGGAGTGCCTTTCCTAACCTTGAAGTAATGCTCGTGTATGGGTTACCGTTCTGCCTGTAAAGTACGCGCTCTTCTATGAGCCCGGTGTCGTCGTGTATGCTAGATGTGGTGTGTGTCTGGATTTTCCCGTCTGCCACGTCGCGCCCTGGTCCATCTCCATTGGTACGGCTGCGATCGTGGTAGGATCCTCTGCAGCACCCACGGGCATCATGTCACCCGCCCTGCCGGTTGTGCAGTCATCATCATGGGGGCAGGTCCCGGGAAAAGTGAGCGGCTCGCTGCCGGGATGCTGCGAAGCTGCAATACCCGGCTCGGTCGGGCTGCGTGCGTGCCAGCCCACCGAGCCGGTCGTCAAATGTCTGAAAAAAATTGGTCATACACAGATGCTGCAGTGGACACGGCCTGGTGACGGGCGTCGTGCATGCCCATAGGATGGGACGTGGCCACAGCAGTGTATCCAGCTCGGGCAGGCAGCTCCGTAACTACCTGACCGAGCCGGTCGTCATCACTTGGTCTGGCAGCGTCGTCGCTCAACGAAGAGGCTTGAGAGCCCTCGCCGTCGCTGTTGAGGACGTCTTCTGGGTCGCTGGGGCCGTGGAAGGCACCCAGTGCGCGAGCTGTGGTGGCTACGAGCGCGGACCGGAGCTGCACCCAGTAGGCCAGCCTGCCGGCCGCCCTGCCGGGTAAGCCAAACAAACGGACAGGAGCTTCCCAGGCGGCGGTGGGCGGGTGGGCAACAGGCGAGTGCGGGGGGGGAAGCCAAAGGGCGCGCTTGGGGGCTTCGGCCCTCGAGAATAGCCGAAAGAGAGGGATCTTGGCTGGTGGGGTCTTCTTGGCGGGCGGCGTCGTTGTGGATGTCGATATTTTTTGACGGACCTATACTCAGACCAATTATAGGGCCAGACCCATCTTCAAGCCCAACTGTGGGGAGATTTTTTGGTGTAAAATTAGGGGCCCGACCCCCGAAACGACGCGAAAACTCGGTCGGAGGGAGGGCTTGCGCTGCAGATCTAGAAAGCTCTGGGCGTTCCACCAATTAATGCGCAATAGGCGCTGCGGGTGCTAGACCCGTGCCCGAAGTTGCTGCTTCGAAATAGCCCGCGGTGCCGAGATAGGACTCCGCGAGTTGGGGCCCAAAATCGTCATTTTCCGCCCCAACGAGTTCGAAACGGGGGCCAAAATGTAATTTCTGATTCCGGATTCAGAATCGGAATTTTGGCCAATCCCAGCCTCGTCCGCGGTCGCGCTATAAAAAGACGCGTCGCTAGCGAGACTTGATTGGTCGTAGACAAAATCAAAATCGAGTTCTAAATAAGCCTATTTGGACACGGTACTGTTTAGTGGATCCCAATAAAAAATGAAACGAAATAATCGAGGGTTAGGTGGTGTAGTAAATGTGCCTGGTTACCGCTGCACGATACCATCTCTAAAAAATGGAAGTGTCGCTACCATTCACCTACATTAAGTAGACAAAAATGTTCCTCAGTTTCGACAATACTGGGCTAAGTAGCCCAATCTAACACAATCCACTAGTACTTGTAACATACAATTAAGCGATGACCACCAAGGCAACTTCTACTGTCGCAACTTCAAACTGGTCTTTTAAAGACACAAAAGGAACGTTGCGCGCCTTCCCATCGCTGTATAGTGGGTACCATGACTCTATTATCCAGTTTGTAAAAATGTGCAGCCGGTTAAACGGCTCATTCTTCATTATCCAACGTTCCCCACAAGTTTAACAAAATGCGTATCCATCTCGTCTTCTTACTGGTGTCTGGTGCTTACCTCACTGGCAAAACTTGCCTTGCCGTTGCCGCTAGATCCGATAATTCAACCACCGAGTACAAGGACGAGTTTGAATCGATTGATGACAATCGCTCTACCTCAAGCGAAAGGTCGCTTCGAGTGCGCGCAACAATGGACGGGGAAGACGAGGAGAGAGGACGCTTTGATAAAATGAAGTTGACTATTTCAGGAGTGTCGCAATCTCGGACGAAAAGCGGGGGTGAAGCAATGGTTTCAAAGTTTATGTAACCGATTCCTGAAGAGGGTGCGACCGTCTCTCTGGAAAATATGCGTCAGAAACTGCTTCTTGAGAAGGAAATATGCTTGACCATTTTGTAACTGCATTGGAACTAGGTCCCGAAGACGCACTACTTGCAAAGAAGCTAGTGCTTCTTGACGAGTTTGTCTGGGCTTTCAACCGCAGGACACCCCCATCCGACCAAGTTACTGTAGCTCAGATACTGTAATCCACGCCAATTTGGAAGGATTGATACCAGGTATTCACCTTCGATGTTCAGGTTTCCTTCTTTTTATTTTACAATGCACGTACAGGTTTCACACCTTTTGCACCCTGACATGTTTCACTTCGTACGATCCTTAATTTTGCCGCACAGGTTTCACAACTTTTATACCCTGACAGGTTTCTCTTTGTACTATTTTTGGTTGTTGCCGTACAGGATTCACCCTTTTAATACCTTGATTGGTTTCTATTCGTACGACACCATTTTCATGATGTATTTTTGTGGTTGGTTGATATCAGATGTACAGGTTTCACCCCTTTAGCACCCTGACAGGTTTCTCTTCGCACGATCTTATTGTTGTCGTACAGGTTTCACACCTTTAGCACCCTGACAGGTTTCTCTTCGTACAATCTTGTTCTCATTGTCTTGTCCCAATGTTTGATTGACAATAGATGTACAGGATTCACACCTTTTAATACCTTAATGGATTCTCTTCGTATCATCTTGTTGCTGCCGTACAGGTTTCACACATTTAGGACCTTGATAGGCTTCTCTTCGCACGGTCTTCATCTTACAAGGATTCCACATCTAATTATTAATTCATAGAGCATTAATAGGCTCAATTTGTTAAAGTTAAACATGTCACGCCAATAAACGTTAACGTGTAACTTGTTTACTCCACATATTCAAACCAATTCCAGTTCTCGTTTAAACATGTAGCTTTGGTTGTATTTTTGTTTTCTCTTGTTATGCCACCTAATGCAACCAACTCGGGTCCGCATTCTACTTATCACAACCAAAATGGGTCCGTGATAGGGATGTAGTACATCTTCTGTGGCCTTGTCTTTTTATTTTCTTTGTCGTTTTCTCTTGTTATTTTCTTGCATATCTTGACGCTTTCGTCTCTTGTTTCTTATTTCATGAGGAGTCTACAGTTCAGTCTCTGTAGTGTCCTCTTCTGTTGTCTGAGCTGCGTAATGCCGATTCTCCCACGCTCGTTGAGCATCAAACTCATACAATAAAACGGTGCAGGAAATATTGTTTTCTGGCTCCCAAGTCATCTCATCGGTGTCCTTCCACTTGGCATAATACTCCTATATTCGACGTCCATTCCTTGTTTTCTGTTTAACCCGACAATCCACAATTCGTTCTACTTCCCACTCATCATCATGACCTGGTTCATACCACGAGTCCTCAGGGAGTAACGCCTCGTCCAAGTCAAGTGTGTCCTCAACCTGAAGTCTCTCCCGTGGTCGTCTCATTTTATTGATGTATGGTTTTAACCTGGCAATGTGCACAAGCGGGAATATTCGACTTTCACCAGTAGGTATCACTAGCCGGTACACCATGTCGTTTATCCGTTCATCTACTACATATGGTCCATTCCATAAATGCGCTAACTTCCTGACCAACCCTGGTTTAACCAGATCATGATACAGCCAAACCAATTCACCTGGTTGATACGCCGTTTTGGTAGTTGACCAGACTTTAGTCGCTACCGCGTCATTATGACGTTGGGATCTATCTTTCATTATCTGTTCCTGGATAATAGCAGCCTGTGCCTGCTCTCTCATATACTTCTCAGTTGTAGCCAACCTCCACTCTAATGAATTTCTTTCCGTGATTGACGTATATTTGGGTGGTATCATTGCTTCAAATGTATTTCTGGGTTCCCAGCCATGTACCAAGTAAAATGGAGTTTGATGATGCTGAAGATCCACTGAAGTATTCAATGCAAACTCTAAGGGAGCCACGTATTCATCCCAATCTCTCTGTTCCGGATCTGTGATGTAACACTTGATGGCCTTGACCACTGTTTGAACCGATCGTTCTTGTTTTCCATTGGCTTGCGGTCGGTATGCTAACGTTGGTCTCTGCTCCTGCTTCAACATACGATTGAATCTCCTGAAAACCGAACTCATGAATCGTGGATCTCTATCATGTCTTAACATTTCTTGGGCTCCAAACCTCTTCTACACTCCCACCATATACACTTCTGCTACATCTTGCGCAGTGGTGGTGCTCATTGGAATTAGGATCACATACCCAGAGAACATACATATAAAGCACAACAACGCTTCATGCTCCATTGAAGTTTGTGGTAATGGCAATGCGAAATCCATCGCTAAAATCTGAAATGGTCTTGACGCTATGATGTTTCCACTACGCGCTCCTGGTATATTGGCCTCCCCTTTGCGGTGGCACAATCTTCACACGCTGAAATATAGTTTTCAATGTGGGAAAACATCCCTCTCCAATAATATTTGGGCCTCAACCGATCATAGACCTTTCCAATCCTTGATGTGCCCCGCTACCGACTTCCACATGATACGCATGAATACATCCTCTTGTAATATAGTCGGTACCACCAATCTCCACACATATTCTTCGGGTTTATTTTGGGCTTTCGAGACATAGTAAATGACACCTTTATTATCCAACACGTAAGTGAGTGCATGTCGGGCTATCTTTTTCCATTCACTGGCGGAATTTAACTAATCATCATCTCCTCGTAGATACGCCATGACTTTGCTACACCACTCATCCTGTATCTGGTCTGTTCCAATCCGTTCAATTCGGATAGCTGGGGCATTTTCATATGGATCATTATCCACTTCATCATGAGGTTCTTCAGATCTAGTCACATCACTGTCCACTGAGTGTAAATCACCATTAGTGTACGCCCCTTGTCCAACAGTAACATTCTTTTGGTGTTGGGGCTGCCCATTACGAGAGTTTACCATACTTCGCGTGAGAACAAACACTTGTGGTGATGCATAATCATCATTCAACCATATATCATTTGACTTCGTTTCAACTTGCTCCTCATTATTGGAAGTAGTGCCATCGTCACCGGGTGGCCTCTCAGTTGTCTCTTGAGCCTCATCTGCAGTGGCATACAACAAGTCTGGCAGACGATTCAACAGCTGCAGATCCGCTTTTCTCTCTTCTCTAATAATTTTCCCTTCCCGCTGCTCTTTCATTGCACATTGAGTAAAAAAATCAGCTGCTTGATTATACTTGCGAGCCACGTGTATTAGGCTGACTGCTTCGAATTTATCTATCAGTGAACGTACTCGACCCAACCAAACCAATAGTGATGCATGATTGCAGCGTAGATCTCCATTGACTTGTCCAATAACGAATCTAGAGTCTCCACACACAATTGCTTTCATTACATTATGGTCTCGTGCGAGCTGTAATACATGAATTAGTCCGTGATATTCACTCTCATTCACGGTAAGGTTATCTTGAATCCCATATTCTGCTGCCACTACTTCCCAGGTTGGTAACTCCCACACTATCATGCCAAATGCTCCTTTCGGGTCATTTTTAAGACGCACTTCTCCATCAAACGATAACACATATCCAGTGCTATGACGTTGTAGACTAGGAATTGGCTTAATGATCGGCACATCTTTCAACGATTTTAACGGAGCGATATCTTCTAGCACTTCATTCATCTTTTCTGCGGGCACAATGGACGCGGCTAATAAAGCATGTAATCCTACGGCTTCATGATTCGTTCGTATGATTTCCAATTACCGCGGAGACAACATTACTGCCCATTGGATTCCTCTGCCTGTCAGACTTTTTGATGTGAACAGCCATCGCATTGTAGAATATCTTGCATACACTATTATATGCTGTCCAAACAAAATGTGACTGGCATTATGTAACTCTTTTAGCAACGCTAGCACCTCTTGTTCCGCCCCGGTATATCTCGTTTCAGCATCTTTGAAAACCTTGCTAACGTAACGCACTGGGTGCAGTATCCCATCATAATCTTGACACAATGTTCCTCCGAACGCCCATGGATTGGTATATAGCACTATAGTCAATGGTTTTGATCGTTCAATATGTCGTAACAAAGGTGAATTCACCAGACGATCCTTAAGCAACGAAAACGACTTTTCAGCGTGCTTCAGTTGTGTACTATCCTTTAACTGTAGTTCGGTTAACTCATACAGAGATGCAGCTAGTGTTGCAAAATTATCAATAAATCGAAGGTAGTATATCAAACTTCCAGTGAATCTTTGAACTCCTTTTAATGTCCATGGGAACGCCATTTTGACAATCGAGTCCAAATTGCGGGGGAATGCTTTAATTCCTTCTGCAGAAATACGATGGCTCAAAAATTCCACACTGTGTTTGCCAAACGCACTCTTCGGCAAACTTATAGTGATCCGCCAATATTTGAATGACTCCAGGAGATTCTTAAGCATGATGCACAATGTATCCCAACTGCTTGCACCAAAAGTAATATCATCAATATATGATCGCCTCCCAATAATAGGTTGTTCATCAGTCATCACTACTTGGCCGTTATGGAACACGTCTTGAGTGATGGATACGTCTGTTTCCAACACATGTGCCTCTTCACTTTCATTAGCCATGACTGACTTGCCACCCAGCAGTTTACATTTTATCCCCATCTGCCGTGACCGCCTGTCCACAAAGCGTTATCCACTATACGCTGATATATTTGAGGAGCGTTCTTAATCCCTTGAGGCATCCGAAGCCATTAGAAATGTCCTAAGGGGCAAATAAAAGATGTGATCAACCGAGCTCTCTTGGTCATAAGTATATCCCAATACCCACTCGCATTATCCATTGAGCACAACCATTTTACTACTTCAAAATTGTCCAATAGATCTTCAATCAACGGCATGGCATACACCATCAATCTCGTCTTCTCATTCACCGACCGATAATCAATACACAGCCGTATATCGGTTTTGTTCTTTTTTAATACTATGACAATCGGTGATGACAAAGCAGATTCCGAATACCGAATTAGCCCTGCCTGTAATAACCCTCGTATCAATTCATACAACTTAGGTAATAGTGTAGGAGGTACTTTTCGTGATCTTTGTGCAATAGGTGCGTTGTCACCAACATCCACATCACAGACTACACCCTTAGCTGGAGGTGGTAGTGCATTACCAGAACTTATAAAACCATCAGCATACTCAGACAACAAGGCACGTAGATTATCTTTTTTTTCTTTAGTAGTAACTCCTGGTTCTCCTACGTCTGCAGTAGTCATATCCGGTGGTTCGATTGGACTTCTATCTACTTCTGGAATGAGTGCCAGCTGTTCTTCCATAGCTTCAGCCGCCATCTCAACTCCTTCATGCAAGTACACCTCTCTTTCCAATTTTGTCTGATCCACCTTCATTGGATCTATTGAATCCATTACATACGCAGCAGGAGGTTTATCTCCAACAGTTCTCACGGCGTGCACGTTAGTCCAATTGATCGGTGTGTTAGCGCTTTCCATCACTTGTGTATGCACTTGTAGATATTCTTCTGACTTTATATCTGCTTGTGTCATTAACGGCAATGGTTCTTCCCTGGGAATCTGACAACTTTGGTCTTTCAAGTTCAAAATTACACCTGCCTTGACCAAAAAGTCTGTAACCAGTGGCGCATGTGTATTAATACTAGCGATCCACATATCACAGGTGAAAACCACTGATGAGCCCATGCGAACTTTGACTGTAGCCACACCTATTGCTCCAATGGTACTGTCTGTCACGCCACAAAAGCTAGTTGGGGTATCAAACATCCGAACCGCCACTTGCAGCTTCCGTGCCACATTGGTATGTAAAACGGATATGTTTGCGCCTGAATCCAACATTAATGGTAATTCTAGATCATCAATGGCCCCATTTACATATACTTGGGTTGCAGGCTGTTTTTCTTCCATTGGCCGTTGCCATCCATCTCGTTCTCCCACATTTTTATCCACCAGTGTGACACATGCTGAAGTCTCTGTTACTTCATCACTTATCATTTGTTCAGATTGTATCTTATCTACACTGGAAGTAGCTAGTTTTCTTATTTTTTTCTTGTGTTTTCTTATTTTCTTGATCCTCATCCAAAGTGAGTGATCCATCCATATAACATGTATCATTTTTCTTGGTTTTCTTCTTTCCTTGATCTTCATCCAAAGCGAGTGATCCATCCATATAACATGTATTGTTTTTCTTAGTTTTCTTCTTTGCGCAGGGTGACAGCGGTGTCGCTTCAATTTCACTTGATAATGCCCCCCCTTTTCTCTCGACAGTGGTTGCAATGCACTGTGGGGCTAGCCTTTAACTTCTCCGCCACCTGAGCTTTAGTCAATTCCCCTGAATTCAACTTAGCACGCATCTCGGCCATCTCCTGAATGAATTTCCGACAATACTTCGCATCATGTCCAAAGTTGTCGCAATGCTCACACTTCACCAATTTTCAACAGTGGCTCTTGTCATGTCCCCCTCGGTTACAGTGCTCACATATCACAACATGATCATTAGTAGGGTTTGTTGGTGCTTCCACGCCCATAGCATGTACGCTAGGTTGCAAGCCCTCATACACAGCATCAGCATTCTTACGCGCAGCTACCTTCTTTCCAGTCCTCATAAGGCGCGCTTCATGTTTAATTAACAATTTTTCTAGCTCTTCAATGTGTGAGATCGCGATATGTTGGTACTGCATCTGTATAGTGCGATCATGGATGGTATCAAAGAACTGTTGAATGTGTTCTTCCAATAGGGAGGCATTGAACGCATTTCTAAAATCCATCCCTGCTCGCAACGCTGCTGCGTTTAATCGGTATAGATATGTAGTAGCCAACTCATCGTGTTTCTGCGTTAATCTTGAATACATAACTCGAGGCGACACTTTGTCCACACAAAACTTCTTTTGTAAAAGCGCAATCACCTTACTCCAGTCATATTTTACCGAATCGGCTAGTTGTTCGTACCACCATGATGCTGTACTTGTCAAGATGTCAACAAACATTCCCAGACGTTGACTATCATTCCAATGTGATATATAAGCAACATGTGAGAATCGAGCGACCCAAGCCCGTGCACTTCCGGCATCCTGACTATTCCCATCAAAAGGTTTTATCTCAGTGTTCTGAATGATGGCTGTAACTGGTTGAGGTGAGGGGGCCCATGCATTTGCACTTCCACCAGGTATACCATACCCTGGGTTACTATGAGGCATTCCTGGATGCGTAGCCGGTGTTTGATATGAAGCACTAGGCACCCCTCTCGGTATATTGGGTGTGCGACTAGTCGACAAGACTGTTGTGACTTTAGCTAATTCTTCCAAACTCAAATATCCATCTTGCATCATCTTCACCAAATTAGCTACCACTGGATCTTGTTTAGATGCAGCCATCCTTGAACCCTGTCTATGTGCTGCCACCCCTGGTTCTTGCTTAATCCCAGCTGATTTGGGTGTGGACATGATTTCATCGCCATCAGATGAAAACTCCAACTTCTTTTTAGTTTTTGCAATTTTTCTGGGCCGCAACTGTGGTACTTCATTAGACTCACTTCTGTCAATGATCTCCAGCATACCCAGTGGTTTAGACTCCCTTACTGGTGTATGTACATTATCTGCTATTATGTAATAAGTGTGAATGATATTGTCAGTTTCTTCCCGGTATACCATTAATGATGTTTCCCACTGATTTTCTGCTAATAGGAAAGACATCATCAGTCCAATATCTTCTGCAGTCCGTGCCAAATCGTAATCACACGCACTCTCAAACTCATCCCGTCTGATAATCTCATACCCCAATTTTGGAAACAAATCCTCCAGTGACAGCACAGAGGCTTGTAAATTCCCAAATGTAGTGAGATCTTCTCGCACCCTAAAGTTGTGTACAGCCTGCTTCACCTTACGTATCTCAAATAACGAAAACCAACAGCTCGAATCACCCCTGGTAATCTGAGCACCTGTTGTTGATATTGCGTCTTCTTTGCACATGCTTCAGAAAATGTGTAAGTCCTGTTGGTATCATCATCTGAGTATTCGAGTGTAAAATGGATATCTGGATTATCTTCTTGTGGTACTAATACCATTGTGTAAGTTTAATCTGAAGGTCGACGTTAGTCCCGGGTCGCGGCGCCAGTTGTCGTGAAGGAGTTGAAAATTGTAATAAATCCACTTAATCAACAACACAAAGAGATAAAAATCCTGGTCCTCCTTGCTTTACTGCCCTGGTGCTTAATACTACCGCCCGAACCAACAAATCAATCAAACACACTAGGAACACACTTCCCAAAAGCAGTTCTAGGATACCCCCAACACTAGCTATCTTTAAAAGCTGCTGCTCCACTTGCTTACGCGTTCACGCAACGGTTGCTTTTTATTAAACTTATTTTTTGTATAGGAACAGTGGAGAAGGTTTTAGTGGACCGCCAGAGATCTTTGTAGTTCACGGGAAATTTGATTCTATTAAAAGTTACTAAGTCCTACATCGAAGTCAGTCACATTTCTTTACTTACTACTTCTTGGTTACTTCAGCGGACTCCAATACTTGACATTTACCACTGAGTCCCTTTGTAACCCGATTAATCATCTTCGAGAAGACCCTTTGTAATATGATTGAGCGAGTTGGCCGTCGCGGGTCCCTTGTGATTGGCCGAAAAGTCTCACTTAAATCAATACAACTTCATACACCAATTTCACTCAACTCTAGTTGGCCGTCGCGAGTTGGCCGTCGCGGGTCACTCCTGATTGGTAAAAAAATTCCACTTATTTTTCCACATTCATACCAATCACAAATAAAATTGGCCGTGAGCGAGTTGGCCGTCGCGAGTTGGCCGTCACGGGTCACTCCTGATTGGTAAAAAAATCCACTTATTTTTCCACATTCATACCAATCACAAACAAATTGGCCGTGAGCGAGTTGGCCGTGGCGAGTTGGCCGTGGCGAGTCCCTCTGATTGGATGAAAATATCTTTTCCACAATAAAATTCTTGACCACTTGAAAACAATCGAGAATACCCAAGCTGGTCAACTGGAGCAGCCGAGGGCGCATAATTTTTCGTTGGCTTCACCGCCATGAACGGGCCCACCGTTGTACTAGTAAGTTGCGCCTATGTCTTGAGTCTTGACTCCCTTATGCACTGCTGAAAGTTCGTCTTCACAATTTGTTTGTCTTGTTATATCATGTGCCCTAACGCCCCTTTGTTGTTGAATATGATACCAAGGGCGCATGACTTTTCGGTGGCTTTATCGCCAGACTTGAGTCCGCTGTTATGTTGGTTAGTTGCGCCTATGTCTTGACTTCCTTATGCAATGCTGACAGTTCCTCCTCACAGTTTTCTTGCCTTGTTATGTCATGTGCCCTAGCACCCATTTGTTGTTGAGTATGATACCCGCGAGGGGGCCGTCACCGGATCCTTGTGATTGGTCGAAAAGTCTTACTTAAATCAATACAACTTCATAACCCAATTTCACTCAACTCGAGTTGGCCGTCGCGAGTTGGCCGTCGCGG
>CM047581.1:1793378-1811341 GCA_026184515.1 Peronosclerospora sorghi | reverse complement strand
TGGCCGTCGCGAGTTGGCCGTCGCGGCCCCTTGTGATTGATCGAAAAATCTTACTTAAATCAATACAACTTCATACACCAATTTCGCTCAACTCGAGTTGGCCGTCGCGAGTTGGCCGTCGCGAGTTGGCCGTCGCGAGTTGGCCGTCGCGTGTCCCTTGTGATTGATCGAAATGTCTCACTTAAATCAATACAACTTCATACACCAATTTTAACTCAACTCGAGTTGGCCGTCGCGAGTTGGCCGTCGCGTGTCCCTTGTGATTGGTCGAAAAGTCTCACTTAAATCAATACAACTTCATACACCAGTTTCACTCAACTCGAGTTGGCCGTCGCGAGTTGGCCGTCGCGGGTTGGCCGTCGCGGGTCACTCCTGATTGGATGAAAATATTTTTTCCAAAATGGAATAAAACCACTTGAAAACAATCGATAATACCCAAGACGATCAACTGGAGCAGCCGAGGGCGCATAACTTTCGTTGGATTCACCGCCATGAACGGACCCGCCGTTGTGCAGGTAAGTTGCGCCTATGTCTTGACTCCCTTATGCAATGATAACAGTTCATCTTCACAGTTTTCTTTCCTTGTTATATCATGTGCCCTAGCGCTCCTTTGTTGTTGAGCATTAGACCAAGGGCACACGACTTTTTGTTGGCTTTGCTGCCATGAACGAATCCGCCGTTATGCTGGTAGGTTATGCCTGGGTCTTGGCTGTCTTTTGTGGTGCTGATGATTGGTCTTCGTGGTCTGGTTAACGTGCCATCTCATGCGCCCTAGTGTTTCTAGCCGCGGAACATTATGTTGGACCGTTCATGGAGCTGAGGGTGCATGATTTTTCGATGGTTTAACTGCCATGAGGCTATAACCCAAACGACTATGTTGAAACATGATGTAGGAGCAAGACGCACCATTTGATACCAGCGGTGAATAATAACCGGAAGCATCGCGCTATCAGCACAATTCCACACTGAATGCTCACATTGTTCGTATAATGAAGACCCAACGCAATCTTTGTTGATAATGTTCAGTGTTTGAAGAGGTCACCAGCATAAAAAAGGCAACATCGTGCTAGCATGTAGGGTGTTGGTATAGTAAAAATTATACTGTGAATTTATAACTACCGCCGACCATCTCTTATATGCGATAAACATAAAATTTATTTCCACTTCACCACAGCCCATCCGAACATTAAAGTGCATCAGCGATCCACTTTGGACATCTTCTTCCGGCGTGTAATTCTCTTCCGTCGGGTACTGCACCGACATAATCATTTCCTTGTACGTTTTTTTTTGCGATCCACTTCACCTTCCACGGTGAACACATTATTCACCGAGCGCACTCGAGTAATCGGAAGGCGCGTGTCATGTCTGACAAGCGTCCTATCTCCATCCACGCAATCAATTACGAAACCACCCTTTTCGAAAACACCATACGAAAAAATGTTTCGGACTGCTCCTTCTACGTAGAAAAAATATTTTATCTTCACGCGAGTTTCCGCGTTCCCATGCACAAACGAATGTACATCGTGTCCTTATTATTGATGAAGAAAGTTTTTCCATCCACTTGATGACACTGACGGTCCACAGTTTCACCTCCGTAAAACAAGTGAGATCAGGCGTCAGATGCACACTTGCACCGCTGTCGAGAATCCATGTGTCTCGACCGGACGGTACATCATTTCCAGTGATCATTAATGTGAAATCAGATTTCTGCGTCTTCTTCTTTTTGGGGCATTCCCTCTTGAGGTTCCACCGCTCGCCACATGCGTAGCAACCGCGATTTTTTTATCGCCACAGCCTTTTTAGGCTTTTCCACAATCATGTTCACTGATCCGGAGCCGTGACCTTTCTGCCGCCGGCTTTTAAACAGCCTGCGCAAACTGACAGATTTCTTCAGCTTGCTGCAGATGATCCATCCGTAAATGATTGTAAAGGGACATCAGGACATTCGACATCTCTGGTACGGCATGGTAAATTATGTTTATCCACACCATTGCGTCGCAGTTCGATCCAACTGCATCCGCCACTGCCGTGGGATATAGAAAATGATCCGGCCAACTCCTTCCCGGTGCCTTGCGCGCACCTAGGAGTTTCATCCCCTCCGCGTGCATTATACGCACACTGAAAGCTGCATACATCTTGTTCATGATGTGCCACAACGCTGGCTCTTCTTTCCACCAGGTTTCCGCAAACCGGTCATAATATGCTTCCGCTGGGCCAGCCAGATAATGGCGCATCAATTCGACCTTGATTTCCTCCTTCCTCCTAAAACCGCAACATTCTTCATCAATCGCTATCTGCCTGAAAAACTTGGTTCCCCAGCCCCAAAAACCAGACCCAAGACCCTTATACGCTTCAGTCCCATCGAACGGCTGGATCTGGAGTTTCTTCTCCTTGGCCGTCGGTGGTCTTGGCATCAGGTATGGCTGCGCATGAACATTTCCAGGCGCTACATATGCCTGTTGAACGTTTCCGGGTGCTGCATACGCCTGATGGACATTTCTACCCCAGCAGGAGTATGCAGCACCTGGAAATGTCCAGCAGGCGTATGCAGCGCCGGGCCTTCTGGTACTGTTTCGCGGCTTTTTGTTGCATATACACCTTCTGCGGTTGCACATAGGCGTTACCGGGGTTAGCACCCCCGCCCCTAGTGAACCCGTCCTTGCCAGCCTTGCTAATATTTTTGAAGCACATTTTTACCGCACTTCCGACGTTAGCCTCGTCTTTCTCTTCGTCGCTTCCATCCAGGGAGGCCAAGCTCATCTTGGTGTCTCCCTTTGACTTCGGCGCCGCAATTTCTGCCGGCGCCCCCTTATTAAGCGATGATTCCAAATTGTCAAAGCGATTCATCATATGTGCGAACAATCGCATTATATCCTTCGGGCTGACTGTATGATTCGACGAGTCACTGGCCTCAATTGGGCTCATAACCTGTTGAATGTTGTCGTCGTCCATCCAATTGCACGTAATACGCCACACGGGTTCCAGATACCACGTACTAACGTGCGATATTCCAATACAATCAGATAGCTCTAGTAATCAGCGTAACAACGAACAACCAAATACCAAACGTAATTTAATTCTCCACTGTCCTTATGCGACTTAAAACGTAAAGGCAGCAACTCAAACCAACAATCGCGTGATACGAGAATTCACTGCGTGAAAACAAATCCGACTGCCACTGCAGTGTACCAAGTAATCCACGTAACAAACCCCAAACAAGCCGCGCACCGTAGCGCGCTTGTCCTCCACTCTAAACAATCCACACGAGAGTCAATAATCAAATTCAGAAGTGATTTATTAGAATTAAGTTTGCACCTAAAACTAATAATATGCAAATACACAATGTTTTGTACCTAACCTAAAATTATGGACAATACATCAAGTTATCACTGAAAAGTCGCCAAAATGGCGACGCGAGCTGCAGCGTAAAAAGCGCGCGCTTCCAACAATAACAGCATTCATGGTTGCGATACGTTTATAGCGCTCCTATCAAAAATATAGAAGGGTGCAGACCCTTTAAAATTTGCCTATGGATATGTTTTAACATGTTAGACAAAGCTACACTGATGATTCTAATAGACTTTAGTCCCCAATTTCCAGCTGAAATTTGTAAGCATACCTTGGGCAGTCTTGGACGCGGTTATGTCAAAAAATTAGGGAATTGTTGGGACGCGCTAAACAGCACCAAATGAAAGACTAACCAGCACCAAGTGAAGCTCCAAGTGAGTTTTAAGGCAGAAAGTACATATTTCGGCCATAATGACGTGTTTTGTCCACTTGTGGTCAGCGCTAGACCGACCGACACCGTGGGACAGGCGGAATCTAAACTCACTGGCCCTATAATCAAAAAAGGATAAATTATGGCGCAGCCACACTGCACCTTGTCTTGGAACAGAATTAGTATTGCAGGCCCAAAATGATAGAGCGGTCGATGTATTAATAGTAGCGTGTGGCCATGGAGTAGGAGGACTTGTGGAAAGTGCCACACGTGAGTAGGAGAGTATGAGAGCGTGCGTACATGGAATCCATCAAGTAGTCGCTTGCGTTCTCCTGAGTTTGGTGGGGGAAGCAGATCCTGCAAAATAAACTGGCGATGCAATGGCATTCGGGAGAGACAATCAAGAATGAAGGCATGCCGATACACTGATATCTACGTATTGTGTTTGAGATCCTGTTTCCTCTTCATCTCACGGAACTGCATTTGCGACGTTAAGAAGGCACATTTCTACATACCCTTTGCTGGACCCAAGACAGTGAGTTTGTTTATTCGGTTTGCTTTTGACGTTTGCCTCAAGCTCTTTTGTTCTAGCTGTATAAATCAAGGCAATGATGTGGGAAGATATGATCTGGATCATTCGCCTCCTTTTTCACTAAAAATCGTTCCTTTAACGCAATGCTCCGTTCATGGCTACAGCAGGTCGGGTGTGACTGGATGGGGTAATGGTATCATTGACATCTTATGGACGTCTCGATGAAGCGTTTCCTTATATCTGTACAAATAAAACAGCAGTCCGACCTCGCAATACAAACAATCAACCCCGAAACGATCGTACCAAAAGCGTCTTCCCCGTCGTGTGCACTAGAGTAATACCCTATCACACGCGTATAAACTGAGTAGCAAAACTTTTCGTACATTTTTTATCGCGAGCGAGCTGGACAATCGCACAAACAGATACACAAAGTAGCATTTGTAGAGTCCTACCGACACGTTTTCCAAGTAGTCCATTAGTTTTTTCGCCAACCCAAGCCGTCGAAATTCGGGGGCAACGGTCACTGCTGTCACATTTCCGTGCCAGTTTGTCCCTTGACCTTCCGCTTTGCCCATGACTATAGAGAAAACCACACAACGCAAAAGGTAACAAGACCACTAGCAGATGACAGCCAAAGTGAACGTACACTGGATGCGCCATAATTTGATTTTTTTTGATTGTAGGGCCAGTGAGTTTAGACTCCCGCATGTCCCACGGCGTCGGTCTAGCGCTGGCCGCGAGTGGACAAAAACACGTCACTATGGCCGAAATATGTACTTTCTGCCTTAAAACTCACTTGGAGCTTCACATGGTGCTGGTTAGTCTTTCATTTGGTGCTGTTTAGCGCGTCCCGGAATTGTTTTAGTTAATACTTATAAGAGTTCGGCTCCAGTGCGCCAGATGTCTAGCACATTGTAAGCGGTGATGCTTGTGCGTCAGCGATATGGTACGTATGATTATCATCACGCTACAGCGCGATATTTTCGTCAACGGCGAGGACCCAGTTAGCGGCAACATTGGTGTGATATATTACGTGCAGGCGATAATCTTGCAACTGAAGCAATATACAATTTGCGATTTCTATCCTGTTCAAATGAGTATTTGTGTTTCACCTTTTAAAGAGGCACGCACCAACATTGTCAAAGTGCCGAAAGTGCTGCATTATAATCGCGCTCACCATCAAGCGTATATCCATGGTTGGAGTAGTAGTAGCTTTCAGTTTGTGATAACGATAACCGATGGAGAAACTAGTCGACGACAGTCAACTTATTATTACGGAGAGAAGGGATGCCGGGTCGTGGTCCTTGGAGATTTATGTTTGAGTAGAACTTGCACGAGCACACCCTTAATCCATGTTCCACAGTGCAGCAGCAAAACGACGGACGGATGAATACACCCTATCCGAGGGGGGGCGCAGGCCACTCTCATTCATCATTGTACTGACTTGGATCGTTTTCTACAATTAACCTTCCGTCGGATGAGCAACTTCTGATTAATAACTTCTATTATTACAGGAAAATTTAAGGGATCCCGGCATCTACAGCGTCTGTACTACTTTGGTACACGTCCCAAAGCACGGTTGAGGCGTAGGCGCTGCGTCTCAGACCAAAAGGGTCCCCCGTCTTGTTTCCCGTTCTTCCGAGGCGTTCATCTGAGGCATTGCCCCCTCGGACGCGGAGCACCGTCGTGCAGCTATAAACCTACTAACAAGCACTACGCTGGGCCGGAACTGCTTCCTGTGGAGGTGATTGATGACGAGGACATAAACATGACCATTGAAAAGGGACTGTTTGATCAGCGATAGAAGGCAGCTGTGTCATTGGATGGACTATCCAGCTGTTATATACAGTTCTATCAACAATCGAGATATACGTCCTGAAGCCTTAAAAGATCTGACACACATGACTCATGTTACATCGTGACAGCCCTAACCCCAAGGAAGTGGAATTCCAACTTCAGGATGATGGATCCATGTCACCTTTTATCTTCATCGATATTAACGTCACGTAGACATATGTACGCAGAGCCACCTTTCCGCAACTCTGACGTTGATAGCGGCATATAATTTCAAGATGGGTTCTGTCCTACACTAATCACTTTTCTTTCTCCAATCCTCTGAACTATTCCTAATTGCCTCATTTTTTGCATCGCTTTGCACAAATTCATCTCCTTGACGCTGTTCTATTAAATTATTCAGGGGCGTTCCTTCTTTGCAGCTTCTTCGTGTTCGTTATCTATTCCTAACAGAGGTGAAACCACTTATCCGAGAATTACAAAAAAATGCATGGAACAATATTGTCCATTTGTGAGAACAGCAGTGGAATCCGAGAAGGAGTTCTCTAAACATATACAGGAGAAGCGTCAATTTTCATCCAGATGAAGGGGTACTCAATCCCTCTATCATCTTATACTAAGGGCAGTAAACAGGAGTCACTTGGAGAACCAGAGGTCATCAAGTAATACATTCGATGAATGCTATAGCAGAAACACCTCTCAAGTAAGGCGATCGGATGGACAGCTTCAGTGGGACATCATGCGGATTTACGGTGGCGCTCAAATGTACTACGGGTTTACGATGTCAGTGACTATAGGGCGCGCAAAATTTTAACAATAAAGTGGACACTATCATCTTTTCTATTACAGGAAAGACATCTAACATCTAACAATAGAGCTCAGTGTATGGTGGAGTCCAGTTCAAAATCGAACACCGAAGTGTCCGGAACTTAACCACTATCGCGCCCAGCCGACCAACTAACGGGGGGGGGGTACCCCGCGAACCTTCGCCTGGGTTCCGATCGGGTGACCTATCGGCATTACAGGACGCCGAGTCCGATTTGTCTTGCGTCTCACCTTGTGTACCCATTGGTATGGTTGAATATGTGGAGAAGCGGATGGAAGATTTTGGGGCCAGCTGTTGCGAACATGGACGGGACATCCAGATCAGAAGCGACGCAAGTTACAAGTACACGATGACAAGCGACAGACGGATGATATATCAGGTTGAGTGGTCGATGGAGCATATCAGGATGGGTAAAGTTAATTGGTTGGTATTAGGTAATTGGTCCATTTTAGGATATAAGCAATAATAAAGTTCTCCTTTTGCGATCGATCAGCTAGATCATCAATTGGGACGGCGTGATAACTTCGCGCCTCCCTTTCATTGCATACGCACCTTCACACATCCCGCGCGGGAAAAGGTAGTGCACCTTTTGGCCCACCAGCAGACGTAAAGTTCAGAAGAACTCATCTTCAACTCCGCTCGCTGTGTCAGCGGCCCCTTTTTCGGAAAGGTTATTGGGAGGGTGGTCAAGCTAAGTGTTCTCACCACTTCCTCCATTGGTTTTCATCTTTCCTCTAGATTTTCGGCTGCTTTATGCGCCCCTCGGGAACTCAAGGTGGATTTTTGTGAAATCCTTCGATCTGCACATAGACGGTGCGGATCGACCCCCTTCCTCTTAAGTTTAGGCTAGTAATACAAACTATATTGGGTGTTTCCTTAGCGATCTAAGCTTAAGAGGCTCGACGATCAAGTGGTGAAGACTTCCGCCACGTGATCAAGTACCCCTTCGATGATTTCTACTAGATCAACAGCGTCGATCTGAGATCTGCGATCTAAGGCCCTCAATCTCGCCAATTCGTACAAGATCAACGAGATCGATCTGTGATCATCGATCTGCGATCTTCGACCCCCAGTTTTTCCCCGGGATCTCGAATCTACGATTTTGCACCTGATCGACACCCGTCAATCTGCTACGAACTCACTCTATCTGCATCGGAATTGCATTGATCTACGTTCCAGCCATCTGGAGAGCGACCCACGCCCAAACCGTCGGGTACCCAAGGTGAGCAAGACTTAAGCCTGTCACAGGACAACCGGAGGACCCCCTTCGTTATTCGGTAGTCCGGGCGCTGTGGGAACGACTGATCGAGCCTCAAACTCTGATCAGCTGCTTCACCACAATGGCGCGCGTGCCCGGATCTCTGGGCGACGCGGGATATCACCGCGATTCAACTCAAGATGGAGCTGACGAGGAAGTTAAGACGGAAGCGGAAGCAGAATTGAAGATCAAAGTGGAAAAGGAGGAGGTGGTTATGACGATGGAAAGCAGTTCTCCGTCGTCATGTCTGAAGAAGAAAGGAAATGCTGATCATCAGGACCTGGGGAGGTATCCTGATGAGATAAAGGAGGAGAAGCCTCAACCACCTCCCGATGCTCCTTCGGGAGCCCCTGCGGATCATAACGCAAGTTATGATCCGCAATTTACATATGTGTATATTGATCCAGATTGAAAGCCGGGGTGACTTACTACAAGTCCGACCAACCGAAGGCGTTGCTGAAGGCGCCTGGGTCGGAGAGCGACGAAAGTCGATCAAGTTCGCCGCCAACGGAATTGGATCTGGTGAAGACGTTTTACAGAAAGGTTTACATAGGAGAACTGGAAGATTTCTTATTGACGAATGCGATCATGAGCCTACTCGAGGTCACGATCAGCGGAGAGCTGAACGGACCGGTCGATCAACCGGTGACGACATGGAAGGACAAGCTTCGGCTGGTGCTAGGGCTAATACGCCTGATCAAACAAGTCGGTCTGACGACAAGCGCCTACGATGCCGAAGAAGTGTTCGATCAGGACCCAGAAGATATTGCGACCGCTACCCATCGACTATATGATCTGCTGGTACCTATCGTGGGTCGATCTACTAAGGTAGATCCCCCAGTTCTCTGCTAAAAATTGAAGCGGGTCCGTCGATCAACGTGGCAGAACACACGGGATCATCCTGTTACGAATCTGCTCCTTCCAAAGGCGATGTGTCTGAAGTGGAGTCGAGCAGTGCCGGAAGTGTGGAGCCCAAGATTACCAGGATTACGGTCTGCCAAAAGGATGAAGCCAAGTTTTCAGTTGTCAAGAAGGAGATTCAATCAGTCAAGGCGGAGGATGATCAACCATCGCAGGATCCACGGCTGCAATAATTTTTTTATAAGGCTATGGGGCGGTTTTTGGCAGAGGAAAGAGGCAAGTCGACAACTGGAGTCGTTTGCACGAAAGGCCACCAGTAGAATCCAGGAAGAGCTACAACGGTCAAGGATGTCCATATGGAGTCAGTGCATTCGCTTCACGATCATCAGTCAAAGCCAGGAAGATCGACGACGGTTAAGGATGTTGACATGGAATACGTGTATTCGTTCCATGATCAACTATCCCAGCGTGATTATATTGATCCAGATGAGCCGATCACACTGCCTCGACGAGCCACAGTTGCGTCCGCATATAGTGGAATGCCTGATCAACAGCCGATTCCCAGGATACGGATGTCCGCGATCAGTGATCTGAAGGAATTTTCAGGAAAAGAAGGAGATGAAGATCAAGCGCGGGATTGTATTAGTCGTCTCAAGTCAGCATTTACGCGTGATCAAGCCTCTGATCGTGAGAAGTGTTTGATCATGGGTGATCTGATAAAAAGGGCCGGTGCGCAATTGGCATCTCCAGCTGAGTAGATCTACTCGCTCAAGCTGGAAAAGTCTCGTTGATGAGTTTTAAACTCAATACTGTAGAAGTGGTCAATCGGCATCTCGCCAATATTATTACACGAAGAAGCAATCGGATGATACTCCTATTGAGTATCTTCACCGGTTGAATGTGGCCGGAATGCGAGCCAAGCTGCCGATCAAGGACGGATCGTCTACGATTTTACGTGAACATGAGCAACATTTTCTTGACACATTGAATAATCGCGAGTTCGCGGATAGCTGGCACTTCTGCGTTTGGATAACGTTTTGGATTTGGAAGAGACGCTGCGATCTTATGCACGAAATAAGTCGTGACAGCCAACGGCGGCGGTAGGCACTAGCCGATTCCGCCAGAAATTTGGCGATGATCGAGCATCTGCCCCGGCGCGGAAGCCTAAAGCGTACGCTCTATCAAGGTGATGTCTGGGAGTGAGGAATCAAGTGCCGACGACAGTGGAAGTGATGGTGATCAGCGCCGTTACATGATTGCTGCCATGCGTGATCAACCAGTGACGCATGATCAATCTGGTGAGCCCCGATCTGGCAAACGAAGTGAATCAAGTGCAGTTGATCAAGGGGCTATGAAGAAGTGCAGTCATTGTGGATCGATCAGGCACAATAATTTACGTTGCTGGAAGCGCCTGACCTGTCTGAAGTGTGGCAAGAAGGGACATCCGACCGATCAATGCTTGTACGTCTGCCGAGCATGCGGCGAAGTTCACGATGCGGGAAAGTGCCCTATGGAAGAATTTTACAATTGCATCCGCCAGTGGTACAATCCCACCTGTTACATTATTAGGTTGTAGAGCTATCGTTGGGGGAAGACGGGCTTACGGCCGAGGATGAAAACCGAAAAGTGAGCTTTATTTAATTCGCTTTTACCTTAAAAAAAATGAATGGATATCATAAGTCGAAGACTCTCAGCCACTAATCTTGCGCCCTGTCTCCACTACTTATAGTAATTACCTAACGATATGTAATTACGCTTTTTAATATACCTTGGTAAAAACTATAGAGTAAAAACTATACTAAAGCTAATATGCAATATTATCATGCACATGTCGCCGCAACATCACTCACTAATACTCTCCCTTGATGTGTGCGCGAAACGTGCATACTACCCTGCCATGCCCAGACCCTTGATAAACTTGTTATTCTTGTCCTTTGGAAGTGCCTTGGTGAATCCGTCCGCGACCATTTCTTCTGTCGGCTTGAACTCGAGCGTAATAACCCCACTTTCAACCTTTTCCCGCAGAAATTGAAACTTGATGTCGATGTGCTTCGTGCGTGAGTGATACACAGGATTCTTAGCCAGCGCGATGCATCCTTGATTGTCTTGAAAAATCTTCGTCTCCATCTTCGTACAATACTCCAGGTCCTTGAGTAGACGTCGAAGCCAAATCACTTCCTGCGTCGCGCTGTACAAACTCATGTACTCTGCTTTGGTGCTTGAGGTCGCGACGGTTGGCTAGCGCTTAGAGTTCCACAATATCGCGCTCCCATTCAAAAACAAAATATATCCTGTTGTCGATCGCCGCGTGTCGAGGTCGCCGGCCCAATTAGCATCCGCTTATCCAATGAGCTCTCCCTTGTTGAAGCCGTTAAACAAGATGCTCATGGCTTGCGTCGTCTTCAAATACTTGAGAATTCGCTTCGCCGCTGTCCAGTGAGACTTTTTGTAGCTCTCGCAATGTTTCGCAACTTCGCCAACCGCGTGCGCGATTTCTGGTCGCGTACATGTAGCGATGTACATCAATGGGCCCACAAGCTCGCGATACGGGTACTTGGAACAAAAACTTCTTCTTGATGCATTTTCATCAGCTTCGAGTTGCTGTCCTATGGTGTGTGCACGTCCTTGCACTTATCAACGCCAAACTTCCCCGAAAGTCGCTTGATATACGCCATTTGATTCATCTTAATGACGCGTTCTTCACGCTTGCGATGAATCTCGATCCCGAGGCAGTACTTCAGATCTCCAAGATCTTTGAAGCTAAATTCCTTTTTCAGCGCATTCTTGATACTCGCAATGTGATCCTTAGTTTTGCAAAACAGCCTTGAGTCGTCCACGTAGATCACGATGATGCTGCACTCCTCTTCAGTCAATCGAACAAGCGCACACGGGTCAGCCGTACTGATCTTGAATCCTTGATCTTCTAAATGACGATTTAACTTGTTGTTCCACTGGCTTGCCGCTTGGTTGGTCCCATAGAGTGCCTTCTGCAGCAAAAACTTCTTCGTCGGACTTCGTTTGTCTTCAAAGCCGTCAGGTTGGTCCATGTAGATCTCCTCTTCCACATCACCGTGGAGAAACGCTGTATCAACATCGACGTTCTCTGCTTCTAGATCCTCAGCTGCAGCGATGGCCAACACTGTGTTGATGGTTTCCTTGCGCGCCACTGGTGCAAAAGTCTCATTGTAGTCTATTCCAGGCCGCTGCGTAAACCCTTAGAATCAGTAGAAGGAGTCCCAATCACTTTCACAGTCGTCCAGATTAAATTGACCGCGACGGAGGTTTGGAAACTCCTCTTAGTAACGAACCACGCCGCGCTTCTTCCGAATAGGTCGCACCATCCACTCTTCTCCATTCCGTCCTGGCGTGTTGGATGCTTGAGTTGGAATGGAACTTCTTGGTCGATCTTCCAGATCATTAGCAGATCTGTTCTGCGCTCGTGACAGTGGAGTATGTGGAACTTCTTGTGACGTCGGTATATACGTGTCTTCATCATGTATTGGCGCGTCCACAGTTTCCACATCTTCGACGACGTCGAAGATTCGTGTGTCCTTGTTCTTCGACACTTTCGGGATGAGGTGTTCAACGAACGTTACGCTTCTTGAAATCACTATCGAGCCATCGTCAGCGTTAAGAAGCCGATACGCCTTTTGTTCCTTGGCGTAGCCGAGAAAGAAACATCTTACGTCCGAGTCGTCCAGCTTGTGTCTCTTTTCCTTCGCCACGTGCGCATAGCATTGAGCACCAAACACGCGCATATGCTCGATGCGCGGGAACTTCTTGAACGCTATCTCGAGAGGGCTCGATTTCTTGTTCAATGCATTTGGAAAGATATTGCGGATGTCTGCCGCCGTCATAAGTGCCTCGCACCAATAAGACCTGTCCAGACCGCTGTCCTTGACCATGCAGCGCTTCATTTTGTGGTGAAGTGTACCACAAATTTGGTCACTTTTGGGCAAGGCAGCTGGTCGAATTTCGGATTGGTCTAAACAAGGGGGGGCTTTTTAGCTTATCAGATTCAAGGAGTGTCAAGAACGCAAGTTTTGGTGAGTCACCTGACATTGGGTATTTTTTACATATTTTCATGTGGGTACATATTGGGACCGTAGGGAGGTAGTATTGGTTAGAGTTGTGGATTTGCCTAAAAGAGAAGAAGTCGTTTGGAATCTTTTGGTTTTGCCTTCGGGCTAACACCTCAACAGGAGGTCATTTAAACATTTGCTATGTGCATCAGTCGCCTCCGCCTGCCGCGGAGTGTTGGGAGCAGAGGGTCGAGTAATCCCCTTTAGCTCATTATACGCGGTCTGGACGCGCCACACGCGCATTTGGCCAGCCGGAAGTCCCTCGTGGGGGCACGCATTGGTCCAATTTCTCAAGTTTAAGTCAAGCACGTTTGGAACGTGCTATTCACTGGATTGGCCTTTACGTGGAGATATCGTTTGTGGAATTTCACGGGCATATTGGGTCTTTACGTGGACATATTGGCGCATTCTAACATTGGTCGGAGTTTAGACCGGTTTTGGTCTTCTCTCATATTGGTCAGGGACTAGACCGGTTGATTGGTCTACCCTCTATTATTTCGTATTGGTCAGGTCTACATCGTTTGGACGATCGACCTATTGGAATCTATCTTTCGGAAGTGTTTCTGGTCTGTACGTACCTGGGGTGAAGAGTTCCGCCCTAGGTACACTTAGCCAGCACGGTCTCATATTCAAGACCGAATCAAATCGATCTGCGATCCCGATCCACAGAGTGTGTAACTAGCCCACTCCAATGGGTACACAAGTTGAGATGGTCTTAAGTGAATCGGACCAAGTGTCTCTGGATGATGACCGGTCGTCTGCCAGCAGCGGACGATCGGACCAGATTTCGAATGGAGGTCCGCGGGGTCCCCCCCCCCGTAAGTTGGAAGGCTGGGCACGATGGTGGTGGTCAGGTTGTCGATACAAATGTATTCGATTTCGAACTTGACTCCACCACAATGGTGCGCGTGCCCGGATCACTTGGTGATCGTGGATATCACCGCGAGGTGTCATCAAAGATTGAATTTGAGGATTTGAATTTGGAATCGTTCTGGAGAGGGCGTAAGGAAAAGCTATCACCTTACGTCTTCGTTCCCGATAAAGATGGCGATGTCCGGTCTGGCCTGGTGGAGGACCAGATCGGGATTAATACTTTTTTCCTCCCCAAAAGGCTCCCACCGGAGCCGATCGGGATTATAGCAAGTCTTGATATAGTCCCGGAAAGGATCAGGACCTTGGTCCTGATCCTATGTATGTGAATAAAAAAGTTGATGGAAAATCAAAAGACGAAAAATACTTGGAAGCTGATCAGAACGATCAGACCAACCTCCCCAAGGTCCCCAAGCTACCCAAGATTCCCAAGAAAGGGTTGGGAATGCCGGCCGACGAAGACGACCTCGAAGAAAAGTCGCAGGTCGGAGATGGAGGCATCACTGAAGAAGACCTAAACAAGATGTACTACATTTTTGAGCTGAAACGATTTGTCCGTTTTGACGTGGTCTGTCGGGTGTTGAACCTCCAGATCCCCTCCCGTCTTCGCGGTCCCACTACCGAGCCGGTCCAGAGTGATCGCCCATTACTGTTGGTGAAAAACTTGGTGGCGATGTTGGCGGAGGTTGGCATTAAAATGCAGAACCCCGCGGATGTCCAAAAACTATTTGAATTTGAGACTTGGAGGATGAAATCGTCGATGTCGACCTTCCACGACCATTTGGCCCCACTGGTGGAGGCGGTTCGCCGCCCAACTCCCACCGCAGCATTGAAGGTCGCTGAAGCCTCCACAGCGCTTGTCGACATTGGTTCTGATGACGAATCGGTTTAACATCTCCACCGGCCTCTAACAGCTCATCAGAGTTGGAGACCGGTGTCGAGCGGATTCCCATGGGGGTGGACCATACCCAGCCTGAACAAAAAAGGGACGTGCGGCAGCAAAGGGCTGCTTGCCAGTCGGGGCTCCAGCGACCCCCACAGGTCTCAGTTCCGCAAAAGGAGGGTATCAACACGTTTCACATGACTCCAGCTAACGTCCAAGTCATGTTTGAGACGATGATGGAACGTTTCATGGAAGAACTGGTTAGACCACCTCTGCGACCACATTCCCAAGACCGGTCTACCCAACAAAGTGCCAATGTTTGCCGAGATGTGGATATGGAATCGGTAACATCTGTGGACAAGCCCACTCGACGTGGTAAGCAAGTCGGCAAAGGTAAGCGCAAGCCGCGACCGGCCAGACCGCGTAGATCAAGTAAGACAAGTGACGTGACATGGAGTCGGTCGGCGGTCTTGACGACCACTGTGGGTCAGACGGTACGGGCGCTGGAAATCCACACAAGGCTAACCTAACCTCCACCATTGCTTACGACTTTGGATCTGCTGCGATTCCGCGCATCCGTATGGCCCCGACGACCGACCTCAAGGACTTCACTGGCAAAGATGCTGATGAAGACTAGGCCCGGTCTTGGTTCGGTCGGTTCAAGTCTGCGTTCCTGCGAGACCAGACCCCGAAAAGTGAAAAGTGTCTGATCTTCCGGGATTTGTTGAAAGGACCGGCTGCCAACTGGATCCAACAGTTAGGTCGGGATGTCCGGTCTGACTGGGACCAGCTATGTGCAGAGTTTGAAGGGCAATATTGTAACTCTGGATTTTCGAGTGCCCGCAAGTATCACCATATGCAGAAGCGGAGCGACGAGACACCGATCGAATATTTGCATCGGTTGAACGTGGCTGCACTTCGTGCCGGCATAACGATTAAAGAGAATAACCCGTCGAACGGTGCTGCTCTGGAACATGTGGGTCACTACATTAGTACCCTGGACGATCAAGAACTGGCGGACCTGCTTACTCTGCTGAGTCTTAGGGACTCGGGTGGAGTTGAAAAGACTCTACGGACGCTACAGCAGTCGCGTAGCATGATGGCGAAGAGTGCTGGTGGATGAGGTCGCTACCGATCCAAGACCCAGACCCAGACCGATCCGGTCAAGAGACCCTGGACCAGACCGACCCGAGCGGTCAAGGAGATCGTAGCCGAAGACAGCACGGGATCGGAAGGGGAAAGTGGAAGTCAATCCAGCCAGGAGTCATCGGATGAAGACCAGTATCGTTACGTCTATGTTGCGGGACCTGCCCCGAAGACCAGGTCGAAGTCCGACCAGGTAGACCGGAAGGGAAGGAACGTAAACAAGTCTGATCCGGACCGACCTCGTCAGAAGTGCTCCCACTGTGGGTCGAGCAAACATGATGGTCCAAACTGCTGGAAGAACCACGACTAAGGACGCTAAATGATCGAGTAATGAAGGCATTGAAGGACCACCCCAACCACGAGCTATTGCACGTGAAACGGGACTGGAACAGAAGCGCCGACTACCTCGCGACCAAGGCCATGCAAGACCAGACCGGGGCTACGATCACCGAGAAGGCCGTTCTGGATGAATTGGTGAATATAAACAGGCTCCCCGAAGTGATCGAACCCAAGAACGCCCCAGTCCAGGTGCATGTGATGGTCGCGACTAGATCAAAAGCTCAGAAGTCTCGCCGACCGTTCCCGAAGGAAAGTTTGAACGAATATGAAGTGCAACAGTTAAGGATGGAACGGATCCTCAAGGCGCAGGACGAAGAAGAATGGATTATGAACCTGAAGACCTACCTGCGTGGTGAACTGTCCAAGTTGACGAACGATCAAGCGAAAGAGTGCATCAAGATCGCGGATAGATACGAAGTGGATGATAATGGATTATTGTATTACTGCCGCGATGCCGACCAAGACAGTGCAGACCGGGACCGACTGGCGAAATTAGTGACCCCCGAGTTGCTGCAGCCGGATGTCCTTCATCACTATCACGTGAGTCTAGAAGGGGGACATCAGGGTATAGGCAGGACCTATCACAAGATCAGGTCCCACTTCCACTGGAGAGGTCTTTTCCGCAGTGTGCAGAAATATGTGGGCTGTTGCACGGATTGCGAGACCGGAAAGGGTAGACCGGTAATCAAGGGGCGATCGCCCGGAAATATCGAAGCTACCTACCCTTTCCAGGTCATAGCGGTGGACCACATACCGTCACTGCCTAGATCGTCGCGCGGCAACACTGAGCTGCTGATCTGGGTAGACCTGTTCACCGGTCTAGTTATTGCGAAGGCAAGTGCATCTCGGTCTGCGGAACAGATCTCCCAGAGCTACGAAGAATGTGTGTTCCGAAGATTCGGCGCCAGCGAGGTCATCAGGCACGATCGGGAACCCGGTTTTATGGACGAGGTGTTCCGGTCGTTCAATAACATGCTGGGCCAGAAACAGAGTGCGACGATGGCATATCGACCGCAAGCAAATGGATCGGCGGAACGCATGGTGCAGACCATAACGAGGGCGATCAAGATGTACGTTGCTGACCCAGACCAGCGATATTGGGACGAGTATGCAGAAAGGCTGGTGTTTTCACTCAACTCGTCGACCGATCGGGTCCAGGAGAAACGCCTTTTTATCTGACATATGGATGGGACCCTCGGTCGACACTGGAGGCTGCGATACCTATCGGTTGCACCCGGACCCGCGATCGCGATGCTCGACGCTGGCGCATGCAGGTCCAGAAACACTACCATCATGCAAAAGAAGTCGTCAACGAAAAGCTGCGTCAGGCCACACAAGACCGGACAGACCGGACCAATGACCAGGTCCGACCCCACGGTATAGAACCAGGGGCGAGGGTATGGCTATACCTAGACCGAGTGAAAGAGGGCTATGCGAAGAAGCTGGATCACATGTGGCACGGCCCTTTCCGTGTTGCCGAGTGAGCACGCTGCCCGTCTAGTAACAACTGGTACAGTTTACAAGGTCTTCCCGATCGTGCATGTGTCCAAGTTGAAGCTGGTCCGAGAATTTCCTGATCGACCCAAAACTCCCTGTCTGATAGACGAAGAAAAAAGATTTGATTTCGATGAAGCGTTACTGCCGGAGGAAAGTT
>CM047581.1:1772435-1788378 GCA_026184515.1 Peronosclerospora sorghi | reverse complement strand
CTTGTTTGGACCAATCCGAAATTCGACCAACTGCCTTGACCAAAATTAACCAAATTTATGGTACACTTCACCACAAGGCACTGCACGCTTCCCTCGAGTCTGGGTTCGCGCGCAGTGCCCCGCGCCCTCGAGCTACCCGGCGCGTCCGCGTGCTTCTTCGATTTGTGTGCAATTTCGGGCTGCTTAATATCAGTCAATGAACGGTGTCGGTCTTGGTCCTGCTGCAAGCGGTCTTGGTCTTGCTCCGAGGCAACTAAGGTTGCCGACGCAGACCAATCTATGCTGGAGGAAGCAGCCGAACACGGATACAGCAAGTTCATCAAGCGCTGGCGGCACTGGTCTAGCGCCACCCGACGACGACCTGATTCCTGCGCCCAAGCGTCCTACCGGTTCTGAAAAGACTGGACCTTCCCGGTTTGGTCTTGGACCGAAACTTGGAGCTCAGTAAGGTGTCGCTCAAGATCGTCGCCTTGCATGCGCAACGAAGTCTTGTCCAATCGATCGTCCAACTACTGCCGGCGGATTCGGCTCCAGTCTGACACCCATCCGATGTTTGAGGTGCAGGAGAATTATGTGGGCTGCCAGACCGAGCCGACCGGACAGGTGAAGCAATATGGGGCGACTCGGTGCATAGAGTTTCTGCAGAACTAACAAGAAGGAGTGTCAAAGGGAAGCATACGAGGATCGAGTGCAGCGAAGGAAGTACCTGGCGCAGGTGGCGAAGATGGCTGGTCCATGGTGAAGAAGTGTGAGCGACCAAGGTCCAGTTGGTCAAGTGATGGGTGAGTCAGACCGTTATCGTTGTGCGACACGGTCGGACTCAGGGGCGGCTGTGGTGAAGTGTACCACAAATTTGGTCAATTTTGGTCAAGGCAGCTGGTCGAATTTCGGATTGGTCTAAACAAGGGGGGATTTTTAGCCTATCAGATTCAAGGAGTGTCACGAACGCAATTTTTGGTGAGTCACCTGACATTGGGTGTTTTTTACATATTTTCATGTGGGTACATATTGGGACCGTAGGGAGGTAGTATTGGTTAGAGTTGTGGATTTGCCTAAAAGAGAAGAAGTCGTTTGGAATCTTTTGGTTTTGCCTTCGGGCTAACACCTCAACAGGAGGCCGTTTAAACCTTTGCTATGTGCATCAGTCGCCTCAGCCCGCCGCGGAGTGTTTGGGAGCAGAGGGTCTAGTAATCCCCTTTAGCTCATTATACCCGGTCTGGACGCGCCACACGCGCATTTGGCCAGCCGGAAGTCCTTCGACGGGAGCACGCATTGGTCGACTTCCTCAAGTTTTAAGTCAAGGAGGTTTGGAACGTGCTATTCACTGGATTGGTCTTTACGTGTAGATATCGTTTGTGGAGTCTCACGGACATATTGGGTTTTCACGTGGACATATTGGCGCATTCTAACATTGGTTGGAGTTTAGACCGATTTTGGTCTTCTCTCATACTGGTCAGGGGATAGACCGGTTGATTGTTCTACCCTCTATTATTTCGTATTGGTCAGGTCTACATCGTTTGGACGATCGACCTATTGGAATTTATCTTTTGGAAGTGTTTCTGGTCTGTACGTACCTGAGGTGAAGAGTTCCGCCCTAGGTACACTTAGCCAGCACGGTCTCATATTCAAGACCGAATCAAATCGATCTGCGATCCCGATCCACCGAGTGTGTAACTAGCCCATTCCAACGTGTACACAAGGTGAGATGGTCTTAAGTGAATTGGACCAAGTGTCTTTGGATGATGACCGGTAGTCTGCCAGCAGCGGGCGATTGGACCAGATTTCGAATGGAGGTCCGCGGGGTACCCCCCCCGTAAGTTGGAAGGCTGGGCACGATGGTGGTGGTCAGGTTGTCGATACAAATGTATTCGATTTTGAACTTGACTCCACCACAAATTCCACTAGTGTGCGATTCATACGCTCTGCCGTCCCATTCTGTTCTGGATTATAAGGGGCCGTGAACTCTTGCTTGACGAACTTTGCCATGCAAAAGTTTTTTTATCTCGGCATTACGGTACTAGCATCCGTTGTCGCTCCGCAGTACCTTGACTGTTATTCCAGGCGCAGTCTTGATTTTTTGGTAGAAACGCTTGAATGCACTCGCAACTTCGCTCTTCCTTCCCAACGGATAGACTGTCACGAATCGGCTCTTCATCATGATAAAGCTCACGACATACTTGACGCCGGACCTGGACGATGGTGTTATCTGTCCTAGAACGTCAGAGCACACCACCACGTCCGAACACGAACTCTCCCTGGCTTCGTCATCTTTCTCACTTATCTTGTATGATTTTCGGACTTGCTTTGACGTTACGCATACGTCACACACGCTGTTCGGCTTTATCTTCGAGTCCTTGATTCTTCCGTTCTTGACCATTACGTTCAATGTGTCATACGATGCGTGACCCAGTCTTCGGTGCCACAGCTCGGTTGTCTCTTCAACAACATGGCAATCCGCATTAGCAGAAATATTCATGTACACGAGAGAGCCCTGCTTCCTCCCGGTAGCGACCGGTATCCCATTACGTTTCACAGCGCACTTTTTCGCGTGATCTCGACTTTCATCCCATGGGCTGCCGCAGCCGTGAGCGAAAATAAATTTTTCGACAAATCTTGTACGTGGAGCGTGTTCTCAAGGCTAGCATCGATCCACGTCTGCCCAGTCCAAACGCGCAGCTTCACCGTCCCGTGGCCGATGACTTTCAGCTTCACATCACTCTTCGCGCTTGAAACAACGCGCGCATGCTGTACTTCCTCGTACTCTTCAAACGCATCGCGATCCTTGCACATGTGGGCCGACGCACCGCTGTCCATGACCCAGAAGTCGCTTTCGAAACCTTCACAGACGTTGAATGCGACGTTTTACTGATCATGTACTTGCTCTATTGGACCTCGACTTGAGCGGCAGTCCCTCGCGTAGTGTCCTACCTTGCCACAGTTGTAGCAGGTTCCCGATGGTGCTTTAGCGCGCCGCCCTTGCTACTTCTTCATATGCTGCTTGACCTTCTTCTTCCCGGTGTAGAGTGCCGTTGTTTCTTCAATGCGTGTCGCCTCCTTTTGACGAACTTCCTCAGACATCAGCATTTTAACGAGATCGCTAAACCTAAAGCTGGCCACTGCCATTCGGAATGCCTGCACCAAACTCTCGTAGCATGGGGGCAGACTACGTAGAATCACCGCGCAAACATCCTCTTCGCTTGGGCTGCAGTTTGCGCGCTTCATCTTCATCACGAGGTGTTCCATCTCCGTGACATGGCCACTCATACTTGATGCCGTATACGAAAACGAAGCAAACTTCTCCTTCAACCATAGCCGGTTCGCCATGTCATGAGAATGATGAAACTTCGCCAACCTTCCCCATGCCTCTCTCGCAGTAGCCTAGTCAATAACGTGCATTAGCTGCGAGTCGCTGAGGTTAAGCACGATTGCGGCGTGGGCTTGCTGTTCCTTGGCCACGCTTCTTGTCTCGTCGCCCTCGATCACGCCCCACAACCCCTTGTACATCAAATACATCTTCATCTTGTAGCTCCACAACCCATAATTGGAACCGTCCAAAGGCTCAACCTTGAATCCGGAGTCGTTACTTGGGCTCATAACCTGTTATATTATTAGGTTGTAGAGCTATCGTTGGAGGAAGACGGGCTTACGGCCGAGGATGAAAACCAAAAAGTGAGCTTTATTTAATTCGCTTTTACCTAAAAAAAATGAATGGCTATCATAAGCCGTGGACTCTCAGCCACTGATCTTGCGCCCTGGCTCCACTAAGATGAATGGATTTCATAAGTCGAAGAATCTCAGCCACTAATCTTGCGCCCTGTCTCCACTACTTATAGTAATTACCTAACGCTAGGTAATTACGCTTTGTAATATACCTGGGTAAAAACTATAGGGTAAAAACTATACTAAAGCTAATATGCAATATTATCATGCACATGTCGCCGCAACATCACTTACTAATACCACTAAGCATGCTGGAATGTTGCCCAAGGAAGCCGAAGATTTGTTAAACTAGGACGCTCGCCAGATTAGAATCGGGTACGAGACGAGCGTTCTGGTTTGTGTATTTTTGCATATGTGGATAAGAAGAGGGCTGATCAAGCAGAAGAAAGAGATAATGAGGAATTTGATCAACCTGATTTACCATGTTTGGCTAATTTCCATATTGCTGAGTTTTCTCGGTCCCCGGTGATCATGGAAGTTGATCTACTTCCGGGTGAATCACGTGGATATTGGAAGTACCACTCGCCTAAGAAATGGTTTAAACAAGCCAAGGCGAGCGGTAAAATTAATAACGAACGTGCCACGGTATTATTTGATTCTGGTGCCGAAGTTTCGATCATCGACTCAACCTTTGCTCGTAAGGTGGGTTTTCAGATCGATACGAGCCAAACCCAAGAATGTGTCGGCATTGGAGAAAGTGTAAACCTCACAGAAGGGAGCACTAAAATCAAGATTACGTTAGAGGGTTCGTTGGCTTATTATTTCCATGCATGGGTGGGAAAACTTGTTGACCAAGATGCTATATTGGGTATGGACTTTATGATACCAGCTGGTGTTCGATTGGACGTCGCCCACGGCGCACTAAGTCTGCCTGATGAAGTAATCTACCATTAGAAGGCCGTCGACAGCTGTATAGATCGAGTGGAAATTATATGAAACTTGATCAGTACGAGCAGATCCCAGTAGGTCGATCTTCTGAGGTTCGGATTCGTGATCAACGATCTCGGAAGTTATGGATCACCCGCGGAAAGGATTGGGTCCCTACTGTGACTAGGGGCGTGGGTAATTTACTGTATCTGTATATTACGAACGTTGCCGATCATCCGATCATGCTACAAGGCGATACGATTTTAGGTATCTGGATGGACAAAGACGACGTGCCCCGTCGCCCTGGATTTATTTCGGTGGGATACAATCGCTATATGCAGTGGCAGAATCTCGCGTATCAAGCTTCTACCGATTCTGTGCATGACGATCAAGAAAGTGTTTATCAAGGTCCTTTGGTCGAGAAGAAGAAGTATCCTACTCCTCAAAGTATTTTGGTACGACCTACAAACCCGATCACTACACCTGTGGCATTAGTAACCGGAAGATCCCAGAAGGTGCAAGAAGTGCAAGATAAGTGTGATCAGGAGCCGAGTGTGAAAGCTCCGACCATGGATCACGAAGTTGAACAACCTTGTTGCAAGAGATGAGCCTGATCAAGATATGCGTGACCGCCCCGTCTCAGCCTATCACGGTGAATTCGGTGTGATTCTATCGGTGATCAAGTTTGCAACCACGAGGGTCGATATTTGCTCGTGGAAGAACTGGAGAAACAGCTCGCTACGTTGCCTTAAGTGTCCGCAAAAACCAAGAAGTGACCAAGGATTATCTGCAAGTTGGTGATCCATTGATCAACACAGCAGAGGAGATTGATCAGCTTCGCGATATAATTTGGGCGAAGAAACATCTGATGATAGGGAAAGGGAAGCTCTGACTCCTGCTGCACGTGGAGTTGTTTGTGACATTGACGTAGGAAATGCGCGCCCGATCGCTCAAGTGTCGTAAGGGCGCTCCACAATTTCGCGAAAAGTTATCCGCCTTAATCAAGGGTCTATTGGCAACGAATATCATCCAACCATCTACTTCACTCTGGGCATCACCTATAGTGATCATCGTGAAGAAGAATGGGTTTGATATTCGCTTATGTATCGATTATCGTGCGGTGAATCAAATCACTCGTTAGATGGTGTATCCAATGCCCCTGATCTCTGATCTACTCAAAGATTTGGATAAAGCGTTGTCGTTTTTCTCTTTGGATATGGCAAGTTGTTTTTGGGTCGTGTCTATGACCGATCGAGCACGTAAGATTTCGTCCTTTGTCACCCCCGTTTGGATGGTTTGAATGGAATAGGATGCCCTTTGGCCTAAATAATGCCCCGCAGATCTACCGGCGGTTGAACTATAATGCACTGTATGGGTATCTCAAGGTTAAGGACGGTGCCGATGGGTCAGCTGATGTATTTACTGTGGGAGAGCCGGATCAGACACCGGGCCCGTTTGTGCTGCCCCGACGATCATATATCGGTGATATTTTGATCCCTTCACCTACATGGACTACCCTGTGTGATAAGGTGCGGAACCTATTGGAAAAGCGCGATCAGTGGAACTTGTCGATCAGCGTGGATAAATCGTACTAGGGGCGAAATGAAGTTCCTTATTTAGGGCATCACGTCTCTAGCCGCGGTTTGGAAACAAATCCGAAGATTTTAGATGATCTGATAGATTTGCCTTTTCCTGGTACTTTACGTGCTATGCAATCGTTTTTGGGGAGTCTGAATTATTACCGTCGACTTATTGAAGACTTCGCGATCTATGCATCTGTTCTCTACGAATTACTAGTGATAGATTATCAAGAGTTAAAGAGCCGATCATCGATCAAGGAGAGTACAGATCACGAAGATGACCGATTGATCAGAGCGAAAGTGGCATTAAGTATGCTTAAAGCGAAGATTGCGTCAGTCCCAACCCTGTGTCATTTCGATTAATCCAAAACGCCGGGGATCGTGGTTTATGCCAGTAAGTGGGCAGTGTCTGCCGCGTTGGTACAAGAACATGATGAAGTGTATTGCCCGGTCCCACTCGCTAGCCGGACACTGAAGAGCGGTGAGCTGAATTACAGTCCCGTCGAAAAGGAAGTGCTGGCTCTTCTACGAATTATGGACGTCTATTTTACGATTTTGGTCGGAAAGGCGATCACTGTCCTGTCACGTCGGTCTACGTTGAAGTGGTTCTTAGCATTCAACGGGCTAGACGGACGATTGGGGAAATGGGCTGCGATCTTGTCACAATGGGATTTGGAGATCAAAAAATGTGTGCATGGAGAAGAGGTTGTACTAGGGGAGTTAGCCGCAAGTATCACTCCTCGCGTCTAAATTGATGAAGCCCTGATCGCGATCGCACCGAAAAAGAAACCGCGGCAGTAAATTGAAGTACCACCTCCTACGGTTGAGAAAGGCGAAGATCTCTACGTGATCAGTTTCGATGGATCTGCAAGCGTTAAGCGGTGTGTTGGTGCATTTGATGCTATGTGTGGAAATTGCCGGAGTGGAAGATCATGATCGCGGTTGCTGATCATGCACCTGACATCACGGTGAACGAAGCAGAGTACCATGGATTGCTTCTAAGTTTGGATCTACTAGCGCAATATTCCAAAGGAAGGGTGATCTTGTGTGGAGACTCGAATCTGTTGATCAGGCAAATGCGTGGCGAAATAGAGTGCAAGGCTCCGCGATCGCAAGTATTGCAGCAGCGCGTGATAAAACTCCTTTGCAAATGGCATGATAATGATCTACTGCAAGTCAAAAGAGATTGGAATAAGAGTGCCGATCATATCACCACTATGACCATGCATGGTGGAACAAGATGTGAGATTGATGACGAAAAACAGCTGGAAGAATTGGTCGATCTCAACAGATTGTCTGAAGTGATTACGTGGAAGGAAGATCCGACTGTCCCGTAAGTGATGGAGACGACGCGATCACGTAACCTCCGTCAAACGCGACCGTCAACGTGGACCGAAGTATCCATAGAAGGGATAAGGGCGGACGTGTGAAAAAAGCGCAAGACGAAGAGAAGTGGATCTGTGATTTGCGATGTTGCTTGCATGGTAACGTTTCACAATTGAGCGCAGACGAGGTGAAATATTGCGCAAAAATTGCCGACAGCTATGATGTCGACGAACAAGGATTGTTGATATACTGTGGAAATACGGCTAAAGGAAATCCAGTGGTGATCATGATGATCGAGACGATCGACACTCTTCGATCAAGCTGGTCTTACCTGAGACCCTACATGCGGATGTCCTCCACCATTATCACGTGAGTTTGGAAGGAGGAAACCAGGGTATAGGGGGTACATATCAGCGGATCAGACGATATTTCCATTGGATTGGTCTATTTCTCAGCGTGCAAAAATTTGTTGGGAAATGCGTAGATTGTGAGACAGGGAAGGGTCAGCCTACGATCAAGGGGATGTCGCCTGGAAACATTAAGGCTACGTATCCATTCCATGTAATAGCCATGGATCATATCCTGTCGCTACCTCGCTCAACTGATGGACATACGAAATTGTTGATCTGGACTGATCTGTTCACGGGTATGGTGATGGCTAAAGCTGGATAACCTCGCACAGCGCAGAAAGGCGCCGAAAATTATGAAGAATGTGTATTTCATCGATTTGGAGCCAGTGAGGTGATCAGGCATGATCGAGAACCCGAATTTATGTCCTATATATTTCGTGCATTCAACAAGATCGTGGGACAACGACAGAGTGCCACTATGGCATATCATCCACAGGCGAACGGCAAGGCAGAAAGGACGGTGCAAACAATCACACGAGCGATCAAGATGTATGTATCGGACATACGTCAGAAATATTGGAGCTCGTACGCAGAGCGACTGGTATTCGCGTTAAAATTGACCCCTGATCGCGTTTGTGGAGAAAAACCATTTAATTCGGCGTATGGGTAGGATCCACGACCATCGTTGGAATCACCATTGCAACTGGTTGGAATTCGGCGTAAAGACCGGGATGCTTGTCGGCGGAGATATAAGTTGCAGAAAGACTACCGTTACACCCATGATCAAGTGAGCACTCGATTGCACCAAGCAATGGCAGATCGAGCTGAAAAGCACAATGATCAAGTGACACCACACAAGATCGAAGCTGGATCGAGGGTATGGTTATACCTTGATCGGGCGGAATAGGGGTTCGCGAAGAAGTTGACACACATGTGTCATGGACCCTTCAGAGTCGATGAGGTGATCGGTGATCATGCGGCGATATTGATTACAGCTGGCACCGACAATCACATATTTCCAGTGGTACACCTATCCAAGTTGAAATTGTTCAAGGAATTTCCAGATCGACCCACTACTGTGCTAGCAGCTGGGGTAGAGGATCGTCTTGATTTCGATGAGGTCTTACTACCGGAAGACAGTTGGGAAAGGACCCTAGAGCCGGACGAATTTGAAGTTGATCGCATCACTGATGTCCGATCTGGTCCAAAGACTAGGTACGGCAGAAACGTAACGCGAATATAAAGTTTACTGGAAAGGTTATGACGAGCCGTCATGGGTAGACAAGGCAGATCTAAACTTTGATGCTCTGATCAAGGATATTGAATGGAAGATGATCAACAGACATCGGTTTGATGTAATGCATGTGGACGAAGAGTCCCACTAGCGCGTGATCGACTAACTGACTATGAGATTATGATTGAAGAACCTTTGATTCGAGAATAACAATTTACGAAACTCACGATTAATGGAGAGATGATGATTGACTTGAAGTGGTGAATTTACGATGGATATTACGAGGTACGGTGGTGGAACAACGGCAGATGAGCCGATGTAAGACCGATCTATGTTATGCATGAAAAGTGACGAAGCAACAGTTGGAAATGGCATGATCGAGAGTGTTATTGATTAAAGAAGAAGTGATCAGCCAGCTTACCATACCTGTAGCCGGTGCGTATACGCACGGTGCGACTAGCGCACAGAGGAAGACTTTCCTTAAAGCGGTGTTCGCCGCTACTTAGCCGATACGCCCTTATTAAGGGCTTAGTAGGAGAGAGCTCTCCTACTCGGGCCAAGATTCCCGGGTTAGTTTACTGTACCCTTTGCTAGTGCCTTAACGGCAAGGCTCCCTTACTAAGGGTGTAGATAAGGGGAGGGCTCCCCTTACGCTACGGCACTCACTACACTCACGACCGGTCGAGGTCGTGCGTCAGTAAGATAGAGTGAAATGTAAACTGAATATATTTAATATGTAATTATTTAAACTAATATAAACTATATGTAACACTAAGTAGAATATTCCTAATTCGTACCTAGCTAAAATGTAGTGTACACACCTGTGTACTGACACGTGGATGGCTGACACACCACCACACCAAGGGCCCATGCCCTGATTGGTTAAAATAACCAAAGGTTCGAAACCTTTCAACCCGGCCAATACTGACCTCAACCGTGGTGTACTCATGTACACCAACACTCAGTGTTACCCGAATGTAACCCCGTTACATCCTCCCCCATCAAGCTATTGCTTACGCAATAAACACAATTTGGGTGGAGAACTCCAACGCCATATCTCGTGCTGTCCATTGTACACCCTCAGCGGTGCTATGGACGCAAACTATTCCGACAGCTCGGAAGTGGACGCCCTTGGGGAGCTCTCCCCAACGGCTGGCCATGTTGATAGCGCCGAACGGCGCTATCAGTCATCCAAACCATTCCCCACACGTGGGGAAAACGCACTAACTCGTGCGCCACCGTTACCCGCTAGGGGTGATACCTCCAGGTTGCCACAGGCAAGCACCACCAATGAACCGTCCTTGGTTCAAGAGGCCCGACGTGCCGGACGGTCACGTAAGGGACCTCGCGATCCTCAAAAGAGGGCTAAGAACGCGGTCAAGAGGGGTTTAGCCTCTTATACCCCTGGACCAGCGGCTATACTGCCGCGTGAAATTTCGCATCGGAACCAACTCCGGACCCGGCTACTAACGCCCAAACATTATTCCGTTAAGTCCTACCGGACGCGCCTCGGGAAACAGGCACGCGGTGCCCTCGTGGATGTTCTCCGCGAGATTCCCCTTGTTCTCCTGAGGGACGAAAGCGTCGAAGACGTAGAACAGGCGTTCCGCGCCTGGGCGGAAAGGGAGAAACACCTCCCCAGTTTCGATGCGCTGTACAACAGCTTTTCCGAACACGACGTTCGGGTTGATAGAGCGCTACGCTTGGCCTATGCTCTGGCGAAAGCGCAAGGGCAATTGCCTACCTCCTATTATACGCGCTCTTCTCTCGATGTGGTGCCGGAGAGCAATGCAAGCACAGCATCTGGATCCGGCGAACTCCCAGCTATTGGGAGTGAAGGGCCTTCTTCAGCCCCTTTGGTCGTTGACTCTCAGTGGGATTCTCCCGCTCGAAAGCGTCAACGACGTCACGGCAATCCTGCCGCAGGGGAGTCTCGTACTCCCACGAGTTCTGGGAATGTGGATACCCTTTACACTTCACCAGGTACTGGGTCTCACCCCGGTGATGGCGTCGTGCCATCAGGCATTCCACATGATAATGTGGCGTACCCTCCGTATCGAGCACTGGAGGAGGGGGTCGCGCAATTGCGGCATGACTTCCACGAGCGCTGTGATCGGCACAGCCTTCGCATCCAAGATGCTCAGGAGGAACTCCGCAACGAGGGGAGTTCGAATGAACGCATCGAGGAGCGGCTTGACTCTCTGGAGACTCTCGTTGCGGAGCATCAGGGTCGTATATCAACCCTGTCGGAGATGTTCCGACCTGTTGCGCCTTTCGGATATCCGGTTTCTCACCCTCCTCCGAGAGAGGACCCGCCTCCGGGTTCTGGTATGGCTTAATCATACCCACATAAAAGGTTGGATGCGTACGCATCGCCTTCGGGATGTCTAAGGTGTACGACAAGCCCTTTCGGGCTAACACCTTAAAGGGACCCACAAACCTGGGGCGAAGCTTATTGCGCAACACATTTGAAACTCCATGTGTAGGAAGATTTTTAGCGTTTAATTAAACACTTTCTCCTACTTTGTATACCTTTTTGTTACGCCGCCCCTTTCGGTCAGCTTGCTCCGTCTGCTTGTCTTGGCTTTCCGCCATGGCATCGCAGACGTGTCGTAAGACACTAAGGCGCGTCGATAAGAACTTATCGATGTGCTTTCGAACAGATACAGGGCTGACATCCGGGAATCCTCCCCCCTCAAGCCCTGGGCCACACACACGTGGCGTTAACGGAACCCTCGGATTCACCAATCCGTTCACGTAAAACGGGATAAACCCCGTAGATGCATGTACCGAATTGTTGATAGCAAATTCAACCATCGGGAGCATCTCAATCCAAAGCTTTGGAGAATCCGGACATTAACTCCGGAGAATATCCTCCACAACGCGATTAACGCGTTCCGTCTGACCGTCCGTCTGCGATGATCCGCAGTGGACATGAGGAGCTTGGTGCCTAGCACTTTAAATAACGCTCCCCAGAATTGTCCCGTAAAACGGGGATCCCGATCCGACACAACGGAATCGGGTAGACCATGCTGTCGAAAGACACGGTCTAGGAACACTTTTGCTGTTCCTTGTCCATCTATGGACTCTGGCACCGCCGCCAGGTGAGCCATATTGCTCAAACGGTCTACAAAGACCAATATGCCGGTGTTCCCGGCCTTATCCTTCGGAAAACCGAAGATAAAATCCTTGCTAATGGATTTCCAACACTCCGTTGGAACCAATAAGCTCGCCAAAGGCGAAGCTGAACTTGAAGAGGGTTTAACCCTCTGACACGTCTCACAGGTGCGTATATACGCACCGACCCACTTATACATATTGGGCCACCAATACAAAGCGCTTAAAGCGCTGTAGATCTTATCCCGACCTAAATGACCCCCGGTAGGGGCGTCATGTGCCTCAAAAAGGACTCTATACTTCAGTTCCTCATTATGAGGAACTACCACCCGCGGAGTGTCCTCCGAGCTCGTGCTATAAAATAGCAGACCGTCACAGTACCTGTAACGGTGTAAACGAGCTCTAGCTCGACTTGACAGGGTTGGCTCTCGCGTGAGCGAGCTCGTAATCGGGACGACGCGACAACGCGTCTGCAAGCACGTTTTGCTTGCCAGGTTTATACTTAACCTCAAAGTTCTACTCCGCAAAGAAGGAGAGCCAACGGGCCATCCGTTGCGAGAGATGAGGCGACTTTGTCGCTGTCCGTAAGGACGCGTGGTCAGTATAAACCACGAACGTCTTTGAGCCGGGTAGGTGAACCCTAAATTTGACAAGAGCATACTTCATTGCAAGTAGCTCCTTTTCATGAACGGGATAATTCCGTTCCGCAGCTTTAAGCTTCCTCGAGTCAAATGCAATTACGCGTTCCGTTCCTGCATCGTCTGCTTGTAACAAAGCACATCCGATTGCGAAATCGGAGGCGTCGCAGACGACACTAAATGGTTTCCCAGAATCTGAGAGAGCAATAACGGGAGCTTTTAACAAGCTCCCCTTTACCGCTTCAAAAGCGTTTTGGTGTTTGGTTTCCCAACACCAATCAACATCCTTCTTAAGAAGGTCGGTTAATGGCTTCGCCATTTCAGCGTAGTTCTCGCTGTACTTGTGGAGATAGTTGGCTAATTCAAGCCACTTCCGTAAATCTCTAAGATTTACAGGCGAAGGACACTCCACAATGGCTTTCACCTTCGCGGGATCCGCCCGCACTCCATCCTTACCGATGAAGCATCCGAGGAAAGGAATTTACTCAGCACCAAATATACATTTGGATGCGTCCGCATATAACTTATGCTCTCGCATACATTCGAGCACAGCTTGAAGGCGTATAAGGTGCGTCTGAACACCAGACGAGTCGCCTTGCGCACGACTATGAACGAATATATCGTCGAAGTACGTCTGAGCGTACTTCCTATGAGGGCGGAAGAGTTGAGTCACCAAACGATTGAAAGTCGCTGGTGCATTTGAAAGTCCTTGTGGCATAACAAGCCACTCCCACAGCATGCCGCTAGGCGTGCTAACCGCTGTCAGCGGAATATCGGACTCGCATGAGCAACTGATAATACCCGTCCACCAGATCTAAGGCACTGTACACCGTACAGCCCGCCATATTGTTCTGGAGGACATCCTTCCGAGGAATCGGAGTCTGCATGGGTACAGTAGCTGCATTCAGCTTGTTGTACACATGCACAATGCGCCACTTTCCGTTCGGTTTACGAACCCAAAACTTTAGAGATGAGCGGGGAGACTTTCTCTCCCGTACCATCCCAGCCTCTTCTTTCCCCTTGAAGAATGCGTCGATGACGTCGCATTGTTCCTTGGGGAGAGGTCACTGCCTAGTGACGCAGTATTTGGTTCCAGGAACCAAATCAATTTGATGTCGGACTCCCCGATCCGGTCGTAACCCCATCGGCGGGTTGTCACTAATGACATCTCCAAATTCCTTTAATAAAAAATGGTAAGGGTCCTCAGGATCCGCGAGGATCTTGAGGCCGCTTCGGGCATTTAATGCCTGTTTGGTTTTCACCAAAACTGACTCGTCCATCTTGGATGAGGAGTTCAACTCCTCTTCCGGACGCAACACGACGACCTCGTCGATTTCATCTGCTTTCAAAGCAGTCTCAAACTCGTTGAAGGACATCTCCTCCAACGACAACAGTTCGCCTACCCCAGGCAACCGTTCCAGGCTTACGCCTTCTGTGACAATACCTGTCACACTATTCAGCATCCGATAGGACTGCTGACTTGTGGCCTGGAGACTCATCCCGAGACCCAGATGGGGGGAGTCAATTGCCCCATCTATTGGAAGCGCCACGCGCCTATCCACAGAGGTCTCTACCTCTACCACCGGTGACTCGCCGGTCTCACCTATAACGGCGTAGTCGGAATCATTTCCGACGTGCGAAAGAGAAAAACTTCGGATCTCTTCGCTTGGAATCGCCTCGCACTTAACCACAGATGTATCTACCCCTACCACTGGAGTCGCAACGTGTTCGCCGGACACGGCGTGGTCGGAATCTGTTCCGACCTGCAGAAAAGACGAACTTCGGGTCTCTTGTCTAAGCGCCTCGCGCTTAACCTCAGAGCAATTTACCTCTATCACTGGCGACTCACCAGTCTCGCCTATATCGGCGCGGGGATTAACCGTCGAATCCCCCTTGTTAAGGAACTCTTCCTTAACGTCATTGGGAATGATCATTTCAGACATCCCAATCTCTGGCATATCACTCCAGAATCGCTTTTTCGATCGATCAAAGGTGGGTTCATGACTCGCCAATGCTTCACCCGACCGCGGGTGCGTTGAGCCAATGGACTTAGACTTCCCGTCTATCCATGGCTCGTGCCGTTCCAGCCACTTCATGCCCAGAATGAGGTCATACCTCGAGTCCAAATCCAGGACTACGCAACGTTCTAAGCTGTCTAAGTCTGCAAACTGCAGCTTAAGGTCAATCGAGACCTTGGGTACAGAAACCTGTACGCCCGTCGCAAGACGGACCGTGACAACGTCACGAGAACGTGCCTCTAGGGCCTCGGCATACAGCCGACTCTTCACAACAGAAGCCCGTCTGACATAATTTTCAGATGCTCCAGAGTCTATCAATACTCTCCAAGGCTTATCAAAGCCTTTCACGTCCGCAAGGACTACCAGCAAACCTGGCTGGTACACCAACTCGGTGCTAGAAAGCACCGCTTCCCTCGGGGCTTTGTGCTGTCGTCCCCTCACTGAGGGGTCCCCCAGTAGGGCGCCACGCACCCCTGGGAGCCGTCGTTTCCCGACGGCTTGGAAAGGGGCTTTTTCCCCACCCTTGGTCCCTTGTAGCGAGTGTCTCGCTGGGGATTTTTCGGACATCTGTTCCTCATATGATCCATGCTCCCACACAGGAAGCATCTCAGCGGCCCATGCCGCTGCAACATAGCCAAGAGTTCTGCCTCGAAGCTCTGTGAAAAAGAGTCAGAATGACTCTTAGCGGGAGGTTTATCCTCTGCTTCTACCTGACTCAGATCCATGGGTTCGGGACCCACCTTAGAGGAACGGACGTTCCTCTAGGCGTTGAACGCCATCTCGAATGCCTCTTCCAGGGATTCGGGTCGGCGTCGGAACAATTCCGAACGTTCTGGCACTTCTCTCAGGCCTCCCATAAAGACGGGGATGGACACATCGTCCGAATACGCTTTCGCGTACATCCCTGTCAACAGGGTCATAAGCTCCTGGATATAAACCTCCAGGTCCTTAGTGCCTTGACGGCACCTCAGGAACGCCAGTTGATTCTGGAAAACCAGATCAGGCGTTGCGTACATGTCCATAAGCTTCTGCTTAAGGACCTTCCCTGTTGGAAACACGTCCTTGACTGATTCCGAGCATGTAAACGCCCATG
>CM047581.1:1715415-1762435 GCA_026184515.1 Peronosclerospora sorghi | reverse complement strand
TACGCTAATAGAATACCCAATATACTATCTATTATACGCTTAGATTTAAGAGGAGGGTCGATCAGCTACGGGCTGATCAACTGTTTCCACAAAAATCCGCCTAGAGTTCCCGTGGGGCGCTTAGAGCAGCCGAACTACTAGGGGCCAAAAACGTGGACCAATGGTGAAGAGTTGAGAACACTAGGCTCGATCACTTTCCACAAAAAAACCTTTACAAAATACTACCGCTGGCACAGCGGGTGGAGTTGAGGGTGAGTTTCCAAGACCTTTACGTCTGCCGGTGGGCCAAAAAGTGCACTACGTGCTCCCGCCCGGGACGTAAAGGGTGCGTATGCAAAAGGGAGGGAGGCGCGAGGAAATCACGCCTCCCCCTCGGTGATCTTATCGATCGGACGCAAAAAGAGAACTTCGTTAGCACTTATATCCTAAAAACTACCAATTACCTAATATCAACCAATCAGAACTACCCATTCCAATGTACTCCGTCGACCAGTCAACCTGATTTCTCTGTCGTCCGTCTCTAACCGTTAGGTACCCGTACCTAGTCGTCCCTTCTCACGATGCCCCGTCTATGTCCCGTCCATGTACCTGCAGTTGTACACACAGTTATACACACGGTTGTGCCCACAGTCACACCCACAATTATGCACCAATTTTATGGTACACTTCACCACAGGTGTAACGGTGTTACATTGAGTTACGTTGGTGTACGTAAATACACAACGGTTGAGGTCAAGTATTGACCGGTCTGAAAGGTTTGGACTTATTGGTTATTTTAACCAATCAGGGCGAGAGCCCTTAGTGAAGGCGTGGCAGCCTGCCACGTGTTGGTGTACAGGTGGTGTACATTACATTTCTGCTAGGTACGAATTGAGTAAGTTCTACTTAGTATTACATATACTTTACATTAGTTTATTAATTTAGGCTAATTACATATTAAATATAAATTAGTTTCCATTTTCACTCTAAGTACAGCTAGACGTTCGACCGTGCAAGGTCGAACGTGCTGTGAGTGTTGTAGCAGGGGATTACCCCCCCCCCCTAGCTAGTCTCTACTAAGGGAAAGCGTTACGCTTTAGCGCTAGCATACTCTAACCGGAAACTGGGGAAGTCTTGGCCCCTAGCGAGAGAGTAATCTCACGCTAAGCCCTTTTATAAAGGCGTATCGGATAAGTAGAGGCGAATCGCCGCTTAAGGAATGTCTTCCTCTGTGCGCTAGCCGCACCGTGCGTTTACGCACCGGCTACAACAGGAGTGTATATATTTTTATTTGGTGTGGGCGATAAACCACATGTGCAAGCCAGGCTTAGGCCATGTCATTATCTAGTCGTCCTTAAGTAAGACTCTACACTACTGTATACTCTCATACATATGAATGTACAGATGGTCCTTTTTTTGGACAAATAAACCGCGATCTAATTACAAAACCAGCATAGTCCTCGTGCAATTTTTTTGAAAACCAGCACCTGTCGCAAAATCAGCACACTTCCAACACACATATTTTGTGGGCCACACTAAAGAATCACAATGTATCGAAATGTTTTTAAAGAGGGGTTAGGCTTATTACTTATCGGAAATGATCGTTTGAATGGGTAAGTTACGAGCGAAAGGATACATGATCTTGCGGTGGTCTCATTTTTTAACCGACATTCTGGTGCTAAAGAACACGCAGTCCGCAAACTAGAAGCCTTTTCATCACATCAGTTTGCTGATATACTGAAAGCAAGTGCTTCAGAGCAGGATGCAGGTTATAATTCGGCTCGCCCGCATCTAGTACCGACTAGGTGCACACACCCCATTTGCTACGTGCACATACCCCATTTGCTACGTGCACACACCCCATTTGCTACGTGCACCCCCACTCCCTTTTATGTCGAAATGGCTATGGGTAAATTTTTGCTTTATAAACCTCACGTGAAAACCAAATTTGGAGCTTGAAGTGGAAGCTATTAAGGATCGTAGACGTTGATGCCGAGCATGACATGAAGCGCAGTTTATGAAACTTAGTGTGCTCTATAAGCAGGAAGAGATGGAGCAAGCGAATCTCGAGGAGGCACTCGGAATGTCCATCTTAATGCACGACAACCTGTTGCGATAGACATTAGTAGAATCTTAAGTAAACATGCGTAGGATACGTTGCTGATCTCTTCTACGAAAGTGCTACAGCATTTTCGAGAGAGCAAAACGAAAGTTGAGGCAAAAATCTGCACGAATAACAAGCAATCGCTTAAGGAAAACGCAAAAAGCAGTGCGAGTGGCAGCGGGATGGAAGACAACGTGAAGAGTATCTCCTAATTGGTGAAAATACGCGGCGGAACGTGCTGGATAGATCGAGATTTACAAATTGCTAAAAGGCACGAAGAAAAGAGCGTAAAATGCACTGCGTGTTGCCATCTGATCTTGGGTCGGAGATTGCTATAGACTTAGTGCTACAAGGCACGAAGTATTACAGAAGTTTTTTGTTGACTGAGGTAGATTTCCAACTTGTCGGGCTCTAACTCGGCGAGAGGCCGCAGCAGCTGTCACGAAACAAATTAGTTTACTTTGCTCATTTACGACACACAACCTTGAACTTATACATTCGAGATTGGATGCCAAGCGTTCATTTCCAGTACATAAGCCGACTAATTGAATATTTGCATTAAAAGATTTTTCAACCGCTAATGCTATCTTCATTATCGATTGACAAGTCAGTCTTAAGTCGAGTGGAATTTTTGGTTGGTTTTGGTCATATCTTGCAGTAGCGTACAGGAGTAAATTGCTCACAATACTTGTCGGCGTAGCGCTGCATCATCTCCGTAAACTGAGAGCTGCCAATTTTGTCGACATAGCGGAACGGTCCACCAATAAAAGGCGAAAAACCGATGCCGAACACGTCGCCAATGTCGCCTTCCGTCGGTGACGATATAATTTCATCCTGCACATAAAGGACCGCTTCGTTTACAAAACGCGAGATAAGACGGCTAACAGTATCTTCGTCGCTGAGCTTTAGATCCTTCTTCTGGAACGTCAGCATTAACCGTTTTCTTCTTCTTTTTACCCTTCGGAGGCTGCACAAAAAAAACCTTTCCCGGACTTCATGCATAAAAATCCCTGTCCGATCATTTCTTAGTGCAGTCTAGCATCGCCTCCCTCCATGCGCACTCTTAGTGCTTTCTACAGCGTTTGGTTAACGTGATAGGCCACGTCAAGGCATACCTCGTCAGCTAGAGTAATCGGACCAACCGCCAATCCCCACTTCGTCATAAGCTTGTCTAGCTTCGCCGGTTACACGCCATCACTTACCAAAGCCAACGTCTAAGCAATGTACGGTCCAAGGCACCGATTCATGTAAAATCCCGGAACATCCTTCACCACGATAGCTGTCTTGCGTCGCGAAGCCCAAGATCAACCGCTTTTTCAGCGGTATCGTCGCTTGTACCGGCATGACGAATAATTTCCAACAACGGCATGTTTGGCACAGGTGAGAAGTAATGCATGCCAATCACGTTTTCTGGTCGCTTGCAAGCAGAAGCAATGTCAGCAATGGGCAAAGCAGACGTATTGGTCGCAATAACACATTCTTCGGACACGTAATTGTCAAGATCGGATAGAACCTTGTGCTTTAGGGATAAGTCTTCAAAGACAGCCTCAATAGCGAGATCAGCCTTTTTAATGTGTGTTTTCCAGATCTCGTCTTCGTCATAGAGAGGCACTAGATTGGCCATAACGATATCGCGCTCGTAAATGGTCATGCGCTTTCGCTTCACCTTTTGATCCAAGTTGGTACGCACATAATCTTCACCCTTAGCAGCAGCAGCCTCACGGTATTTCAGAATTTAGAGTTTCAAAAAAATTCATGAACCACGAAGTTGCTGTGAAATTATAGCTATATCTGGAAATATTATACCCTAAAACTAGCCTCCCAAAACTTACCCATATTTGACGCATTTGGACATAAAAGGGAGGGGGGGGGTACACGTAGCAAATGGGGTGTGTGCACCTAGTCGGTCGCTTTTTTTAGTGGAAAAAGAGCAACTGGGGGATATTGGGAGTAAATGTTAGCATTGTGCGATAAAACCAAGATTTCTAATATACGTTCTGTTGATTTTCGACGTAGCCATGTTTGGCTTTCGAGGTAAATCATATGCGGGAAACGGATTGGCTGAAAATACTTTTATGTATGGTGTGTACATGTTTTAAGTCTGTAGCGCTTAGTGGAATTAAGACTGATTTATTGACTTAAAAAATTTTATATTTACATAATATATATGACTTTTACTTTTGGCAAACACCGAGCAATTGGATAGGCACTTCGGGCTACGGCTATTGAGAGCCGCTACAGCCCATCTACACACGCACTTCAAGATACCAAGACGACCTGCGCCAACAGGTTATGAGCCCAAGTGGCCGCGTGGTTTTTTCGAAGTGTTCCTTTTGATTGAATTCAAGTTTGCGAGCAAGTTTTTTCTTGTGATTTTTTTCGAGTGGTTTATTTCATGTGTGGATACAATTCCTGATACTAGTGGAAGTCCCCTCACTTTCGGAGGGCTAGTGGAATTGTTGGCGTTGGTTTTCGCCGGTGTAATTTTTGATTTATTACTGTTTTTAAGATGGATGATAAGGAGAGTGGTGGCGAATCCGACTTCGAACCGGAAGTGGCTCTGCGCGCTATCCTTGACGGTATGGCGGATATGAAGACTCGCATGAAGTCAATGGAGCAAGCGCAAGCACGCGCATCCGTCGCAAGCACGGTTACCGCGCCAAAAAAGGATCCTCCGCTTGCTGCCCGGAACAGTGTGTTCCGGGAATCACTTAAGAACTGTGGGCCATTTGGCAAAGAGATGACGCTTAATGATCTGGCGGACGACATTGGTATTGAAGTCGGTAGAGCAGCCCGGCCGAACGCGGCCAAGATCCCGACAAAAAACCAAGGGAACGCACAGAATGCTGGCAGAGTGAATGCGCCGGCGGTGCAGACGCCTGAAATGCACTTCAGGCAAGCAGCTCGTGCGCCTGCTGCACAGCCTGTGCAGCCGTCGTGTGCCAAGATCCCCAAGCTCGGCATCGAGAAGTTCTCGGGGGTGGAAATATTCCCCGGACTCGGTGCCGGTTTCAAGAAGTGGGCGTACCTCTTTATCGAGGCCGTTGAGATAGCTGAGATGACCTCAGTCTTTGTGTGGACGGAGCGACTGAAGGTCAACAAGCTTGGGTAGTACCTTGAAGGGGTGGCAGCGGATTATTTTCGTGCGAATATCAGCACGTGGTGGCAAGCTGCCCCGGAATTGTTGGCGATTTTGGATTATATGTACATGGCATTTCGTGTAACAATCTCCCCCCACCAGGCTGCAGTGTGGTTCGCTTCAGAAAAGAGTCCCAAAAGGACTTGGTCTAAGCACTACATGTACCTGGTAGCCCTGGCTCGTGAGAGCGGGATGGGCGAAAGGATGGTGGTCGAGAATATTGTCAAATTCGCCGCGCCACGTCTAAAAGTTGCGAAATGGTCATGGCCAGGTATAATCCTATGCGAGAGGATTACCTGTGCCATGCGCAGGAACTTATGTCATGGGCGCAAGAGTTGGACGAGGATATGCTGAAAGCAAAGTCGACTTCCCGACTGCACGCGAATTCATGACTGAGGCCGGATTCGTAAGGAAGTGCTATGGCTGCAGTAATCCAGTACACATAAAAAGATAATGCCCGCAAAAGGTCAGAAGAGTGCAAAGGGCTGCAAGCTCGAAGGATCAGGGAAGTTAGGGCAATCAGTGGAACGGGAAGGTCGCGTTATCCACCATAGAAGTGGGACATGGCTGTGAAATTGATGGATTGACTGTCGGAGATGACATGTCAGCAATGACGTGGATCGTCGATAGTGGTGCCAGCCGGCGCCTGGTGGCTGATGAAAATTTACTGGTGGATGCTATCACGTGTGGGCCGGAAGATGGGTTTATGTTGCCCGACGGCGGGAAATTATCGGTCACCAATGTTGGAAAGGTCAAGTTAGTTACGCCTGGTGCCGATCCTGTTTCGATTGAGCTAAGTGAAGTGTACTTTGCACCCAAACTTGCCAAGAACCTGATTTCACTTGGTAAGTTGCATGAAAAAGGGTGCAAAATAATGGAAAACAGTGGAAAATTATCGATCCAGTGGAACGGAAACACGCTGTTTCCAGTTGAGATATGTGGATCAATATTCGTGGCAAAATTGATACCGGAAAAGCTAAGCGGACGCACGCAGCAGTTCACGCACATGTTTCTGAACGCTGTCGCTGCCGAAACTGATAATGATGGGCAGGAGGGCACGTCACATCATTTTCATGCCCGCTTGGGTCACATGGCTTACGACACGGTCGAAAGACTAGCCAAGGACCCCAGGACAGGCATCAAGTTGACAGACAGTAGTCGACCAAATTGCGTGACCTGTGCTGAAGGAAAGGGATTAAGAAAGAAACAGCCAAGGGATGATTCAGGTGAAAATTCGCCGATAGAGCGCGTCGGCGGTGTGATATGTAGTGACTTGAAGGGTCCAATCACACCGCGTGACAGGAGCGGAAATCGCTATTTGGTGGTATTTGTAGACCACTATTCAAGCTATGTACGTGTTTTCGCCGCTCGAACTAAAGACAGAGAGGCGAAGATGTTTGAACATTCTCTGACTTGGTTTGAAAATGAGTTCAAGTGTCGCATTCATGTTTTACGTACGGATGGAGGCAGTGAATATAAAACCGTGGAATTGTTCTGCAAAAGGACCGGAGTGCGTCGGAAAGCTACGGAGGCTGGTAATCCAGCCTCAAATGGAAAATCCGAACGGATGAACCGGACCATTTTTAACATGGTCCGGTGTATGTTTTTTGGGTCGGGGGTACCTTTGATGTACTGGTCTGAGGAGGCGGAATACGCCTCGTACATTTGAACCGTACCCCGACCCATTCGAATCCCGGAAAAGTTTCGCCTTTTGAAATGCTGACGGATAAAAAACCTTCATTGAAGGAAATTGTGGTGTTTGGTTCGACGTGCATGGTGTGGGGGGACCCACGGAAAAAGGCCCTTGTAAGACATGCTGAGCGAGCTTTGATTTTGGGGCGCAGTGATGAAACCAAAGGTTTCAAGGTACTACTGCCAAAGGACAGAGTGGTAACGGTCACTCGCCATGTCAGTGCAATCGAAACACTGGACAAGGAGGCGAGTGACCAACTTACGAGGGCACTGGACCTTGCAGCTGAGGAGGAGCTGGAGAAACGGGCTACAGGACGTGCAAATGCGAGATCGCCCCAAGAAATCACTACACCAGGGCAATCTGAAGTGCAAGACACAAGTGACAAGGCGCATAAGCATCCCAGGAAGTCTGGACGCGTGGTCAAGAAGACTTACAAGGCGGTTGCACTGGAAAAAACGAACGAGTAAGAAGAAGACAAGAGACGAAGAAAGTGTGATTGAAGCGTCTAACACTGAAAGGCGCGGAATTGATGACATTGGAAACGAAATTTCGAGTAATAGGTCTGGATTTGAAACGAAAAGGCCTGGAAATGATGTTCCAGAAAACGCGATGTGTATTTACGCTGTGGTTGAGACTGCCGATAATGGAAGTGCGTCCCGGGTTGGAGTTATCGACCTGAAGTCATTTAAGGAGGCGCATGAAGGCGCAAATTCTGACTTGTGGACGAAGGCGGAACAAGAGGAGCTGAAAGCACTCGAAGACATAGGTACATGGAAAATCATCAAGCGTCGGAAAGATAAGAATGTTGCCCACTAAGTGGGTATACAAGACCAAGTTGCGTGCAGATGGAACGGTCGAACGCTACAAGGCTCGGCTTGTGGCACGCGGCGACCGTCAAATTTACGTCCAGGACTACTACTTTACGTTTTCGACAGTCATGGAAGTCGATAACGTAAAAGTGATCCTGGCCATGTCGCAGATGTGGCGAAGCGAAGGCAAAATTTTGGTCACCTTCTGTCAACGGCGTGCCGATCAGCTGGTCAGCGATCGGATTGGTGGAAACAAGGGTGGGCTTTTAAGCCTATCATGTGCAAGGAGTGTCAAGCACACGTATTTTGGTATGTCACATGGCATTGCGTGTATTTTACATATTTTAGTGTTTGGTACATATTGGGACCGTAAGGTTAGTGGAAAAGAAGTAAATTGGTCTTGGATTGGAAAAGTGGCTAAGAGGTCCTAATAGACTCTCCTAAAGTTTGGTTTTCTAAGTCGCTTTCGCACGTCGCGGAGTGTTTGGGGGCAGAGGGTCGAGTAATCCCCTCCTGCCCATTATACCCGGCCGGGGCGCGTCGCAGACGCATTTGGCCCGCCGGAAGTCCTTCGACAGGAGTATCCATTGGCTGACTTCTCACAAGTTTAAGTCACGTACGCTTGGAACGTACTAACAAGTGGATTGGTCTTTACGTGGAGATATCGTTTGTGGAATTCACGAGCATATTGGATCTTTACGTGGACATATTGGTTTCTATAACATTGGTTGGAGTTTAGACCGGCTTTGGTCTTCTCTCATATTGGTCAGGGGCTAGACCAGTTGAGTGGTCTACCCTCTATTATCTCGTATTGGTTGGGTATAGATCGATTGGACGGTCGACCCATTGGACTATACATATTTCAAGTGTAACCGGTCTACAAGTACCCAGGGTGAAGAGTTCCGCCCAGGGTACACCCCCCCAGTACGGTCTGCATACTATCAGACCCAAGTCAGCCAGCGACACGATCCACCGAGTGTTGAACTAGCCCATTCCATCGGGTACACAAGGGGTGAGCTGGAAACCCAAGATCAATCGGACCAGGCGTCTTCTGTTGATGATCGGTCGTCTCCTAGCAGCGGACGATCAGATCGGATCGCAAGCGAAGGTCCGCGGGGTACCCCCCCCCCGTAAGTCGGAAGGCTGGGCACGATGGTGGTCAGGTTCTCGACACAAGTGTGTTCGATTTTGAACTTGACTCCATCACACAGATATGGGGGGTACCGGCGCGGCACGGTGATGTGCCGACGCCTACCCGACGGCGAGGACAGAAGAGGATTATGAAATCCATTTAAAGATCCCGCAAGGTATGCAGATACCTAAAGAAGTGTGGGAAATGTTTGACGTGGATTCAAGTGATGAACTCTCGTTAAAGTTGGAACGGAACTTGTATGGCTAAAGCAGGCCGGAAGATTGTGGCACCAATTATTGTGCCAGACATTGGAAGAGTTAAAGTTCGAGCAGTGCGTCACAGATACCAGCGTGTTCGTGAGGCGTGGTGTGGATGGTATCGTTCTGGTTGGGGCGTATGTTGAGGACCTATTGGTCACCGGAAATACGTCAGACGCAGTTGATAAGTTTTTGTTGAGATAAATGTACTGGAACTCAAGGACCTTGGAATCGTAAGCAAGTTTTTAGGCGCTTGCATCGAAAGTAACACCCGCGATGGCTATAGATTGGATCAGGAGACTGCTATTAGATGAGCGCCTGATCACACATGATTTTGGGAAAATAAATACAACGCGCACGCCGGTGCTTGACATGGACGGTGTGGAAGATTTTAAAGAATTGTCGCCAGCCAAGTCAAGGGAAAAAATTCCAAGCATAAAAAGTTTTCAATGGCTTGTGGGTAGCCTCCTGTGGATATTCCGCTGTACGCGACCGGATATTGCTTTCGCTGTGCACCGTGTGACGCGGCGCACACATGCGCCCACGATAGGAGATTTCAAGGCCGCGAGGCGAGTTGTAAGATACATGAAGGGCACCAAGACGATGAAGCTACGACTGAATCACGATGACGAGCTGCCATTGCCGATCCGGATCACGTGCTATACGGACGCAGATTTTGCAGGCGACAAAACGGACCGGAAAAGTGTGAGCGCAGTGGTGATGTATCTAAATGGAATTATCGTATCATGGAAATGCAAGAAACAGACTGCAGTGGCATTGTCTACGGCCGAAGAAGAGTTTGTGGCCGCAGCTGTGGGCGGACGTGAGGCATTAGGACTGCGGGAATTACTGCTGGAGATTGGTGTTTTTTCGAGGGCACCGCTGCTGATGAAAATGGATAAACAGGCCGCCATCACGCATGTGGAGTCCGAAGCGAGTGCTGTCAGTACGAAGCACATTGACATTAAGTTGAAGTTTCTGAAAGATTTGAGCAAGAAGGGAGTGATTAAGGCAGCTCACGTGTTCAGTTTGGAAATGGTGGCGGACCTGCTAACGAAGGATTTAAGTGCGCAGCGGATGCAAGATCTACGGAAGCAAATTGGTTTGTATTAAAGGTGTTACAGCGCGCGCCGTTTCAGGAGGAGTGTTGATTTTCGACGTAGCCATGATTGGCTTTCGAGGTAAATCATATGCGGGAAACGGATTGGCGATAATACTTTTATGTATGGTGTGTACAGGTTTTAAGTCTGTAGCGCTTAGTGGAATTAAGCCTGATTTGGGGATATTGACTTAAAACTTTTTATATTTACATAATATATATGACTTTTACTTTTGGCAAACACCGAGCAATTGGATAGGCACTTCGGGCTGCGGCTATTGAGAGCCGCTACAGCCCATCTACACACGCACTTTAAGCTACCAAGACGACCTGCGCCAACACGTTCTATACCAAATCTCTTTATTCCGACCGTGGTCGAGGGGTTCACTGCTCACTACGAGACCGGAAGGTCCTGCGTTCGATCTCGGACCAAAACCGAGTGGGTTGGTTTCATCAGTAAGTGTAATGTGACGAATTCAACCAAATCTTTTTTATAAGCCCGGTGGCTCAGAACGTGCTTTCTTTAGTGTCGCCCACAAAATATTTAAAAGGAGAGGCTGCTGTCACCCCCCCCCCTTTGCTGCGGTCACCCCCCCCATTCGCTTCGGTCACACCCCCTTCTACATTGTCACCCCCTCTCATATAAAGGGGGGGGGCTAATAAATTACTACTGTATTTACCGGACCGAGTTTGCAGGTACATCAGGCACCGTTCCATATAACTAATAACCTTTATGCGATGGCAGTCATATTTCGTTTAGTGAATCGAAACCACGTCCTACCTGTCACACCCCCTTCTACTACAGTCTACTACGGTCACATCGCTCTGTGAGAATATGACAATTCACATTTATTGGGGATTCTGCCATCCTATCTGGTTATGTCATTAAAAGACCAAATCCTGGAAAACAGCAGATAAAAGCATTTATGTGTACCTTCGCTCAAGGAGTAAGCCGCGTGATTTTCGTACCCCAGCGTCACAGCCACTTTATGTCGGATCTCCAGCATCTCCTCTAGGATCGCGACGTTTGTAGAGGTACAGCGACGCTTAAAAGCATATTCGACATCTTTGCGAGTCGACTCGACGGTGCTCAGGATCCGAGAAGACCGTAGGGTAGGAGAGAGCAATCTACATCCAAAACGGTAACAGCGTCAGAATGTCAATCCCGAAAAGATATCGCCGAGCCAGTTACCTTGTACATGCCGTCAGTGTCCTTCTCAAGTGCACGAATAAAGTTGTCGCTCATTCCCTTGAGTTCGTCAAGGGAGAACTTGACTTCGGTTGCTTCCTCAAATAGATTCTGCTGGAAATTAATGCCGAGCTTCGACAGCTTCTGCTTCCAAGTCCTTGTTTCTGCAATCCGCTGTGAATCCTGAACCAAACGTAGCGCTGTGTCACCGTGTCGAGTTCGTACGAGATCGGTCTTTTAGTCTTGATTGTCAGAGCCGAATCCAGCCAGATCAACCTCTTCTTACCGGATAGGCAGCGCTCTTTTAAAGTGTATGGATCGATTTGTGGACATGTCTGCACGCATGCTTCGCTGTACATAAAAGTTCTCAATCACTTCGTCTGCCTTCGCACACGCGACCCGCGTCGACTTGTCCACTGCCACTTGCACTAGGAACGTCATGTTGGTCCACATGTCGTCTGCGTCTGAGTAGCATAATACTTGCGAACCGATTAAAACCGCGGCAGGTCAGGCACACCATCAATGCAAGAATCGTATCTATATTGCAGAGCAAATACCATGTTGTCCTGCGTTGAGGCACTCCAGATAAATTGAACCTGAATTTGGTACTTATTTCACCATACGTTTGCGTAAACAGTGTGGCAGAGCAAATAACATGTTGTCCTGCGCGGAGGCACTCCAGATAAATTGAACCTGAATTTGGTACTTATTTCACCATACGTTTGCGTACACAGTGTGTAGTCATGATTTTTCATTCGAGATCGAGTTTCTGGTACGATAAACCCATCGTAAGTAAGCGCAGGACGATTAATATCCGCCACAAACATGTCAATCTTCCACTCTACTCTTTCCGCATTTGTTGTTGCCCCAGTCAGTTCAACTTGCAACTCCATTTCGTAGAGATTCTGCCGACGAATAGAACGGCCCACACAAATCTCATAAAGCGACGCAGTCTTCTTATCTTCGTATTGAATGCAGTTGTGACTAATCTTTTGCGCCGCAGCTCGTCCAAACGCCAACAAGTCGAGCGCCACTAGCTTCTCTTTGTCCTTTATGTCATCACTTACGCCACTAGCTTCTATTTGTCCTTTATGTCATCACTTACGCCACCAGTCTTTGGTTCTTCGGTTTCTGGGCTAGATCCGGAAAGAGGCGGTAGATAACACTCGAACGTTTGGCCAGCCTCCTTTGCCATCGTTTGCATTCGCAGAGAGACACCATCTTGAGGCGACATGAAGCCATTTCGAGTGGTATGAACCCGAACCGCATAGGAAGAGGCTTGAGTTGCAGTATAGGAGGCCACACAAGGGGTGCCCCAAGCCGCCAACGCCTAGAAATCGCCGTGTCATCGTCATTATTATTGGCCAAAATTGTATCATGGTTACCTTCATAAACCCTACCGCACTCGAGCATTGAAAAGCAAGACAAACGAAGAGCACAGTGTGCACTTGTCGACGTCAATGGCTCGATCCTGCGGCTATCACTTTCGTGTTCCAAGCCGACGATCTTCTGCACGGTATTCTCAACGTTACGGCGGAGGGATCCAGCGCAACCATCTCGTCATCGACGCGCTTCATCTGCGCAAAAAATCCGCTCCGGCCATAATCATGAATCTTAGACTAGATTAACGTGCGTAATATAATAGTGGGTGTCAGAATTGGTGGTTTTTAATGTAACAACCAAGAGGTATTCCCGGGAAAACAAAACCGTAAAAACCCAGTTATTTATACAAATATTTCTTGTCACCCACCTCCTGAGGTGGGCGATAGGAAAACGCTCTTATCCCGTCCGTGAAAGCGGGGTTTTCACGCCCCGCACCTGCACAACGCCACGCCCCGCCGCCACACACCACCAAGCCCCGCCACACCCCTAACACCACCACGCTCTGCCACACTACGCCCCGCCACACCCCGAACACTCCCAACACCCCTCACAGCACGCCTCGCAACACCACGCACACCGCACCTCCACGCCCTGCACATCAGACCACGGCTGTTACAACGCATACGCGTGCTCCACCGCTTTGTTTTACTCTTCACCCCACTTAAGCGACAGCCCGATCCCAGCTCTACACGCGCTCTGGCTGAAGTTATTTGGTGGTTTGTCAAATTCTGAAAGGGGGAATAACGGGGAAGTGTAACAAACTTTTGATTTTTTACAAAAAAACCACCCAAAATAGGATAACTTTGCCAGGAAATACAATATCTGACACCCCCTAATACAGACGTATTCTTAAATCCAGAACGGAATGTGCGTAATTATTTCGATACTGTATGTGCTCTTTAAACCTACAGTAAAAAGGCACGTATAGCGTAAGAATTACATTACGCCGCCAGTTCTGATTTTGCAACAAAGCCCACCAACTAAGCAACAGTTGGTGGATCAGGACACAAGTAAGCGAGGAAACTGGGGTCGACCCAGAAGATTATGGACATGCATGGGCACGACCCAGGGCCGGGGGAGTGCCTCCCGACCTGACTGCCACCCTGGCCACACTAACCAGGGTGGTAGGGGGGAGGGGTATGCAGCAAGGCGGAGGACAACCTCTCGATGAGGTTGTATCGGAAAGTCAACTTTCTGATTCGGCATCAGAAGGCTCGGAGATGTCGGTACAATGTACCAATAGTTCAGCCAATCATCTTCCGGAAACGAAACTGGTTCAGAACAAGGATGCCACTCCCACAGAGATGGAGGCGGGCCAAGTATCGGCCACTCTAGAACACGGGATGCGAGAGGCGCAAGTACGACGGCCTTGGCTTCAAACATGGAAACATTTGATCCAGCAACTTTTCGTATGCATTTTTAACAACAAACTAACCAAGAAGAAACATTTAACATTTGCGATACTGGATCAGAAAAGATTGCCAAAGATGAATTCCAAGGAGACGGAAAAATTGCTGGAATTGTATGAAATGATCGTTATTCAATTGGATCAGCCGTGGACGAGATGTAGTTCACGAGTGGTAAAGGTGGTGGAGTTGTCGTGGTCATCTAAGCAATCATTGACCACCATACTACAGCGTGAAATTGGTCAAGCCCATGTCCACATTGCGGAACAATCAGATGAGCCGCCACCACCATTACTACGATGGGCAGACAAGGTTCGGTGTCAACAGCAGCAAGCGGAGCAGCTCAAACAGAAGCAATTTCAACGCCCCTTCATGTTTTTAACGCATGCGTACTCCCCGGATACAATTAAGCGGCTGCGATCTCTTTGTGAACAACAGTTTCGTTGGTGCATGGATGAAGATCTGCGTGACGGCACAGACGATGAATGGTTGATCGTCAAAGGACTTACAGAAGGAACGATCATAGCACGTTCCTTGCCGCAGTTCCTACGGAAGATAATGACCATGGATGATAGGCTCCGTCTAATGCAGACGATACGGGCAGGTAGAAGGCTGCCTAGTGATGGAGCTGCATGGAGAAAACGAGATCAAAGAGGCATTTATAAGTACCCAGAAATTACAAGAGCGTATCGCCACAGCAGCAACAGCACGAGGCACCGGGTCAGCGCGCCTATGGAAAATGGTAGCGCAGGTAACCACAATAAGTTACGACAAGCCGAACCACACAATCTTTTTCTTCTTTCCGACCAGAGAGATAACGCGACGATATGTCGGGGTGGTCGTACCTTTTTTTAGGAAAGATAATCGCCTATCCAACATGCACAACATGGAGGTAGATAACCCTGGTGATACGGAGGCCACATGTAGACGACAGAGCGAGGCTCAAGGGTCGGACCGACCGTTTCAGGGCGTGTATACAATGATAATCCGGAATATTTCCAGGTTGGTGGATATGACTAAAGTCCATATGCTTTTCAAGCAGCATATCCACTCACCATTCCATTTGGTGAACATGGACACTGGAGGACCTTTCTCCGAGACATCGACGGAATGGAGGGTGGTGTGAGAATCTGTGGGATGTCCGGAAGGTATGCGCGGAAAGTTGATAATAGCTTGGGGCGAAACTCTATTCATTATCGAGCATCCCACCATGCGGGGAAGAAAACAGTGCGCACGCTGCGGTCAACCGGACCACCAAATCAGAGCCTGCACCACAGATTTTCAACAATTGCTACAGTAAAGATGCATAGTCATCACAACGAAGGAAATTGGGGAGCTCAAGGCCCCCGCACCGACTTTCACTAGTTTGGAGCAACTTCGTACTGAAGTAGCGGCTAATCGGATGCAGCGAAGTCAGGCAGACCATCACAGTGTGGGTTCAACGGGACAGCAGGAATTACCGCCTAAGACCGAACCATCCCCTGAGGAACCGGATGGAAAGGAGATCAAGAATCCCGACACACCCACCTCGGAGGAGAAGGGCGTCAGCGTCCAACATCGGGACCAAAAAAGGCGACTTGGATCACAAAGGAACCTTCACAGAGACTACAACAAGGCCCCGTCTCACAGGTTAACAAAGGAGGTACCACCGGGATCATCCAGAAGAAAGTGGTGGACACACAAACAGAGGAGACAGCCGGTCCAAGAACCCCTGTCTTAAAAGACACATTAGGACAAGCGCAGTGGAAACCGACGAATTCGGAAGAAGTGGAGCTTGGTATGCGAGAACATACGGCCAAACAAGCGATCATATCGACACTAGAGTCTTTGGATGGGATTGAATGTACAGTGAGATGGAATAGAGTTCCAGGGCACATGTCACGATTCCAACGGAATATCACCCAAATATCCTGGCTTTTCAGAGATGGGGGTTACACAAGTGCGGACAACGGCGACCGGGAACTGTCATTCATACGCGATAGCACAGGCACTGGCGAGCTCACAGCTGGAAAAATCCCCACAGGTACTATCAACCTTAGCCGAAAACATGAAAGTAGGAGGCCGATCCAGAGCACTGATTGATTTTGAGAGGAAATTCCCGGCCGGGATTCGCAAACAGACATAGACAGCGTTGGGACGAGGTCACGACAAGATGTCTGCCAAGGTATCAGCACAGGAGTTCCGGCGGTATCTAAGCGAGTATGCATTTAGTGGTTCCACGCTAAAGGACCTCGTCCCGGTTACAGCATGGGGAAGCAATGACACGCTAGCAAGTATTTGCGCAATGCTACAACGGGATATTTTCGTGGTAAACACATTTCCAGGAGGAGTGTCATATGGGGAGGTACATTTCCACCCTGAGGTGCGGACCATCAACTCTTTAACATACCGACATAGTGGCGAATATACACTAGGACTTGACGAGTGTGTTAGAAAAGTCACGGATTTGAAGAAGCAGGCGGAAATCGGTACACAGCAAATGCCGTCGATTCTTCACTTTGAAGAGGCGCACTACGCTGCCTGTCTGCACGTAAAAAGGGGAGGAGATAGAACCGCCAGATCAACTATACAGGACGTAGACATGTGAAGCGCACAGGTAGAAACATGCGATCTAGGGTCACAGCCTACTGAACGCCCGGACATGCTGATGGAATCTGCATGCGAACGTGACCCTTCAAGGCCTCAGGCACCCCATACTAGTGGCCAGGATCCATTACAAATAGGGGAAGGTACCATGCTTCAACGGTCTGAACTAGCGACTGACGGGGAGTAACAGGTCTGGAAGAATGCCTGGAATAGTCTCAAGGAATATTGGACTGTCCATACACGGGTGGAATTTCCGATGGTAACAGCGAAAAGAATGACATGGATGGAAGCGGCAAAGCGAAAAGCAAATCAACTTCTACACTTGCTAAAACCGACTCGAGGAGGACCCGAGATCCTAGATCTAGTGGACGAAGCAGTTCTGACCCAACTCACGGTATCATTTCGGGAACAGTGCTGGTACGCGGTGATAGACCTCGGGAAACGAGGAGCATGTGAAGGAATCGGGGCGTCGTGGTTCCGGGATTGGGAAAGTCGGGTCTCCAGTGTTCCAACCTCGCAATTAAAGGCGGCCATCATGAACAGAACAACATCGTGTGAGAAGATACGTCAAGTGCAGTATGGCCAGAATAAACTAATTCGTTTTGGTTCGCCGAAACATACTACGACTTTGGCACGGAACATCCTCTGTGCACATCTGTTTGGGGAACAACAGGCTCAGCTACTAGGTTCAGAATTCCGGCCGATTGACTCGATCATTACATTACTCAAACGACACCATACTCTCGCGGTGACAAACGTGGACTATCGGAACTTAATCCGAAATATCGAGAGTGGAGGAGAAAGAGCGTGGTGGAATCTGGCTAGCTTCTTCTGTGAAGCGGCAAGACACACCAACTTGTAGGAAATATCCACAGTGACTCAGATGTGCTCGGATGGTGGGAGCGGGGATCGATGCTAAGGGCATTCAGACGAAGGCACGATTCCAGCATCCCATTCAGTGTGACCCTCGGAAAGCGGATGTATATAAATCCTTTCGATCGTTACATGAGAAGGAATATACGCTGGCGCCACCACAAGATCAACTAGTCCGGCGACCTCAGGACATATGGATAACTAGCCAAAACGTGAGGGGTTTTCCGGAACGTATTCGACTGGAATGGTTGCAAGCGTGGCGAGAGAGACGACTGTCGCCTGATATCATTTTCCTCCAAGAAACGCATATTGATTCGACTGACGCGGCGGAGGAAATGACAAGAGCTTGGGAACGTATGTGGAACAATAACAGTAATTCGCAACGACTTTTGTACTGGAGTATTTTTAAAACCAAGGCGGAAGGAGTGGCAATTTTACTCCAACCTCGAATAGCGTCAGAGGCAAAACCTTGGAAGACAGAAGAATGGAGCTCACGAATTATTGGAGTGACTTTTCGAACATGGACGTTGGTAAACATCTACGGCCCAACAGGAGATAATCTGGAAAAGGAAAGAAAATTCCACACGCTCCGAAAGATATGCCCATCGGCTGATCAACACCTAATAGTCAGCGGAGATTTTAACTGCGTGGAAAGTCCGGTGCTAGATAGGCTCAGAGGACACATGTAACAGGACTGATCCTGTTACAGGATTACACTGTGTTGTGCGAGGAAGCGCGCAATACAAGAGGGGTAGGATTAGTTGATAACAACTAATCCTAAAATAAAAGTGAATATAAATATTCACTTATGTTCTAGAACGCAAAACTAAGAGTGTTTATTTAATGGGTGGTTAGCGGCTGATAGTATAATAACTACCTAATTAATATAATAATATCAAGTATTCAACTAACTGTACTATTAGTTAACCTGCAAGATAGGTATTTATACCGAATCGACTTTTCCTTCGTAGATTATAATAACTTATAATATTTTATTTAAATTTCAGACAACGCGTCTGAAATTTAACTGTGATATTCTAACTTGAATATCAATTATGTAATGGCACCCCATTACATCACCCCCCACTTAAGGTGGTTGGCCAATAATAATTCCTTTTTTGGCCAATCATAGGTGGCACTTGTTGGTCGGAATTTCTCATTCACCAACTGATTGACCATCGAATCGATGGTCAAAGCACGCGGCGGCGCTCTAAAGAGCGCTGCTGAAAACATCTAAAGAGCTTCTTCCTCCGCCTCAGCACTAGGTGCTGAGGTGTTGAGTGACAACTGTGACGCTGCATTAGCAGCGTCAACTACGCAAAGGTCGGAAGACGTACCGTCTTCGACCACAGATGCTGCTAAGGCGGAATCTGGCAAGAAACAGGGAGATGTTGCTAATGCAACATCTCGCACGATGGCAACTTCCGAATGGCATGTTGCCAAGAGGGCCATGTTCGGAAGTTCTGACTCCGAACAAAGTGATGGGGGTACAGCTGTCCCCACGAAAGGATCTAGCGAGTCGAAACTCGCTAGGTGCTCATCGCTTAACAGCGATGATAACTCTGGTGTCGCTGTCAGCTATGACAGCAATAATGATTATCATAGGTGGTTGCGGGAACGCAGATCCCCACCTGGACCAAGTACTTCTCCACGTCGGGGTGATTTAACCCCGGCGCGTGGTGTTGAAGCAGGCGGTGCTCCGCCTGCTAAAAGGGCTCGAATAGAAGCGGCGCCTGCCCCTTCTAAAGCGTATCATTGTACGGAACCACATGTTCCGTACAGAGTGGGGTTTTGGACCCCTGGCTGGGCTATTGCCCCCAACAGTGGCGGCCACCGTAAACGGGACTGCCAGTATGCGTTGTTCGATATCAACGTGCTGGATGACTGCGAAGACATCCAGTCACGTCGATTCGATCGAAGTACAGACGCCAGACTTCTGTACTTTATTGACCTCTTTTTCCAGGTTCGATATTATTCGAGACGGAAAGGGTCAAGGAGGAACAGGGACGATAAAGACGCCCACGACTCAGAGTTGGAATGATTTTGTTGATAACTACAACAAAAGCCCAGATGATTACGTGAATAAAGTTCACGTAATGCGCGAGCGCTTTTTAAAACACTCGCGAACAGGCAACATGGAATACATCCATTTTGCTTGCATCAAAGAAGGGTTGAACTGTGGTGTCCCTTCTCACCTCGTTTGCCCGCGGTGTACGCAGGGCGCTCCTCGTCTGTCAGAGGAGGAGTTGCGGGGGTACGGTGGTTTTTTCCGTACCCGCCGAAATTCAGGGCTTAATTGATACCCTGAATGCATCAACACCTATTGTTGATGCTACTTCGCGTTATGAGTTTGAGACTTCTCCTCAAACTCAGTCAAAAGATCTGGGGCGTCGGACCTCAGAACCTCAATCGGCTCCCAAGAGTCAAACTCTTGGGGATAACCCAGCCAGCGTACCAAGTACTCGGTACGCTGCCCCTTCTTCGAAGGCACCGAGCGCTTTGAGATCAAGCGCTCGAGAATGTATCGCTTATTCCCCTGATTATCGATCAGGTGCGGCGGAGGTTGAGAATTCCCTCGCCGTTGTTGTTGCGGAGCATGGTTCTTTGCTCCGCAAGCTCGAGGAGGGTTATTCCTCCTTGAGCAGCGATATGTCTCACTCTGTGAAGACATATCGGTCTCTTCGCGAGGATGTCCGCGACATACTCGGGTAAATTGAATTCATTAACTTTTCCGCGACATCCTCGGGGCGCACTCTGCCCTTCAGCAGAAGAATGATCTTCTGTACATCGAGCTTTCCCGCTGTAAGGAAGAGCTCGATCGGCACAAGGCTGGTCTTGAGAAGTCGGAGGCGGAGGTAATGACTCTCCGCTCTTCTAGTCAACGGCTGGAAGCCGATTCCATGTCTCTATTGGGAGACTTGGAGAAGCACGTTATCTTCCGTGGTTCTGCGTCTCGTCGTAAGACGAAGACGAATGATACGGCTTGAGCCGCCCAACATAGAATGTTGGGTGGAGCCGCATTGCTGTGGGAATGTCTAAGGTATAGGCATTCCACCGAATCGCTTGGACCTTGAAAGGTCCAATGTACTTAGGAAGCAACTTCCGTGTAGGGAAGTTGATTATTGCATGTGTAGGCAAATTGACAGTACTTAATAATACCAATTCACCTTTAAGAAAGGAGTTTTTGTTCTTCCTTCCTTGCTTGTCTGCATTTTGCTTCTGCTTATCAAAAGCAGAGGCAAGTGCATCTTTTATATAGCGTATTACAGCTTGGCGCTGTAATACGAATTCATCTATTGCTTTATCATCAGTAGGTGCGTTGTCCTCATTGTCTGCAGCCATTGCTGCAGACACATATTCATCATATGCAGCTTCAGTTTTAATTGAAGCTGATTCCGCTTCTACTGTACTTTCAGTAGAACGGCCATCGTTTTGTTCACAAGTTGCAGTTGCAACTTGCGCATTTACTCGCTCAAAATTTGATCGGGTCCCTCCCCCACTTAGATTTGGCGTACCGCCAAGTAAAGCTGGGGTTCGTGGATGCCTTAAGGCATTCACGTAGAACGGAGTATGCTTAGTTGAAGCATGCACCGAATTGTTAATCGCGAATTGAGTGAGTGACAGGTAGTCACTCCACTGTTCAAAGGCATGTGCGTATGATCGCAACATGTCTCCGAGAACGCGGTTAACCCGTTCCGGATGGTCCGCAGTTGACATCTTCAACTGGGTTCCCAACAATGAGAACGTTTCTTGCCAGAAACGTCCTGTAAATCTCAAATCTCGATCCGAGACAAAGTCTTCCGGCATTCCGTGAAAACGGAATACCGTATCAACGAATATCCGCGCTGTTTGAGCGGCGGTTACGTTCGCTGATACTTAAGTAAGATGTACCATCTTACAGAAACGGTCTACAAAGACCACTATTGCAGTCTTCCGACTATTGTCGGGTGGAAGACCGAATACGAAGTCCATTGAAATGGACTTCCAACACTCTGTCGGAACCGGCAGAGATTGCAGCGGAGCCTGTGCAGACTGCGCAGGCTTAACGCTCTGGCAAATCTCGCAAGTTCGTACGTATTTCCGTACCCACTTGTACTGGTTTCGCCAGTAAAAGTCACGTGCGAGAGAAGCGTATGTCTTCTCTCGACCTTGAAGCCCGGAAATCGGTGCATCATGATCCTCAAACATAATTTGATGTTTGAGATCATCGTCGTTTGGAACGACGATGCGACTTTCATCTTTTTGGTCTGTGCTGTAAAGCAGCAGACCATCGTGCAGTCGATATCGATGCACGCAAGCGCGGAGGAACTCTGGGAGTTCGTCGCGCTTCTCACTTGATTGATTACGTAAGTAATCAATCAACAGACGTGTCTCCTCGTCTGTTTTGTACGCCTCGCGTACTTGTCGTATAATTGACGTCGACAAAGCAGTGCAACGGATCGCGTTTGCACTGGCACCTTCGGTTACGGACGGTTTCGTCTCGTAATCGGGCCTTCGTGATAGCGCATCCGCTATCACGTTCAACTTTCCGGGTTTGTATTCAACCGTAAAGTTGTATTCAGCAAAGAATGACAGCTATCGAGCCATTCTTTGAGAAATGTGTGATGAATTCACGGCCGTGCGTAGCGACGCATGGTCCATGTAAACCACAAACGGTCTATCTCCCAATAGATAGTTTCGAAACTTGGCCAGTGCATACTTCATGGCAAGGAGTTCCTTGTCATGCACTGGATAGTTGCGCTCGGCTAGGCGCAACTGACGCGATTGATAGCAGATTACGCGATCACGATCATCGTGATCACGCTGCATCAAAGCACAGCCGATAGCGAAATCGATCGCGTCGCAAACGACGTGGAACGGACGCTCGTTATCGGCTATAGCCAAGACAGGCGCTTCCGTCAAGCTTTGCTTGACTGCATTAAAAGCATCTTGGCATTGGGTATCCCAATGCCATTCGACATCTTTCTTAAGTAATTGAGAAAGAGGTCGTATTAACCCAGCATAGTTGCACGAATACTTGTGCAAATATGTTGCCAACCCAAGGAACTTTCGAAGTTCCTTAACGTTGTTTGGCGTAGGCCATTCAACGATCACCCTGATCATTTCTGGATCAGAGCGCACCCCGTTCTTGCCCACAAAACATCCAAGAACGGGTATCTCAGGTGCACCAAAGGTGCACTTCTTTAGATTTGCATAGAGCTTATGCTTACGCATAAGCTCTAACACTCGACGTAGATGTTCCCTATGGACATCTACATCGCTTTTATCGTGTTCACCCTTACTATGGATGAACACGTCATCGAAATAACTCGGTGCGAATTCTCGCACCGGGCGTAATAGATGCGTTACGCATCTGTTAAACGTAGCATGGGCATTTCGAAGCCCCTGCGGCATAACAAGCCACTCCCAAAGCATGCAAATTGGGGTGCTTACCGCTGTGAGAGGGATATACTTCTCACGCATTAGGATTTGATAAAATCCATCTCTTAGATCGAGAGCACTAAAGATGGTGCTCCCGCACATGTCATCAATGATGGCATCTTTTCGCGGTATCGGCGTCTGCGCTGGTACCGTCACTGCGTTCAGCTTGTTGTAAGCGTGAACGATTCACCACCCACCTGTGGACTTTTTCACACAAGAGGTGGGGGTAGAGTGCGGTGAGATAGACTCCCACACTTGGCCTGCTTTACGACGAGCTTCGAAAAACTCGTCGATCGCTTTTACTTGATCACGCGGCAACGGCCATTGCCGCGTGACACAATACTTTGTGCCTGGCACGAGGGCAATTTCATGAGTTCCATTATCCTTAGGGATCTCTCTAGGTAATTCTTCTGGGAATACGTCAGCGTATTCCCGAAGTACCTCATAAAATGGGGAGTTCGCTTTAAGCGAGTCCCAGCTCTGCGCTTCAAAGCGCTGAACTTTGGTTTGATCATTGGGAACCTCGTTCCCAATGTTTTCCACTTGTAATGTGGATATTCGTTCACGAATATCCACTACATCATATGTTGCAACGATGATACAGATCTGTTCGATCTGATCATCGTGCAAGTTCTTCATAAACTTCTTCCAGCTTAGCGCTGGAAGAGCCATCACCTCCGAACCTTCTTTCGGAGGGTGTTCCATCAACAGAGACTGGGTAGATAATCCGGTCTCCGTTTGCGTCAAGACGTTGATCGTCTCGACGAAAATGTCCATGCAATCAGACGCACTCGTCTGATTGACTGCTACACGGTGATTACCATTCACCGTGTGCGAATACTCGTCATCATGGTGGCCACTGCCTACCATGGAATTTTGGTGATCAGATGTTCTCGTCTGATCGACCGCCTGTTCTGCGACACGGTGGTCTTTATCACCCGTGTGCATGGCTAACGCAACGTGGTGGGAACTGGCCACCACGGTGTTGTGCTCACGATTGCTCTCGATCGTGAGTTCACTCTCATCAACACGGAATTCTTTCGTCGTGTTGGAACCTTCGGTCGCACAGTGGGTGTTTCCCACTGTGGATACTATTTCATTCTCACGGTGGGTGTTTCCCACCGTGGATATCTCTTCATTCTCACGGTGGTCTTTATCACCCGTGGATATCTCTCCAACACGCAACGACTCTTCCGTTGCGTGTGGTAGTCCCTCTGGACCCTCACCAGCGGAGGTACCTTCCGCTGATCGTGTCGGAACAGACCTGGTGGTGCCATCGCTATCCACCAGACTGTCCGACGCTGCGGTTGTATCTTCTGATACAAGCCGGATTACACACAGGGTGATCAGATCCTGTGGGTCCGCCGCTGTCTATCGATAGGTTAACCCAGTCGATCAAAGGTTTAAACTTGGACATCCATGGGATTCCAAGTATCACATCAAACTTGTCATCTAAATCGAGGGCGATGAATTCATCCTAGAATGACAGTTCATTCAACTCGAATCGTGTTTTAATCACACGCTTTGGATTAGTCACGGTTGCACCTGTTGCTAACAGGACTGGCAACATACTTCGTGGGGTTTCTACCTACACGAAGCTCAACAGCGTTAGACTATGAGTTCTAACGAAATTGTTTGACTCTCCTGTGTCAAAAAAAGCTCGCATGGGGACATCGCTCCAGTGCGGCTTAATCTCCAGGGTGATAAGAGGCTTATCATCACCCTGCACCTTTTGACAGGACATAGTCCCGTCTGGGGATATTACCCTCACATTCCCTATGTCGGCATGTGGGATAACATTCCCAGTAGGGTACCCCGCCTCTACTGGTGATTTACGTTTTTTTTCACCAACAGGGTGATGTCCCTGTTGGTGTCGCCGTGCAGCGGACGGTTCCGTCCGCTGACTGCGTGGCACCGGACGCGGTGCCATACACTCATGGGCAAAATGCCCCACTTTCGCGCATCGATTGCAGCGAATATTCTTCTTAAATTTCGGTTGCTTCGAGTTCGAAGCAACCGCAACCAATATGTCCATCGGCTCTGGACCTCCACCGCCCATGCTCTGGCGCGGGTGGCTGTTTCTTGAGACGAAGTGTGAACTTCGTCTGCCCGACTGTTGATTGTTGACATGCTGTTGCGGCATGTCAAAAGCGAAGTGTTGTTGAGCCCTTCGGCTGTACCCAGCATGCGATGACGCTGATCGCATGCTGAACTCTTCACGGATTCTCATATCAATGGCATCCCTTAGAGTCTTTGGCGGGTGCCGGTAAAGACTCTGTTTGACGGGACCATCATTGAGTCCCTTCATGAAGCCAGTGACCTGCATAGCAGGGGGCACCGGCTCATACACAATATTTGACAGCAAATATTGCGTCTTCTGAGCGTAAGCTTGAAGGTCAAGCTTACCTTGCCGGAGTTCCATGAACTCCTGCCGACTACTTAGCTCCATTTCTGGAGCTTCTAAGTTGAGCTTTAGCTCAGCTTTTAATTCCTGATAAGTCAGGAACGCAGAGTCATAAGTGGCTCTGCGACTCATCGCCCATGCCCTGGCTCTGCCTCCTAGACATGTTGTGGAGAAGTACGCCTGTTGAAGTTCGTCAACAATATTTTGCGCAGAGATGGCATCTTCCACCTCTGCGAACCATCTACGAAGGGGCTTGCCCCCTTCGCTGGTAAAGGGCGGTACTCGCGCCTTTACCACTTCAACGCTATACGTTGCAGGTGCCGTCCGCGCTGCCTCTTGCGCGGGCCGTGATGGTATTTCGAGGTGGTTTCGCCTAAAGCGATGCACCACCTCCATCGCTTCCTCCGGGGTCTTATCCAGGAGGAAAGTAAGGATGTCGGTACCCATGGACCGAACCATTTCTACCGTCGCGTCTTTATTACGCGAAGTGAAGTGAGGGAAGTGTTCCGTCACCACTTCCAGCGTTCTCTTTCGCTCGGCAGGCGTCATGTCTCGCGACATGATGCCGAGCGGCTCTTAATCTTCGCTCCGCTAGTTAACTAGCGGAACGGAACTGTGGTCGTTAGGACGGACCACAAAGTGCTACCAGGTGTTACAGGACTGTTCCTGTTACAGACTTACACTGTGTTGTGCGAGGAAGCGCGCAATACAATAGGGGTAGAATTAGTTGATAACAACTAGTCCTATAATAAAAGTGAATATAAATATTCACTTATGTTCTAGAAAGCAAAATTAAGAGTGTTTATTTAATGGGTGGTTAGCGGCTAATAGTATAGTAACTACCTAATTAATATAATAATATCAAGTATTCAACTAACTGTACTATTAGTTAACCTGCAAGATTCGGTATTTATACCGAATCGACTTTTCCTTCGTAGATTATAATAACTTATAATCTCTTATTTAAATTTCAGACAACGCGTCTGAAATTTAACTGTGATATTCTAACTTGAATATCAATTATGTAATGACACCCCATTACAACACAGGTCAGCACAGACGGAGAGTAAGGAGTTATCATCAATGGTGGAGCTACTACGATTACAAGACGCGCGATCAAGTATGACTTCATCACTCGAAGAAATCATCCCGATCACGTCAGCGAACTTCTTTACGTACTGGAGAGGAGCACAAGCTAGCCGCATAGATCGGTTCTATCTTTCAAGTAGTCTCGTGGGTTGGATCCAATGGCTCTACACGACGGAGCCAGTTCAACACTCGGAACATAGGGAGCTACAATTACACCTTCGTTCTCCCCGGACTGATACGATCACTAAACGGATTCCGACAGCGGCATACCCTTTTCGAAGTTCCGGTTTTGTTGAAGTCAACAAGAAGTGCGGAAATGCATCCAAAAGGTGACAGATGTGTGGGAGTATCACCAGACTCCTTGGGACTGTTTAATAGGGAAGTACCGTCAAGCGGTGCAACAGACCAGGCGACGTCTCAAGTACCACCGACGTAGAAGAGCCAGCCGCTTGAGACGACGACTGCGGGACAGCTGCACTACAAGAGACGAAGTGATAGAGAGTGGCATTGTAGATCGAAAGATGATCAAGTAAGGCAAGAAAGGGAGTTTTCTACATCGGGCTTCATCAGACATCCGATGGTTATATAAACGTGTCGCAATTTGGGAGAAAGACCAAACGGTGACGAAAATAGACTTCGGGAGCGAGGAGACAAGACATTCACCAGTCACAATTGCAGACAAATTCGCAGCTACATGGGTCCGATTATTAGGGGGCCGACATAGTCTCATTACTAAAGACGAGATGGGACCAAAACTTCAATGTTTCCTGCGCGGAGCAGTCATGAGGAAGGTGATGCCGTCCCAGAATGAGATACTTATGCGTAGGATGGACGAGGAGGAAATCCTCACAGCAATCAAATCGCTGTCGCGGAACAAGTCACCGGGACCGGAAGGGATAGGAAATGAATTCTACAAGGACTTTTCTACCGTCCTAATAGAACCGTTAAGGGTTTTATTTAACAGGATCAATGAAGTAGAGAAGCCTCCGGAATCGTTCCTTTAAGCTCTAGTCATTCCTCTACGAAAAAATGGAGACTCGGCCAATGCGATGGACTACCGGCCTATATCCCTTCTACAATCGAGTTACAAGATCTTCGTGAAGATATTAGCAACCCGACTTCAGCAATTTCTAGGGGAGCTGATAGGGGCCTCCCAGCAAGGCTTCGTTGCCGGGAGACGACTGCACCGGGCAGTTACCCTTATGCAGGCAGTATTGCAAACGGGGCAAGACGACATAAATTTGGCACCAGAAGACAGTCCAGCGGTCCTGTTTCTTGATTTCATGAAAGCATATGACTCTGTGGACAGAATATATCTGTACGAGACACTGAAAGAGTTTGGTTTCTCTCCGAATTTCATTGGATTGGTGGAAAGGCTACACTTTGGCACAACAGCGCAGTTCAACGTTAATGGAGAATTATCAGAGCCAATAATGATAGCCTCCGAGATCCGTCAAGGTTGCCCATTGGATCCTCTACTGTTCATTCTAGCGGTGGAACCTTTATCATTAGCGATCCAGGGAAAGGAGTCAATTCGGGGACTCAAACCGTGTCGTCTTAGTACGCTCCACAAGTTTTCAGCTTTTGTTGACGATTCTACAGTCTTCTTACAAGAGGCAGGATCGGCCCCAAAAGTGATCCAACTAGTGAAGAGCTTTGGGGAATTGTCAGGTATAAAAGTTTAAGTTCGCAGAAGCAAATTGTTGCTCCTGAACAAGGCAATCGTCCTTCAAGAATGGCATGGCATCCCGGTTTTACAACTGCCAGAGACTACAAAGTACCTAGGTTACGATATTGGATGGACGGACCTTACGGAAGTGAATTGGGCGAGGAGACTTCAAAGCATACGGAGACGACTCCAAGTGGCAACAATATGTGGTACAACAGTCATGGAAAGGGTTCTGTTATTTAACACCATTGCGTTTCCTGCCATCCTTTTCACGGCGAAGATATAACCTTCCACCCCAACATATCCTGCAACACCTGGTTCATATTCAGAAGCAGTTTATTTGGGTGAAGGCCACTTCAGGGGATACTGTACGGCATAAAATATCACCGGCGCTTCTGTATACGCCAAAAGGGGCAGGGGGGATGGGCTTGATTGCGATCCCACTGGCTATCCGAGTCCAACGGATAAGAGATGCTACCTCTTGGCTAATCGAACCGCCCTCTGTATACAAACAGGCGTGGCTAAGCTGGAGCTGGGTGCAGATGGATGGAAACCAACTCAGGAACCTTACTCCTCATACACAGAAGCGGAGTAAAGGATATACTGGGGCCTCCAGAGGAAAATGGGCTGATCTACGCCAGGAACTCGGACAGTGGATGAGCCCAGATGAAGAGCAATCTACCCAGTTACAGCGGTATATTCAGAGTTTACCACTCCAACTAGATTCGTTTCGGAACGGAGGTTGCATGGACTACAGGAGAGGGGTACGAAAGGGGAGTCGAATTACGATCAATCTTTATTTAGAAGACCGGCCGATGCATACCAGCTTCACGCCGGCGATGGCAACCTTCTGGGGTAGCTTTGCATGGCATTCAAATCCCTGGATTATAGATGGGAAAGGTGAAATGCTACGGGTGGCCAGATACAAGAAGATACGCCAAGGATCGATCAATGAAATGCGGATCAGACGTATATCTGGAGCTGTATATGAGTGACAGGTAAAAGCCATTGAAAAGAGCAGTCACGCACGGCACATCATCATTGAGTGGATGTACTGGATTGACATGACATGGGAGAAGCAAGAGGACAGATTGGTAGCAGGTTTCGCCAGGGTTGGAACGGCATCAGTGACTTTCAAGCAATCCAACAATGGGATACTATGGAACAATACCAGTGACATGAACCAAGTGGCTGTTTTACTACCACAGTCGGCAATACATGGAGTTCCCTGGCGCCTATGTGACGGAACACCGATAACGAAGATGCCCTTTCGAATGCGAAGGGCATTTAAACGGCTATATCATGAAGATATTTCACGAAAATTGGGACATATAATGGAGAAATGGAAGGACAAGTTCCGAGCAGATAAATGGATGTCGGCGGTGCAGGAACAAAGTCCAAGGCAACTGTGGGAACATAGGCGTGTGCTGACATATTATCAACTCTGAGTGAATTATAGAGTGGAAACACTTTACCTCAATACATTCACTATGGACAGTGGCACCAGTGGTTCCTGTCAGGTTGAAGAGCAATTTCTGATACCAGGGAAAGGGGTCACCCATATCTTGTGGGGGTTTTCAAGAGCCGTCAGTGTTTGGCGGTTCATCATTTCTTAATGGAACGGCGAGACTGTCAACAAAGACCAAGTGCAAAGATATGCATATGCAGTCGCGACACGGAAATCGCCGGAGGTTTCGTTGGAAATGAAGAGACGCATTTCTCAAGTGTGCCGCAGACCGGAAGAGGATGTAGAACGCCATTTCGAACGCATATGGTGGACATTATGCAGTGTAGCCATTACGTGTCTATGTAATCATCGCAATATGGCTGTTTTCAGACAGGAAAAGCGTTCCGAAGCGGAACGAGTACGTCAAACATGGAAAATATGCTGGAATCAGCTGAAGGCATGGGAGGCGCGAGAAATCCTAAATGGGGAGTCCCGTTTGCACGGGATCCGACTCACACTTTGCCTCCAGTGCATTAAGGAAGAACCAAAAGCACACCACATCGTAGGAGCAGGAGAAGTTGAAGAAGAGCTAAGTCCCAACCCAGACGACGATACGACCCTTTACAAGTATACAGTCAACCCTCTCTATAAGATCCACTGTTATAAGAGCCATCCACTATAAGAGCCATTGCCAGGACCATACGGATTTACGCCAGCAAAAATCCTCTCTCTATAAGAGCATTCCATTTATAAGAGCAAGATCCGTGTAAGAATATACGTTTTATACATAGTGACCCTCGCTATAAGAGGCACTAAATTTGTATTATTTTAGAATTGGTTACCAGAATGCCATGGAAAGCCTCAAAATGCTTCTGAACTGTTGTTTTACTGTATATATTTACCAAAACAATCAGATATATAAAAGGGGAGATCAGTATCCCACCCATCAGCCATCACTCAGCCCACACAGGTGTACCACAGTCCTGTATTTTGTCACCGCATCACATCAGGTACATTTTTCCCAGCACCAAGATGCCACCGAAAACAAAGCAGGCCATCCCTTTAGAAACAAAGAAGGCAATTTTGGACTACCATGAGAGCCATCCTTCTCTTACCCATGAACAGATTATGGAAAAATTCAACCTCGCCAGCCGTAAAACTGTTACAGGTATCATCCGCAAGAGGGAGAAAATTTTACAAGCTGCCATCGAGTCTACATCAGGCAATGACGATCCTCAACGCAAAAAACTACGCGTGTGTGATTTCCCTGAGGTGGGTGCCTTCTTTAGTGCTCTCCTCATCACGCACCTTAATGATCTTGCTAACTTTACCACGCGTCAGCAGTTGAACAAGGCTGTCAAGATCTGGTTTGTCCAGATTAAGTCCAATAATGTGGTGCTCACTGACGTTCTCGTAATTACCAAGGCACTTTTCTTTGCCGAGTCCCTTCGAATTAATACCCCCACGCAGAAGGAGTTCTCTGCGTCTGACGGGTGGCTTCAGCGATTCAAGTCACGCCACAACATAAAGTCCTACCGTCTACACGGAGAGGCTGAGAGTGCCCCGATTCAAGATCTGACTGCATTTCGCCTTGAACTCCAAGATATTACTGGAAACTATGCCCTTAATGATGTTTTCAATTGTGATGAAACTGGGCTTTTTTTCCGTATGTCCCCCAACAAGACACTTGCCCAGTCTGTTGAGAAAGGGTTTAAGAAGGACAAGGCCAGAATTACAATTCTGCTGGCGTGCAATGCCTCTGGTTAGTGGTTCTGTGACCTTGTTGTCTGTTTTTTATTCATTTTCTCTCTTAAAATATTGCCCAGGATCTGAAAAACTCAAACCATTAGTCATCGGGAAAGCGGCCAAACCCCGTTGCTACCGGAACGTGGACATGACAAAGCTAGCGCATGTCAAGTACTACAATAATAATAAAGCATGGATGAGAAGCGATATTTTTAAGTCATGGATCCTTGAAATGAACCGCGAATTCCGACGCGAAGATCGTAAAGATCTTGCTTCTTGTTGATAATGCTAGTCCCCACACGGTCGAGGAATATGAAGGTCAATGTGGTGGAGTCAAGTTCGAAATCGAATACATTTGTATCGACAACCTGACCACCACCATCGTGCCCAGCCTTCCAACTTACGGGGGGGGGGTACCCCGCGGACCTCCATTCGAAATCTGGTCCGATCGTCCGCTGCTGGCAGACGACCGGTCATCATCCAGAGACACTTGGTCCGATTCACTTAAGACCATCTCACCTTGTGTACCCATTGGAGTGGGCTAGTTACACACTCGGTGGATCGGGATCGCAGATCGATCTGATTCGGTACTGAATATGAGACCGTGCTGGCTAAGTGTACCTAGGTCGGAACTCTTCACCCCAGGTACGCACAGACCAGAAACACTTCCGAAAGATAGATTCCAATAGGTCGATCGTCCAAACGATCTAGACCTTACCAATACGAAATAATAGAGGGTAGACCAATCAGCCGGTCTATCCCCTGACCAATATGAGAGAAGACCAAAACCGGTCTAAACTCCAACCAATGTTAAAATGAGCCAATATGTCCACGTGAAAACCCAATATGCCCGTGAAACTCCACAAACGATATCTCCACGTAAATACCAATTCAATGAATAGCACGTTCCAAACGTACTTGACTTAAAGTGTCGAGATCGCCAGATCGTACTCCCGTCGAGGGACTTCCGGTGGCCAAAGTGCGCGTGCGGCGCGTCCAGACCGGGTATAATAGGCGAGAGGGGATAATTCAACCCTCTTCCCCCAAACACTCCGCGGTGGGCGGAGGCGACTAATGTACGTAAAAAGAAGAACGGCGACCCCTTGCTGTGGTATAGACCAAGACCAAAGGACTTCTACTTAGAAAATCCGCAACCAAAAGACTCTATCCGTAAAATCCACAACCAAAAGACTCTTACTTGGAAAAACCGCAACTAACCAATAATACTACCTCCCTATGGTCCCTAATGTACCCACACAAAATTATGTAAAATACCCAAAGTCAGGTGACTCACCCAAGACCAGCGTTCTTGATACTCCTTGAATTTGATAGGCTAAAAAAAACCTTGTTTGGACCAATCCGAAATTCGACCAACTGCCTTGACCAAAAGTGACCAAATTTGTGGTACACTTCACCACAGCCTCCCCTGAGTCCGACCGTGTCGCACAACGATAACGGACTGACTCACCCATCACTCGACCAACTGGACCTCGGCCACTCGCACTTCTTCACCATGGACCAAACATCTTCGAAACCTGCGTCAGGTACTTCCTTCACTGCACTTAATCTTCTTATGCTTCCCTTTGAAGCTTGTTCTTGTCGTTCTTGCAGAAACTCTATACGCCGAGTCGCCCCATATTGCTTCACCTGTCCGGTCGGCTCGGTCTGGCAGCCCACATAATTCTCCTGCACTTAAACATCGGAAGGGTGTCAGACTGAAGCCGACATGCGGATGCAGGATATGCTCGCAGAGAACACGCGGCTCAGGACCCAGGTGGCCAACCAGGCAACACGAGGTGCGAATCTTTGGTCTTCATCTTGTACTCTTCTTTACCCTCGTTTGTCTTCAGCTCTTATCTCTCCCAACATAGTCCAGGCAATAGGTGCCTTGGTCGATGCTGATAGGCAGTCTGACGGTCACGATGACCAGCTTCGACACATTTTGGAGGAGCTGATAAGCGCGCGCCATGAGCTGTCCCGTCTGGAGGCTCATCAGTCCCATCTCCGGGATCAACTTGCACTTGTTCGACGGCAGCAGCTGGACGGACAGCTTGATGCGACTTCACTGTGCATGCAAGGAGACGACCTCGCTGGACGAATTTCCGAGTTGCAAATTGCGATTCAAGACCAGACCGGGAAGGTCCGGTCCTGTCAAGACAGGTCCGACGCTTGGACGCAAGAGTCGGGTCGTCGTCAGGTGGCACTAGACGAGTGCCGCCAGCGCTTGATGAACTTGCTAACTCCGTGTTCGACTGCTTCCTCCAGCGTAGATAGGTCCGCATCGGCAACCTTAGTCGCCTCGGGGCAAGACCAAGACCGCTTGAAGGAGGACCAAGACCGCATGCAGCAGGACCAAGACTGACGTCGCTCATTGGCTGATATTCAGCATCCCGAAATTACATCAAAATCAAAGAAGCGCGCGGACGCACCGAGTTGCTCGAGGGCGCGGGGCACTGCGCGCGGACCCGGAATCGGGGGGAAGCGTGCAGTGTCCCATAAGCGAGCCAAGACACAGGCGCTTCTCATGGACTCGGACTCGGACATGGACGACATCTACAGCCCCTCGGAAAGTCGAGCGCCCTCGCGCCGTACTGCAAGTCGCATCCAGCACACAGGGGTCTCGTCTGAGGAGGACTCCAGCGAAGGGTCCGGCGATTCCGAGTTCATGATCCCCATCCAGTCCAAGTCACGAACGAATTTGCGTGACAGTTTTGTCCAAGTGGCGTCGACAGTGGGGTCAGAGCAGAAGACCGGTCTGCCAAGTGACGCTGCACCAGTATCGACATCCGCGACGCCGGCACCTTCGGTTCTCCTCGGGACATCCGGGCTTCACAAGTACGCCTTATTGAAGAACATGGCGATTGATACCAGATCCCTTCCGCCGCGGACGTTTGAAGTCACTTGGACGTGGTCGTCGGGGCAAATCGTCTGTTTGCGCCGGTCTACCCTGACCAAGCAGCTTCTGGCCCGATCTTTCTCTCGTCCGGACTCCTGGCTTTTTCCACCGGTCAAGAAAACCCCTGCCACGTCTGCATGGAGGGCGGACCTGATTACGTCGGCGCAGATCTCCCGCCTGTACGGCGATGAACTATGTAAAATCTTCGAACACTCCAAGATAGGACTTGTGTTCCACTTGACTCCATGGATCGGCACTTTGCTAGGCCGGGTGAAGAATTTCAACAGGATCCACGGCCAAGCAATTTGGGAAGCGTCCCACTACTGGGTGCTTCCTCCTGACCGGGTGCGACAAGATCCGGGCCTGGAGACGTTCCAGAGCAAGCGCAAGCGACGTCGAATTCGAGCAGGCGAGGCTTGGCAATCCCTGTGCCAGTACATTTTGGACGGGATGCGAGCTCGCGAGTGTGACGTCGACGTGTTCTTGTACCCGGTGTTCCTCCACATTCCAAGGCGTCGCGTTGAGAAGACCAGACTGCTGGCCGACGACGGCACATGGTACCCCGGTCTTGATTGCGCTGAGCCGGTCGCGGACCTCAAGGATGCTTTGGTCCAGCTTGACCGGAAGGACCCCTGGCGTAACCAGTTTCAGGATCAAGTGGAACGTCATCCGTCAATGTTCATCGGCCGTCTGTGGGGCGATAGCAAGTGAAGTCGTAGGTAGTCGACCAGATAACTCGTAATACATGTCATCATTGCTTTTCATATGTCCGATCGTCAAACCACTTGAACTAATTTTACCACTTGAACTAATTTTACCACTCTCTCCATAGTTGCACCGAACACGTTATCGTAAACAGTTCCACTCCCATCACGAGAAATAGTCATCACATCCATCATTCCGCTATTCCAATCCGTCACAGTTCATCACAATTTCACATCAACTCCGGACCTTCCACATCTTCACACCGGTCTAGACCGACCGATGCTACTGCGTGTCTTGGTCTTGGTCTTCATGGGTCTGCATCACTGCGAAGCGATCACGACTGACTTGTTCTCGTTCGAACTCTCGTAGAAGATCCCCACAATTCAATTCGAGCTCGTCGACCCAAGTTGATTCATCATGGTCCTTCCATCGGACCAGGTACTCTCGGTGAGTCCGACCGAACCTGGTCTTCTTGGTCGACCGAACATCCAAGACCTTCTCCACTTCTAACTAGTCTTCCTCTAATGGTCGTTCCCAACTGTCCTCCGGCAGTAACGCTTCATCAAAATCAAATCTTTTTTCTTCGTCTACCAGAAAGGGAGTTTTGGGTCGATCAGGAAAGTCTCGGACCAGCTTCAACTTGGACACATGCACAATCGGGAAGACCTTGTAATCTGTACCAGTTGTTACTAGACGGGCAGCGTGTTCACCGATCAGCTCGGCAACACGGAAAGGGCCGTGCCACATGTGAGCCAGCTTCTTCTCATAACCCTCTTTCACTCGGTCTAGGTATAGCCATACCCTCGCCCCTGGTTCTATACCGTGGGGTCGGACCTGGTCATTGGACCGGTCTGCCCGGTCTTGTGTGGCCTGGTGCAGCTTTTCGTTGACGACTTCTTTTGCATGCTGGTATTGTTTCTGGACCTGCATGCGCCAGCGTCGAGCATCGCGATCACGGGTCCGGGTGCAACCGATAGGTATCGCAGCTTCCAATGTCGACCGAGGGTCCCATCCATATGCCAGATAAAAAGGCGTTTCTCCTCGGACCCGATCGGTCGACGAGTTGAGTGAAAACACCCGCCTTTCTGCATACTCGTCCCAATCTCGCTGGTCTGGATCAGCAACGTACATCTTGATCGCCCTCGTTATGGTCTGCACCATGCGTTCCGCTGATCCATTTGCTTGCGGACGATATGCCATAGTCGCACTCTGTTTCTGGCCCAGCATGTTATTGAACGATCGGAACACCTCGGCCATAAAACCGGGTTCCCGATCGTGCCTGATGACCTCTCTGGCGCCGAATCTTCGGAACACACATTCTTCGTAGCTCTGGGCAATCTGCTCTGCAGACCGAGATGCACTTGCCTACGCGATAACTAGACCGGTGAACAGGTCTACCCAGATCAGCGGCTCAGTGTTGCCGCGCGTCGATCTAGGCAGTGACGGTATGTGGTCCATCTATGACCTGGAAAGGGTAGCGAGCTTCGATATTTTCCGGGAGATCGCCCCTTGATTACCTTTCTACCCTTTCCGGTCTCGCAATCCGTGCAACAGCCCACATATTTCTGCACACTGCGGAAAATACCTCTCCAGTGGAATTGGGACCTGATCTTGTGATGGGTCCTGCCTATGCCCTGATGTCCCCCTTCTAGACTCACGTGATAGTGATGAAGGACATCCGGCTGCAGCAACTCGGGGATCACTAATTTCGCCAGTCGGTCCCGGTCTGCACTGTCTTGGTCGGCATCGCGGCAGCAATACAATAATCCATTATCATCCACTTCGTAGCTATCCGCGATCTTGATGCACTCTTTCGCTTGATCGTTCGTCAACTTGGACAGTTCACCACGCAGGTAGGTCTTCAGGTTCATAATCCATTCTTCTTCGTCCTGCGCCTTGAGGATCCGTTCCATCCTTAACTGTTGCACTGCATATTCGTTCAAACTTTCCTTCGGGAACGGTCGGCGAGACTTCTGAGCTTTCGATCTAGTCGCTACTATCACATGCACCTGGACTGGGGCGTTCCTGGGTCCGATCACTTCTGGGAGCCTGTTTATATTCATCAATTCATCCAGAACGGCCTTCTCGGTGATCGTAGCCCCGGTCTGGTCTTGCATGGCCTTGGTCGCGAGGTAGTCGGCGCTTCTGTTCCAGTCCCGTTTCACGTGCAATAGCTCGTGGTTGGGGTGGTCTTTTAATGCCTTCATTACCCGATCATTTAGCGTCCTTAGTCGTGGGGCCTTGCAGTCGATCTCTCCGGTGATCTGCCTGATCACTAGGTTGGAGTCACCACATATGATGACTCGCCCCTTCTCTTGCGACGACAGCAGGTCCAGACATAGAAGTAGACCTCGGTACTCCGCCTCGTTCACAGTAATATCCGGCGTGAAATCGGCAGCGGCTGAAACTATAGACCGTTGGGGCAACTTCCACAATATGGCACTATAGGCTCCGACCTTCTTCTTCACGCTTGCCGATCCGTCAAAACTTAAGACCAAGAGCTCTTCCTCATGGTCGACGGTCGGTGGCGGTCTCGAAACTGACTGCCGAGGTTGCTTCCTCGGGGCAATCGCTATCAATGCCTCGTCCACTTCAGACCGAGGGGTGATACTGGCAGCTAAATGTGCCCAATATCTCTTCCTCGCCCCTGGTGCACTTAACGACCTCGAGGGTCCACTGCGACAAGACCGCCGACCATCTGCCTAGACGTCCGTCCATCCCATTGGCTGATAATAGCCAGACCAAAGTAGACCGTCTTGACAGGAACTTTATAGGTCGGCCGACCAGCAGGTTGTAACACACATCCAGAATTCGTAGCAACGCCAGCACTTCTTTCTCGACAATTCCATAGTTCACTTCATTTGGTTTTAGCGTCCAGATCGTGAACGTGACTGGATGATACACACCATCGTGATCTTGCACTAAAGTGGCCGAGATAGCCCACTTACTGGCATATACGATAATGGTCGGTACTTTTTCGGGAGCGAAATGCTTGAGACTCGGTGCCGTCGCCATCTTAACCTTCAACATACCAAAGGCAAACTGTGCACGCTTCATATGATCTTCGGCCTCCACTTGCGGACAAACTGCAGCAAGACCAGAGTCGGCGCCCTCCTGTAAAGTTGCCCGGTCTTCTTCGCGCAACCTATGATAGTCAACTTCCCGGAGCTCGTACAGCACAGCCGCGTAGATAGCAAAGTCTTCGATGAATCGGCTATAATAATTCAATCTTCCAAGGAAGTACTTCATTGCCTTCAGCGATCTGGGGAACGGGAGGTTACTCATCGAATCCAGGTCCTTGGGATTAGCCTCTAGACCATTGTTCGAGACCATATGGCCTAAATAGGCGACCTTGGACATACCACAAAAACTTTTCACGGCACTGATAGATAGGTTCCAGCGGTCGCATGTCTCCAACAATCGTTTAACCTTCTCGCACAGATTTTTCCATGACGAGGCAGGTATCAGAATGTCGTCTATGTACGACCGCCTCCCTAGAACGGACGGTCATCTTTTCCGATCGGGTTCACCCTCTCTAAACACATCATAATTTTCAACGGGGTACCGATCGGTCTTGATCTTGAAGTGTCCGTACAATGCATTGTCTATCAGCATTTGATAGATTTGGGGCGCGTTCTTCAGACCGAACGGCATACGATTCCACTCGAAAAGACCAAACGGTGTAACAAATGCGGAGATCTCTCGGGCTCGATCAGTCATCGAGACCACCCAAAATCCACTTGCCATATCTAGCGAACAATACCACAAGGTCTTGTCGAGGTCTTCCAACAGATCATTAATCAGCGGCATCGGGTACACCATGAGTTTAGTCAACCGATTTACCAGCCGATAGTCGATGCACAGTCTAATGTCAACGCCGTTCTTCTTGATAACAATTACGATCGGCGAGGCCCATGGCGAGGTCGACGGTCTAATAATCTTGGTGACCAAAAGTCCTTTAATGAGATCAGAAAGCTTTTCACGGTACTGTGGCGCCACGCGTCGACATCGCTGGGCAATCGGCTTGGCATCTCCAACGTCAATATCGCAAATCGCACCACGGGCTGCAGGTGGTAAGGCGTTGCCCTTTCCGATCAGCAGATGTCTTTTCTTCCATATGATATTCTTCAACTGCTCGATCTGGTCTGGACTGTTAAGGTCTTGATCACACACTTGTAAATCATCCATTGTAACTTCGGGCGAATCGGAAGACACTTCAGGGAGGACTGCCATTTGGCTTTCCAGCTCCTGAATGTACTGTTCCCAGCCTTCATGTATACATACTTGTTCATCTTCTGGGGCGATATCACCTAGACCATCTGGACCGTCTGAACGCCCCTGGTCTTGATCGACGGGCTGTCCTTCACTGATATCGGTCTGATTAGGAATACCGTCATGGTCCGACCTAGCAATTTCATGTTCCCCTTCTTCCGTTTCTTGCTCCGCTGTCGCCTGGTCTTGTGCTGACACCACGTTGACTAACCTTGGCTCGTCTACTTGATGGTCCACCGTTCCTGGTGACTGCGGCGTCTTTCTTCGGACCAACATCTTTTTTGGGGTTACATAACTTGGTCTTTCCACTAATGGTGAGGTAGCCTCTTCCACCGACCCATCATCGCTGATAAGATCGGTGGTCGATTGGTACGCCAGGTTTTGCCACTCGACATACCGCCTCGACCCAATCGAGACGAACCCCATCTTCCTTGGTACCTTCCCTTCTGCTAACCACATGCCGACAATAGTGTTATTGTCCAGTGTCAGCGGCTTGTCACCGATATTGGTAACACGGACAAAATCACGTCGACCAGCACTCTTTACGAAGGTCGAGACCCACCGATCGCCCCTGGTCAACCATAACTTCCTCGAACGGAAACCTTTCTCGACCGGGGTATCGGCAGACCGACCGACTGGGATAGTGAGGTATTGATCCCACCGGACCAGATCGGTATACGAACATACAGAGGTCTTCGACCAGCCAACTGGACCTGGACCTCATCCGGGAGTGTAAGCACTCCATGTGACAGGTCTAGGCGAATACCAGCTGGGACCATGTAACGGGGTTACATTCGGGTAACACTGAGTGTTGGTGTACATTGGTACACCACGGTTGAGGCCAGTATTGGCCGGGTTGAAATGTTTCGAACCTTTGGTTATTTTAACCAATCAGGGCATGAGCCCTTGGTGTGGTGGTGTCAGCCATCCACGAGTTAGTACACAGGTGTGCACACTACATTTTAGCTAGGTACGAATTTGGTATGTTCTACTTAGTATTACATTTAGTTTACATTAGTTTAAATTAATTTAGACTAATTACATATTAAATATATATTCAGTTTACATTTCACTCTATCTTACAGACGCAAGACCACGACCGGTCGCCCGTGTAGTGAGTGCCGTAGCGTAAGGAGAGCCCTCCCGTTAGCTACACCCTTTGTAAGGGAGCCTTGCCGTTAAGGCACTAGTACAGGCTAGAGTAAACAAACCCGGGAATCTTGGCCCCGAGTAGGAGATCTCTCTCCTACTAATCCCTTAATAAGGGCGTATCGGCTAAGTAGCGGCGAACGCCGCTTTAAGGAAAGCCTTCCTCTGTGCGCTAGCCGCACCGTGCGTATACGCACCGGCTACATCTGGTAGCACTTGTAGTCAATCCAACACCTGTGTTGGTAGACTAGGCATTCTCTGCAAAGGATGAATCAGGACGATTGGGATAGTTTGACCCTCGTCCAACAGGAAGCCTTTAAAAGGCTGTTACCCTTAACGGGGGAAGAAGGTATGAAGCTCCTAGTGGAGCAGGGCCTTGAGGCCGTAAAGGCAAGGGTGAATGCCCTCATCGCTCATGAGGCGAGTTGTGGTGGAGGTCATTCCACGGGGGTGCGCCCTCCATTATCGTTTAAGATAAAGAAGTTCACCGGAGAGAAGGGTGACAACCTTTATGTTTGGTTGCAAGAGATCGAAACGGCCTTCGCCACAGCGAACATGACCGCTGATCACTTGAAAGTGGGACTTGCATTGACCCATCTTACGGGCAAAGCCCGTACATGGGCGTTTACATGCTCGGAATCAGTAAGGACGTGTTTCCAACATGGAAGGTCCTTAAGCAGAAGCTTATGGACATGTACGCAACGCCTGATCTGGTTTTCCAGAATCAACTGGCGTTCCTGAGGTGCCGTCAAGGCACTAAGGACCTGGAGGTTTGTATCCAGGAGCTTAAGACCCTGTTGGCAGGGATGTACGCGAAAGCGTATTCGTACGATGTGTCCATCCCCGTCTTCATGGGAGACCTGAGAGAAGGTCCAGCACGTTCGGAATTGTTCCGATGACGACCCGAATCCCTGGAAGAGGCATTCAAGATGGCGTTCAACGCCGAGAGGAACTTCCGTTCCTCTAAGGTGGGTCCCGAACCCATGGAACTGAGTCAGGTTGAAGCGGAGGAGAAACCTCCCGCTAAGAGTCATTCGGACTCTTTTTCACAGAGCTTCGACACAGAGCTCTTGGATATGCTGCAGTGGCGTGGGCCGCTGAGATGTTTCCTGTGTGGGAGCACGGATCTGAGGAACAGATGTCCGAAAAATCCCCAGCGAGAAACTCGCTACAAGGGACCAAGGGTGAAAAAAAAAATTTGTCCAAGCCGTCGGGAAACGACGTCTCCCAGTAGGTGCGGGGTGCCCTACTGGGGGACCCCTCAGTGCTGTTAAGCCCCAGGGTAGGGGACTACAGCACAAAGCCCCGAGGGAAGCGGTGCTTTCTAGCACCGAGTTGGTGTACTAGCCAGGTTTGCTGGTAGTCCTTGCGGACGTGAAAGGCTTTGATAAGCCTTGGAGAGTCTTGATAGACTCTGGAGCGTCTGACAATTATGTCAGACGGGCTTCTGTGGAGAAGAGTCGGCTGTATGCCGAGGCCCTAGAGGTACGTTCTCGTGACGTTGTCACGGTCCGTCTTGCGACGGGCGTACAGGTTTCTGTACCCAAGGTCTCGATTGACCTTAAGCTGAAGTTTGCAGACTTCGACAGCTTAGAACGTTGCCTAGTCCTGGATTTGGACTCGAGGTATGACCTCATTCTGGGCATGAAGTGGCTGTAACGCCACGAGCCATGGATAGACTGGAAGTCTAAGTCCATTGGCTCAACGCACCCGCGGTCGGGTGAAGCATTGGCGAGTCATGAACCCACCTTTGCTCGATCGCAAAAGCAATTCTGGCGTGAGATGCCAGAGATTGGGATGTATGAAATGATCATTCCCAATGGCGTTAAGTAAGAGCTCCTTAACGAGGGGGATTCGGCGGTTAATCCCCACGCCGTGAACGGCGAGACTGGTGAGTTACCTGTGGTAACTCCAGTGGTAGGGGTAAAGACCCCTGTGGTTAAGCGCGAGGCGCTTCCACGTGAAGAGACCCGTAGTTCGTCTCTTTTGCACGTCGGAAATGATTCCGACCACGCCGTTATAGGCGAGACTGGTTAGTTACCCGTGGTAACTCCAGTGGTAGGGGTAGAGACCCCTGTGGTTTAGCGTGAGACGCTTCCAAGCGAAGAGACCCGGAGTTTGTCTCTTTCGCACGTCGGAAATGATTCCGACTACGCCGTTATAGGTGAGTCCGGTGAGTCTCCGGTGGTAGAGGTAGAGACCTCTGTGGATAGGCGCGTGGCGCTTCCAATAGATGGGGCAAATAACTCCCCCCATCTGGGTCTCGGGATGAGTCCCGAGGCCAGTAGTCAGCAGTCCTACAGGATGCTGAATAGTGTGACAGGTGTTGTCACAGAAGGCGTAAGCCTGGAACGGTTGCCTGGGGTAGGCGAACTGTTGTCGTTGGAGGAGATGTCCTTCAACGAGTTTGAGACTGCTTTGAAAGCAGATGAAATCGACGAGGTCGTCGTGTTGCGTCCGGAAGAGGAGTTTAACTCCTCATCCACGATGGACGATTCAGTTTTGGTGAAAACCAAACAGGCATTAAATGCCCGAAGCGGCCTCAAGATCCTCGCGGATCCTGAGGACCCTTACCATTCCTTATTAAAGTAATTCGGAGATGTCATTAGTGACAACCCGCCGATGGGGTTACCACCGGATCGGGGAGTCCGACATGAAATTGATTTGGTTCCCGGAACCAAATACTGCGTCACTAGGCAGTGGACTCTCCCCAAGGAACAATGCGACGTCATCGACGCATTCTTCAAGGGGAAAGAAGAGGAAGGGATGGTACGGGAGAGTAAGTCTCCCCACTCATCTCCCACTTTTTGTGTTCGTAAACCGAACGGAAAGTGGCGCATTGTGCATGCGTATAACAAGCTGAATTCAGCTACTGTACCCATGCAGACTCCGATCCCTCGGAAGGATGTCCTCCAGAACAATATGGCGGGCTGTACGGTGTACAGTGCCTTAGATCTGGTGGACGGGTATTATCAGGTGCTCATGCGAGCGTCCGATATTCCGCTGACAGCGGTTAGCACGCCTAGTGGCATGCTGTGGGAGTGGCTTGTTATGCCACAAGGGCTTTCAAATGCACCAGCGACTTTCAATCGCTTGGTGACTCAAGTCTTCCGCCCTCATAGGAAGTACGCTCAGACGTTCTTCGACGATATATTCGTTCATAGTCGTGTGGAAGGCGACTCGTCTGATGTTCAGACGAATCTGATACACCTTCGAGCAGTGCTCGAAAGTATGCGATAGCATAAGTTATATGAAAACGCATCCAAGTGTATCCTTGGTGCTGAGGAAATTCCTTTCCTCGGATGCTTCATCGGTAAGGATGGAGTGCGGGCGGATCCCGCGAAGGTGAAAGCCATTGTGGAGTGGCCTTCGCCTGTAAATCTTAGAGATTTACGGAAGTGGCTTGGATTAGCCAACTATCTCCACAAGTACAGCGAGAACTACGCTGAAATGGCGAAGCCATTGACCGACCTTCTTAAGAAGGATGTTGATTGGTGTTGGGAAACTGAACAACAAAACGCTTTTGAAGCGGTTAAGGGGAGCTTGTTAAAAGCCTCCGTTCTTGCTCTACCAGACTCTGGGAAACCATTTAGTGTCGTCTACGACGCCTCCGATTTCGCAATCGGATGTGCTTTGTTACAAGCAGACGATGCAGGAAGGGAACGCGTAATTGCGTTTGAGTCGAGGCAGCTTAAAGCTGCAGAACGGAATTATCCCGTTCATGACAAGGAGCTACTTGCAATAAAGTATGCTCTTGTCAAATTTAGGGTTCAACTACTCGGCTCAAAGCCGTTCGTGGTTTATACTGACCACGCGTCCTTACGGACAGCGACAAAGTCGCCTCATCTCTCGCAACGGATGGACCGTTGGCTCTCCTTCTTTGCGGAGTACAACTTTGAGGTTAAGTATAAACCTGGCAAGCAGAACGTGCTTGCAGATGCGTTATTGCGTCGTCCCGATTACGAGCTCGCTCACGCGACATTCGTCACCACATCTGTGGTGGATCTCATACGCCAGGCGTATGAGAAAGACCCACAATGTACGACGCTTATCAGCGCGTTGGGTGAAAAGGGTCTTGGCTCGTCTGAGCCAACCCTGTCAAGTCGAGCTAGAGCTCGGTTACACCGTTACAGGTACTGTGACGGTTTGCTATATTATAGCACGAGCGCGGAGGACACGCCGCGGGTGGTTGTTCCTCATGATGAGGAACTGAATATAGAGTCCTCTTTGAGGCACATGACGCCCCTACCGGGGGTCATTTAGGTCGGAATAAGACCTACAGCGCTTTAAGCGCTTTGTATTGGTGGCCCAACATGTATAAGTGGGTCGGTGCGTATATACGCACCTGTGAGATGTGTCAAAGGGTTAAACCCTCTGCAAGTTCAGATGCGCCTTTGGCGAGCTTATCAGTTCCAACGGAGTGTTGGAAATCCATTAGCATGGATTTTATCTTCGGTTTTCCGAAGGATAAGGCCGGGAACACCGGCATATTGGTCTTTGTAGACCGTTTGAGCAAGATGGCTCACCTGGCGGCGGTGCCAGAGTCCATAGATGGACAAGGAACAGCAAAAGTGTTCCTAGACCGTGTCTTTCGACAGCATGGTCTACCCGATTCCGTTGTGTCGGATCGGGATCCCCGTTTTACGGGACAATTCTGGGGAGCGTTATTTAAAGTGCTAGGCACCAAGCTCCTCATGTCCACTGCGGATCATCGCAGACGGACGGTCAGACGGAACGCGTTAATCGCGTTGTGGAGGATATTCTCCGGAGTTAATGTCCGGATTCTCCAAAGCTTTGGATTGAGATGCTCCCGATGGTTGAATTTGCTATCAACAATTCGGTACATGCATCTACGGGGTTTATCCCGTTTTACGTGAACGGATTGGTGAATCCGAGGGTTCCGTTAACGCCACGTGTGTGTGGCCCAGGGCTTGAGGGGGGAGGATTCCCGATGTCAGCCCTGTATCTGTTCGAAAGCACATCGATAAGTTTTTATCGACGCGCCTTAGTGTCTTACGACACGTCTGCAATGCCATGGCGGAAAGCCAAGACAAGCAGAAGGAGCAAGCTGACCGAAAGGGGCGGCGTAATAAAAAGGTATACAGAGTAGGAAAGTGTTTTATTAAACGCTAAAAATCTTCCTACACATGCAGTTTCAAATGTGTTGCGAAATAAACTGCGCCCCAGGTTTGTGGGTCCCTTTAAGGTGTTATCCCGAAAGGGCTTGTCGTACACCTTAGACATCCCGAAGGCGATGCGTACGCATCCAACCTTTTATGTGGGTATGCTTAAGCCATACCAGAACCCGGAGGCGGGTACCCTCGCGGAGGAGGGTAAGAAACCGGATAGCCGAAAGGCGCAACCGGTCGGAACATCTCCGACAGGGTTGATATACGACCCTGAAGCTCCGCAACGAGAGTTTCGAGAGAGGCAAGCCGCTCCTCGAGGCATTCATTCGCACTCCCCTAGTTGCGGAGTTCCTCCTGAGCATCTTGGATGCGAAGGCTGTGCCGATCACAGCGCTCGTGGAAGTCACGCCGCAATAGCGCGACCCCCTCCTCCAGTGCTCGATACGGAGGGTACGCCACATTATCATGTGGAACGCCTGATGGCACGACGCCATCACCGGGGTGAGACCCAGTACCTGGTGAAGTGGAAAGGGTATCCACATTCCCAGAACTCGTGGGAGTACGAGACTCCCCTGCGGCAGGATTGCCGTGACGTCGTTGACGCTTTCGATCGGTAGAATCCCACTGAGAGTCAACGACCAAAGGGGCTGAAGAAGCCCCTTCACTCCCAATATCTGGGAGTTCGCCGGAGCCAGATTCTGTTCTTGCATTGCTCTCCGGCACCACATCGAGAGCAGAGCGCGTATAATAGGAGGCAGGCAATTGCCCTTGCGCTTTGGCCTGAGCATAGGCCAAGCGTAGCGCTCTCTCTACCCGAAAGTCGTGTTCGGAAAAGCTGTTGTACAGCGCATCGAAACTGGGGAGGTGTTTCTCCCTTTCAGCCCAGGCGCGGAACGCCTGTTCTGCGTCTTCGACGCTTTCTTCCCCCAGGAGAACAAGGGGAATCTCGCGGAGAACATCCACGAGGGTACCGCGTGCCTGTTTCCCGAGGCGCGTCCAGTAGGCCTTAACGGAATAATGTTTGGGCGTTAGTAGTCGGGACCGGAGTTGGTTCCGATGCGCAATTTCACGCGATAGGATAGCCGCTGGTCCAGGGGTATAAGAGGCTAAGCCTCTCTTGACCGCGTTCTTAGCCTTCTTTTGAGGGTCGCGAGGTCCCTTACGTGCCCGTCCGGCACGTCGGGCCTCTTGAACCAAGGACGGTTCATTGGTGGTGGTTGCCTGTGACAACCTGGAGGTATCACCCCTAGCGGGTAACGGTGGCGCACGAGTTAGTGCGTTCTCCCCACGTGTGGGGAATGGGTTGGATGACTGATAGCGCCGTTCGGCGCTATCAACATGGCCAGCCGTTGGGGAGAGCTCCTCAAGGGCGTCCACTTCCGAGCCGTCGGAATAGTTTGCGTCCATAGCACCGCTGAGGGTGTACAATGGACAGCCAGAGGTA